>SJOL01004711.1:61355-172012 GCA_004794785.1 Opisthorchis felineus | reverse complement strand
ATATATATATATATATATATGAGAAAGTCGGTTAGACGAGATCCGCGGCAACGTCGTGGACTGTGGCGGGCCGATATCAAGATCTATTTGCCGGATTAGCAAACAAAGGAACGATGATCACATCGTGTGGGGAAATAAGTGTATTGCACTGCACCAAACCAGAGCCTTAGCATAGCAGCTAACTGATGAAGGGAGCTATCGTCAATGAATAGCCTATTCGTTGGCTTACTCATGTTTCTTACCGCTCACTGTTGAAAAAGTGCATCCGCGTAGGCTCGGTATAACCGTACTTTGTTTGATTAACACAAAACACGTCCATCGTAGTTTGTCAACAACCATTTTCTGATTAAGTGAACCCTGATACGTTAGACCCCTTATGAAAAAGTTTGGTACTTCTTCGAAGGGAGCCTACATATCGAATGAGGCGCTGAATTGGAAAATTTTATGTTACGTTAATTAAGAAAAACCTGCAGGCCTGTCTGATGATGAAGTTTTTTCCAACGAAACCGTACAGTGATCTGGCTGTAACTTGACAACCCACAGAATAAGAATGTGAAACAGGTGCTCTGCGATGCGTACCGATCGTGAGTTGTCGTTCTAGAAGGGTGGGGCTTTAGCGAGTTCTTCGCTCAATGGCGATTCGTTCCTGAAGAGTTCAGTGAAGCAACTCTGTGATGAACCGTTACGAGAGATTCTCCGATAGATAAAAATAGATAGAAGCATGTGATTTACGTCATTCGCTTGATCTTAGGGGTGAAATTTATGCCGCACCACATCAGCGGTTCGAGGGTGAAAAACGGACTTTTTGCTGCCGCCGTTAGAAGAAAGAGGACCTATTACACAGCGGTCATAGCAGGGATGTGGTGAAACCTATAGAATACAGTCACTACATGATGAGAGTCATTGTCACTTTATAGAAGGACTGCTGCAGTATTTTGGTTTATTCACTATCTCCTTGCAGATTTTGTAGCGAAACCCTTCACATTGTTGGTGCAGATAGTTATGAGGATACACTTACCTGGCATTGTTGTCCTTCTTGTTATTAAAACTTCGACCACTCTGACCATATCCATGCGAACATGACCTTACAAGCCGGATAAACTTGGCCATTCGAGAGTGGTGGTTGCTTCCAATGAGTGTGCTGTAGAGATCTCTACTGTACCATGCAGTTAGATACAAAATTGACAGCATAAGGAAAAGCTTGCTTGACTGGTTGATATCGTCTTGCACCCGCCTGTAGAAATCGGTAAGCCATTTTACCACATCCTGTTTTTTTAAACAAGCGCGACCATAAGTAACGATTATTTTGAGCTGTGCGAGCCTTCAGTCGCAATAGACTTTATCTTAATAGCATAGAACCAGATTGGGGACACTGAAGCTTTCATGAAGCTTTCTCGTAGCAACTGACAACTGAGGAGTTCCCCAGTTTGAAAGTATGGATGTAGGGTGGACATCGGCTGATATAAACAGCTGTTTTACGTATTGTTTCTTCATTGCTATTTTAAGCACACAGTAGTTAACCCAATTAGCCCCGAGCCCATGATATGAACATGCACTTTGTTTAGATTGTTCATGCATACGCTTTCCGACACATAGCTCTATGTAGTTATGCCGGCCACAAGGGGTTGGATTTGAGAGGTATGAGAGCTCACACACCGGGAGTAAGTAGGAGGACGCAAGGTCTGAAGGCTTGTTTACATGTATAGGAGCTAGTGTTTGTGTACCGTTGTTTTATGTAGTATGACAAGCATCCAGATTTTGGTGACCAGCTGTTTCTGGGTCACATGGTTATTGAGTATCCATGTAACCTCGAGCCCATGCATCCGCTTCTAGTTTTCAATGCAGTGAGCAGAGGTAAATTAACTCACATTTTGCCTTCTGGTTTCATAATTACGGTTTCATTCCAATTTCTTTTCATCCGTTGGATCATATAGTCAATACATGATTGGAAAGTTTAGTATTGCTATAGGAACTGTTGATCATAAAAACACTCTAAAGTGTTTCTTAATATGTTTGTCTGTTGGAGGATGGCCCTTGAGATCCGTGTCTTCTGCTTCTTGCATTCAGGCAACCCAATTTCATTTGTATCCGGGTTTTTTAAAGTAGTTAATGCAAAGACAGAAGCGTAAGGTCAGAAGTGAATGCCCCAGATATACGGTAAACTCCCACGTCCTTGATGCACTGGTGCAAAAAGATCAATCTGTGAATAGTCGCCAGACTCGTTGCTGATTTCAGTCTGGCTAAATATGGGTAAAAAACACCAAACCCTACAAGTTTCCGGGAGATGTACTGTTCTATGGTAAAGAAAACGATCATGACGTCTACAAAATTCGTAAAATCTTGAATTTACGACGCCTTATTTCATCCTATCCTTTAGCTGTATTACTTCCAACCGATATTTCAATCGTGAAACCTTCCAACAAATGTTTCTGTGCGCACATCCATAGCCAACTTTTTACTAAACCAAGTCCTGTCCAGAACTGTTCACCGGTGTGTCGGAAGCGCTTAACATAACCGCCATGAAGTGGTAATCAACTGATGAATCTGGGACAGTGAATAGGGAAGTCAGGAAACCAGAAACTGTGCTCCCTTTCTTCCTTGAGGGTTTCTTCCTAGGGGAGAAATCGGAATGGAACTCCTGTGCTCCTTCTGATGACTTTCTTCGCCTGAATAATTATCATGAAAACCCTTCTGCAGGGATATCGAAGGTCACTTATAAACCAGGCCTTCGAACTCCCTTTACACGTTTGCGGAGCAAGGCCTCGAATATAACACACGCTTACCATTCCTCAATATCTTTCGGGCTGCTGTTTTGCTGTTTGAATCTGTCTGCAAATATTGGGTATAGGGGTACCGAAT
Organism: Opisthorchis felineus; assembly: GCA_004794785.1. Classification (NCBI taxonomy): domain Eukaryota; kingdom Metazoa; phylum Platyhelminthes; class Trematoda; order Opisthorchiida; family Opisthorchiidae; genus Opisthorchis; species Opisthorchis felineus. The sequence continues at coordinate 169,153 of SJOL01004711.1, read as the reverse complement.
GTTTTTTTTCTAGTTTGTCTGATCTCCAACAATAAGCTGCCAGTAGCTCTTGTTCATTGTTCTTCAAATTTCCTAGCTGTGGTTAGGGCTGTTATATCGTTCTGTCAAGAATAGCAGATGCATTTAATAACTAATTTCTTTAAAGGAGATTTTGCCCTGTAAATTTAGCCATTCTATGCTGAAAAGTCGAGAAGCACCGTACAGCTGTATCACCCCTATTTGGAATCATGAGTATTGTGCATGACAATTAGTGGCGCGTAATTCAATCGGCATGTATACCACTTATACACAGACTTGCTCTCTTGTCCGATGCACACTGCTGAAACAGCCATAAAGCGCTTACCTCACACTTCCAGTACTTAGAATTCAAAACATGATATGGTTAAGGAAGGATACAGTTGAAGATCTATAACTAGTAGGTCGGTGCCCTCTCTCTCTCTCTAGCAAGGATTGATCACAGTAGAATCTTCAGAATAGGAAATTAATTGTTGGTAGTGTGAGATTTTGGAATTTTCCGGGGAGTTTTCGTCCTGTGATTGAAACCAATCTATGCTAAAAAGTCGAGTACAGCTGTTTCATCCTTATCGAGAATCATCAGCAGTGAGCAGTAGTGACGAAGGCTCTCTGAAAAATTCCAAACTGTCACACTACCAACAGTTGACTTCCTATTCTGAAGGTTTTACTATGATCATTCCTTGCTAGAGAGATAGAGGGCACCGAACTCGGAATTACTACTAGTTGGAGGTCTTCAACTGTACCCTTTCTTGCCCGTATCATGCTTTGAATTCTAATTATTGGAAGTTTGGGTTAAGCGCGTAATGGCTATCCAGCAATGTATATCGGACGAGAGAACAAGGTTGTGCTTGAGTGGTGCCATGCCAAGCACCACCAACTGTTGCACATCCACATTTACGCACATGATTTTTACGTACAGATCTAACCCGGCAACCTTAACCGTGTGAGACATTTCTGGTGAATAAAACATTGGTCTTTCTCCAACTCAGAGTTGTTTTCGGTTTCATTCCAACAGGTGTTTTACTACAGTGGTGGCGATATCAATGTTTCCGGTGAACAACCGATCCACGACCCCAGCCTTCAAAGTTATGACCTGTTTGAACTCCAGTCCGATACACAATACACCATTTGTTTACGTGTCACCAGAAAAAGATATGATCGTGCAGTTAAGGAGGCGAAGAAACTGCAACTTCAAGCAACGCCCACAGCTTTCCAAGAACTCTCGATTAAGAACAACATTACCAGAATGGATGTAAAGCCATCCTCAGAAGCCTACGTAGCAGAGATGCAGTGCAGAGTAGCCGTGACGCGGTTGGCTCACTGGTCAGCAGTAATATCGGTTTTTACTGGGATTCTCATCGCCTGTTTGATAGCTTTATCCATAGTATTTTTGTTGAAGCGAATTCAGGTGAGACGAGATGTGCGAAAAACTGAAGCATTTCATCAGAATGTTCAGCTTCTTGGCTCGAAAGTAGAAAAAAACGAGGAAGTAACTCGGCAAACCGATAAGTTTACTTGTTTTTTGCATTCGAAGACAGAGGCTATAAGTTCAGGAGTGTGTGAACCCGGTTTGGTTTGCAAAGAGGCAAGACCTATTATTCTGGATTCAGTGATGCCCGTTGCTGTCAACGCTGCATACCAGTCAGCTATCAAGTCTAGAGCAGCGTCGAATGACGCAAGCACCTCAGAATTCCTCAGCAATTCTGGATCCGGGAGCAATCAGTTGAGCTCACCTAGCAGTAATTTGGATGCACATTCAGATGATCGAAAACACGGCAGACATAAGCGGAAACCAGATTCAGCCAAGCGCACTTCGAGCGCCGTGGCCACTGACACTCCATCAGTATCGGACACACACGACAGGAAGGGGCAGCACAAGAGAACAGTATCTTTTGTAGTGTCAGACAGAAAAAGGAGAGATAGTAAAAGGACGTCGGATTCTGTTATTCGCTTGCCAAAACAAACGAACACATTTCCTCACTTTTCTGAAGCACATGTTGGGAACGGATTTGCAGAACTCGGTGATACGGCCGCAATGAGTGACGGCACAAACAAACCTACACCATCTGCACTGTACCCTGTAGAAATTGTCAAACCGATGTCTGTGATGAAAGAGCCAACCCCTCCTGTCGATAGTGAACAAGAAATACACGTCCCATACTCTTTTGTTTCTAGTAAAACTGATTTCCCAATCGGAAGTAAGATTGAAGTTCGTGAAAAACAGTTCACAGACAAAACGACCCTTCTCAGTCCCGAACTGGGCGACGGGGATGTGAGTGCTACCTCATCGCTGATGGACAGTAATGGTTCATTTGATCCGCGTCCAGTCACAAGCACTGACACTCAAACTGTGATTACTTTGAGCAACGACAAAACGGAATCGGACGCAAAGAATGAAATATCGATTCCGTGCTCTGTCAGAGCAGCAACAGAAGCAGATTCATTCACCACATCCCTTTACCGGTTGATTACTATAGGTGTTGAGGAGACTGATAAGGTTAATTCAATTCCTTCTGCCGGGGGCGTTTCAGTCCAGCAAGAATATCCTACGGTGGACGATGCTGACAATAGTTCATTCTTTTATACACAAGTTGTTGAGTCACTGTGATACAAAACGAGATATTACTATGTAGTAGAACCACATTCCTGTGTGAACGTGTCCTTCAGTTTCTTCTATTTGTTTGCTCAATTTAATCAGGTACCTCTGAGGAAGTTTGTTTCTCCGACAATATGTGTTATCTAAAGTATAGCAGTCGGTACGGACTATTGTTGCCACTTTTAGAATGCTTTTGAAGATTCTAATTAATTTTCTGGTTCTGGATTGAGGTCATCTCGGATCCGATTTCGGGCTAGTCCTGAAGTAGGGTCCAACCAGATCCTGTTTACGGGTTGATGAAGGGGTTGGTGTGGTTTTGAGTTCGTTTGTTTTGCCCCAAAAATTTGATGTAGTCAACAACAATACAAAGGAAGATTTAATTTCCACAGTGGGTGAGATTCAGAAATGGTATGGAGTACCTTCCGCTACATTGATCTCTTTCAAGGGTAAACATTCTTGAAAGGTATTCTGTTTTCAAGCTGAAAAGGTAAAGTTCTACTATTTGGTATCACGTGGTTAAAAACGCAGCGGGTTTGTCAGAGTGTACTCCCAAACGACCACCGAAGCTAGTCACGACATCCAGCGTCCTTAGATCCCGGCCACCTTATCAATGGGACGTGCAGGTCTTAGTCAGCTACTGCAGCTAAACGATGGTCGATTAATTAAATCGCTCCCAGCTGATCAGGCGAAGGGTCGATCTCCATTTAAACAGTTAATGGGACGTTTCCAGTATCCACAGACGCTGCTTGTTCATAGCAATACAAACTCACTGCTTTTGGTAAGAAACTTGGAGTTCCCTTGAGTGAAATGTTTCCTCGTCCTCCTTGCTTCTGGAGAAAGACTTGACACCGACTGCAGAATGTAAAACGTCAAGAAGCCGCATGTCTACGGGATGATTGGAACCAAAAATATAAAACTGTCCCGTTTCACTGAAACTGCAGATCACCTGGTACACAGCATTTGAAGATGTCACTTCGGGTATGTCATATGTATCGTTTCAAAGGTTAGTATGTCTCGCTGTCGAGAGCAGGGTTAGTTGAGGGGCGGAATCTGTACGAGAGTTTATACCTGGTAATTTGAGCCCTATGACCGAAGTCAGATGATTAAAATTCACCAACAAGTTCTATGGGCGCGAATAATAATAAGGCGATGCATCTGGATGCCGTGGTACCGCTCACCTGACACCAGCTTTTACTGCTACATGTCTGTCTTTTTAAGTTTGTTGCAAACTTTCTTAAACATAAATCACGTGTTTTCTGTCTCCAGGCTGAGATCCCCACTTATCGCCGATGCAAATGACATTGAGAGGTCGGGATGTTAACTCGTCAAACGTTTGTGAGGTGTTCGAAATCACGGCAACCTGTGGACAGTAGAACGTTATCAGAATAAACTTGGAAAGGCACAGTATCACAATTGTCATTAGCGAGCTGTTGTTCCTGCGATTATAGAAAATGCATGTCGGTAAATTTTCAGGTCGCCAGTTGGTCATTGCTTTTCTTATACACGTCTCCCTCCGATTCACTACGTCAGTGTCTCAGTTCTTTTGAGTAATTTTAAGAACTGCGTATCGGAGACTGTTTGCCTCTTCGAATTAAACATCCAATAAAATTTGAGGCCAGTAAGTTTCAGGTCGTCTACGGGTGTCAATGAACACATGACTGGGATAAACGACTGTTAATAAAAGGGCACTCACGTGTCGACACAAAAAACCCTACATTCAGTCTGTCAGTTTTAGGATAAAGTGTCCGGTCTTTAAACGTAGAGCAATATAACCAAAATAAATAAATATAGCGCTTTCAAAAAATATGCAGATTCATCATACGGCAGTAGGCATGACATTTGTCTGATGAGGGCGTCACCCTGCTTCCGGTAGTGACCGATGGCCTTGGATACGGTCTCGTTTTTAGACGCTATTGGTTTGGCGGCAGAAAAACTTGGGACCAGGATAACTCGATATATAAAACGAAAAAATACACGTACAACGCCCAAGCCATTTTACTTTTATTGGATGCATCTAAATTAGAATCTCATAAAATGAAGTTAGGCAGTCCCTAAATACCCCGAGGTATCCAAGGTGATTTCACACAATGCGATAATCCGGAGGATTTAATCCTTTTCATGAGTTGTGAAAATATGGTTTAGTACATGGACAATCTCCGTAGTCTCAAGGTGAACAATACGGAATGAGGGGAGGTAACCTTTTTGACTTCCACTCTAAGCTAAGTAGTTGAAGGTCGAAGCACAGCATAAGGTGTTACAATCCGATGTTGCCATAAGCAGTGGATTGTAATACTTTATTTCACTACACTGTGTTTTAACTTCACACCTTCCGTATTATACACATCACATGGCGCTCAATTTTTAGTAAGATCCGGGCGTCCGGAACTTCCAAGCCGTGCATATACATAAGTAAGATAGAATTTTTTGTTTGTTACCACTAAAGAAACGTTACCAATGCGAAACGCACTAGCACCATAACCGTCGGTTTCACTTGATTGTGAACAAACGCAGATTCTAATTTTTAATTTCCGCTCGCCTATCCTACACCCAAGCAGAATCGTATTGTTTTTGGATACAGAGCAAAAAGTGTGAATTACGCTGTGCATAAATTACTTTTTTTCGTTTGAAAAGAGTGACTCTTATAAGGTTGAGGATTATTGCGTTTGGAAATGGCAAACGCAGTAAATGTAGCATAGAGAAACGTCAATTTCGCGCAAGGCCAGACTGTACTACAGCTCTATCAGAGTAGGGATCACGACCTTCGTTGAAACTGTTCCTACACTCCCAATAGCTCCGTCGGCCCAGTCCAACTAAACTCCGGTACAACCATACGGTTTCTGGGTTGTCAGTTCCTGCAATTATTCCATAGATTTAAGGGAGTTCATCAAATGGAAAAGAAAAATCCAGGTGTAATATATTGATATTCTTTTGCATAATGTTCAGAAAACAGGTTGCCTTGAGGTTCCATTGCGAAGATGTTCATTTAAGTTTATTGCTCACAATCCGAATTTTGCAATCGTACTATACTACTCAATCCAGAAACTGGAGATAGAGCTTTAATGGACCCTGTATATCACAGTGAAATGGTTTGTTTCGGTTAGTTTGTGATTATTAGTAGCAGTAATTGATACCGCTTAGGAAAAGACTATATTTGGTCGGTCTCATTAGTTGTCCTAATCAGAGGGGTGAAAACCGTATTGCCTTTGTTCCACATTGAGCGACCACCCTTGCTGTTGCTTTTGTAGACGTGGTCTTTTCGAAGGATGAATGGCCAGTGAAACTTGTCTCAAGCGACCAATCTCAAGTGGTCTCTTCTGACAGATGATCTTTACAATGGCCAGAGCCGTGATAATTATCTGCCATAAGGATAAAGAACACATTCTGTGGTCAGGAAGGTTTTGCGACCATTAGTTAGATGTCCGACCGATGTCAGTATACAGGAGAAAACAGCTCACGAATTTTCTCTCATCATCATCAAGCTAACGCTAACCCATGAACGCTGAATTATTTGAACGGTTCAGTGGTCCAGGATTACATCCGAAGTACCATTTACCACGAACCCTTGAGCTGTGATTGAACATGAGTTGGCGATTGTACGAGCAGAGCGCTGGTGCAGTTGTGCAAGGCTGTTTTTCTGTTTGAAGCTAACTAGTCCAAAGGAAGAATGTTTCGAATGAAAACAGTAGGACATCCGTTGGGCGCAATTATCTAAACGCAGAAAGCGAAAAAACGGCCTTATGATGACGGTTGGTGGACTAACATCTATGTAAAACCCCAACCATGAAAATCCACATGTTGACCCTAATACTGGGATTTGAAAAGTGCATTGTGATGCGCTATCGTTGATAATTTAGCGAGAAATAGCTGTGGTAATCGTTGAAATCATCGATGAGCGGTTTTTCAACTTCTAGAACAAAAGAACAAACAACTCATGTCGCCCAAGTGTTGAGACCGGCGAGTTTTGGATGGCGCCTAAGGATTTGTCGGTGAAGGTGCGGAAGTGTGATGAATGAATAATATGGCTTAGCAGCAAGTTTAGCCTTTAGGTTGAAACCTAGATTTACGTCGTCACATTCAGCTTGCCTTTCGTCTAATGGGTGCAGGAAGCAATTCAGCATCGTGGTGCCTGAGACAATTGATTCAAGTGAAATTCGATGGCTGTTGTAAAGTAGCAAGATGGGAAGAAATAAAATTTATGGAGACTAGGGGGGACTATGCCTACCTGATGAGCCTCAGGTGTGACGAAACCGGTAATGGACTGTCTAAAAGTGCCTCAGTAACTAAAATTAATGCTTAATCATGGTACATCAGGTTGATATGAATTAAACCAAAACAATTGTTACTGAAATTTCCAGCATGACAGATTCAGAGGCTAGTCTTCACATGCGCAATTCAGTGTTTCATCCCGGTTACTGGGTTGACAGGTCTCCTGTCTATCAAAAACTGTTTACCAATGGAGGACCTGCGCGCAACCGCAACGGTACAGCTGGTTGGCATATCGCTCAGAGCAATGCTGCCAAAGAATGTGTCGTATTCCAGGAGGATTCAGATCTTTTGGCGAAAACGCAGCAGTCTTCTGAGAGCCTCTGCCCAGCCTAAGCACGATGATATCTGCCACTGATTTGCTGTAATCAGCCCTGAATGTTAGACCACTATCCTGGGGACACATTTCTTGTGAGGTAAAATAAAATATGTTTGTTTTACAAACGTGTCCAAACTTTCGCATTACACTTATTTGCAAGCTAATTTGGTGTTACCGGCCGACTCTACTCAGTCCAGACTGAATCTGCCGTTTATGATACCCTTCAAGTGAATGTGCGTCACAAATGCCGCCTCACGCTTCGGTTGGTATAAAATCGTTCTTGGTATGGCACTGATCAACAAACTCCGTTCATTAGAGCAGATCAACCTTCCTGCATATCTCATAGTTTTATGTATTATTATGGTTGCGGCGTAGATTCTGACACGTTCTAAGACGGTAAGAATAGCAAACATGAACCGAAGTTTCCTCTGCAATAATGCATTGCCAGCAGACCATTGACGACACAATTTCTCTGAGGCATGGCTGTTTTGAATAGTACCCTATGCGTTGCTCGGAATCGTTCACTCTTGAGTGAAACCAATGCTGAATTAAGGTTACGGATAATTCCAGTTTGCGATGATGCCTCGGAGAGTACAGAAATGTGAAACCGAACAAGTCTGTCGGTTCAAACGTTGATCAGACGAAGCTACCAAAAAATCAACTACTTGGAGTGCCCCATTCAAACGTCTAGCAACAAAAATCAGGAACGCCTCTTCACAACAAAAATTCGATTGTTGAAACACCTATAGTTTTGCTGCTCTTGTTCGTCAGCTTTCAGCTCCAATAACCCCGTTTGATTTAGCAGTATCCTTGGCTAGCTGTACTGAAACAGACGGAAGGAATGCATGTCGACGGCTGCAGTGCCACATTTTGAACACGTCCGTGTCGATCATTATCATCTTGATAATCTTTGCACTTTATCTCCATACATTCTAAATTCTTTGCCTTTGTCCGATCACTAATCTTTTCAGTTGACACAGTTCATCTTTTGTATCTTCGGCTGACAGTTTGTAGCATTTCCGGCTACGACAAACTACCTCGCTAATCTTATTTGATGCCTGGCTTGTAGACCATCAGTGAATTCTTCAGAGGAACCCCATCATTTCAAGAAGTTAGTAATAGTCTGCAGTGCTAAGCCAATTCTGATGAACAAAGTAGTCTCACTTCTGGTAAAGTAGACAGCTTTATACATAACTCACTGCCAGTCCTGTTCGATTCGTGATCCATCAGAACTAGGTCAGACAGAGATTTCATCCCTGCTTAAAGGTCATTACCGAATAAAAAAAAAACAAATGGCCCGACAGCTGCTGTCACTCCAGACATCGGAATAGTCGGTTTGCTCAGACATTTCCAGTTAGACTACAAGGCAGTGCAGGAAGGAAGGTATCTCAGAGTACGTACTAATAGCTCAAATCGGTCTTTGCTTGAGTGTTCTATCGTGTAGAATACCCTGCATTAGAATCCTTTTAAAAAATACAGATTATTTTGTGAATAACTCTTTCTAAAGTGAAATTTTTGTGCTGGCACTAATAAATGGACTCACTAGTGATTGCTTCATTTGCACCGAACAGTTCCCGTGCGCAATTTAAAGCTTTACTAAGTTTTCAACCAACAATACGAAACAAACTTTAAGTCAGTTGAAAAACTACCTTGGGGAAGTTTTTAAGTCTGTCGCAGTGATTTTTTGCAGTAAGTTTTCATTTTACCACAAGAACCAAATGAGATTTCGGGCTTATTATGATAAAAACCAGTTTTTTTAACGAAATTTGTTTAGCGCTCAAGGTTGTCAAGAGTGAATCCAGTCACAATGTTTGAGGGACAATGTGATAACAATTCCCACCCCACCAGTTTGTGCACAATTTTGTCAGGTTCTCACGAATCTCCGCCGCTTCTTACTACCAGGAGAAAAATTGTACCGACGAAAAACGTTTCAAACAGCCCATTTCAGGAGAAGCATTCTCCAGTGGGATCTGGCCTTCACGACTTGGCCCTCAGCTGAGGACTACTTTACACAATAATTGTATTACTTAGAAATTTTGAGTGGTGCAGTTTTCTCATAATTAAATTTTAAACCAGCCTCAGCTTGCTAAAACTGTAAAAGAAGACTAGGCCCTTTTTTGGAATGAAACTTGGAAAGCCTAATGAGAATACGGAATGCTGATTGGGTGGGTTTTCAGCTAGGATGGTTACATTTTTCGTCATGGTGGTATGATTAGATCTAAGAAAAATGTCATCCATCCCTCTATGTAAGCACATCGGTCATTGAAAAGAGTGTACATTTGAGACAAGCTTTTATAAAGCTCATGCATAAACAGAGTTCAAAAACAAATGATATGAAAAAAGTTTCATGGAACAGGATTCAAATTACATGTGACATATGACACGTGACATTTCAGCCCATCATTTACTCGACAGACATCAGAGAGATCACTGATCCAACTGTTGTTCTCTTAAACTAAAATGACCAAACCTTCAAGCTCACTTCAGGTAAATTACACTCGTAATGCACTTCATAGGGCCTGAATGGCTATCAATTGCCTGTGAGGCGCTATTAGCGCTGGCCAGATGAATTTTCCCCGTTTCGCTTTCGAAGCCGGCCCCGGTCCGGCTTTGTGTAGCGTTTCATTTTAACTACTGTTACGTTTCTTAGTAGCACGAAGCGTGCGACAAGATTCGCGCCGTACGATCGCCACTTGGCTGTCTCAGTAAAAGTGGTGTGGGTGGTAAATGGGGCGTTCTCGACAGAAGCGCAAGCTTTATGGGCATTAATCAAGCATGTTGTTAGCTGAATCAACCCAGTTTCGGACTCACCTCAACTCTCCACAGTGCACTTCGCATGACCTTAAATGGTTGTCTGGCGTGGACAAAATTGGTCGATTTTATTTTAACTACTGGAGATGTCCGTGTAACTCCTCACTCAATCCCAGCTGCCTGAACAACCGCTGTGGAATCCTGGCTTGTTGTGCACTTAGATAATATGGTAAACACCAAAATGTGTAGTGAATTTTTTCGAATTAATTAATCCCAGGCGACCTCCAAGAACGATAGGATTTACCGAAGCCTAATAACAATGACCAGAATAATTTTTCGAATGAAGGACTCGCATTACGCTTATCACTCAAGCTGTGTACAACTCACGGAATACCTACTAAACTATTGCTTGAAGTCTGTTGTATATGTATGAGTGAGATGAACTAATGGTTACTTTCAATGGTTTATGCACTATAACAACTGACCTTTCCAATCCATCCGCAATGACCATTAACACAGTATTCGCATAGTCTATGGTGAACTGAGTCTGCCGTGATCTCCCGAACCTGGTCAGACGCAGAGCATTTTTACATTTGAGGCGCTGATTAAGGTGAATGACTTAGACACCACACTAAAACCCACTGCCTTACCGGAGAAAATGCCACTTTGGCCCAAGTCTCAGTACATGTTGCACAGGTATGCCTCAGCAGGGCTGAAGCAACTAGACGCTGCTTTGTTCGTCATGCCCAGCCGAACGGCTTTGAAGGGTTGTAGAGTCATTATGGGGCTTAGGTAATTTGGTTTTACGCGGCAAATTGCTACTTTCAGTCAATGTCGCAATTCCCGGTGTTTGAACTCGCTTTAAAGATATAACTGTACTAGAAAGCCACCTGACTTTCAAAACATTGACAATTAAGTGTTCCAACCTGGTAGATTTTGCAGTAAGTGGGTCTAAATGTTGCCACTTGTGATAAGAGGTAGACTAATGACGCCATCCCATGGGACGAACAGATAAATTTTAATCCTACCGTGACCATTATGACCGAATTTGACAGGAATCCTCTGTTAATAAGGTCTCAGGCGTCATATGAACAACCAACATCCGCACATGCGAATAAAGATGGAGAAGCCACTATGCAACTTACTGAAGTGAACAGACGAAAACTTAAAAACTCTGACGGCAAACCAAGAATTATTTTGTCAAGAACGCTACCGCGTTGTTTAGGTTTTGGTATAAAGACATACTAAAACCCGAAACAGTCGCCGAAAACCTCGTTTCTTTATAGGTATCCAACCTCTCAGGTCTAGTTTGATGTGAAACTGGCCGGAGTTGCAAACGATTGAAGGAGGCTAAGATACTGTAAGTTTAGCAAGTTTCTCGTAGGAGAAAGGGATTTAATAAAGCAGGCCGGTAGCTGCGTCTAGGATTCGAACTTGGCAAAATGTTAGCCGAAATGTCCGGTTTACGGATAAAAAAATTCTCCGCACTTGTGCACAGTGGATAATACCATATACGGTTTACGCTGAGCCGCAGCTGCATCCACCTGAATGCTGTTCACCCAGTGGAATGCAAACCCGGGGGAATAAGACCGGAGGGTGACCTAGAGGGGAAGTTCTAATGCCTACAGTTGGCTCACAATTGTCCATTAGACTGGGTACAACTAATAAGTCAGAATGCATCCACCTCGTGTTCTGGAGTTAGCTAGGATTCGAACTGATCTCGTCCACAGGATGATGTGTATTGAAAGTCATTTTTGACACTGTCGCACCGAACTGCCTATTGTGCTAAGGCATTTTCATAGTCCCTGGTCTGTACAACTTTGGTCACAGAAAGCCAATTCTAGCCTTGTCCCAGGCTCAGCTTTCTGGTAACTGAACAAAGCTAAGGCTGATTTTGTGGACTTTATCCGCAGACTTTTCATCAATGAACCAGTGTGCCCACTGGTAGTCAGGCGTTTCACTAAATCAGCAAAAACACGACCGTATTCGCTGCAATTCCAGTTTGTTTTGTCTTCAGACCCAACAGTTCCGATGATGTCTTTGCGTCTTGAAAACTTCAGCTCCCTGGCTTGAAGTTACCGGTCATTTATTGACCAGCCCCAGTTAGCATCGTTTCACTCCATGCTGCCGCTTCCCACTTTGGGAGATCCACGTCAACAACTTTTAGGCTTTCTCGCCGAAGCTTTTTGTACCAGGGTTCCGTTCTCTCGTATTCAGTTAACCTAGGAGCTGCCTTGGAGTCCTGTTTCCTTCCATTCGGCAAACCTATCCAAGTCACTGTAGTCGGCTGAACGTGATCGTGGCCTCCAATCACCATAATGTATCCGTCAGAGGACTATCATATCTTTCACTAGTTCAGTCTAGTGAATACCAAGCATGCACCTCAGCAGTACAGGTAAAACCTGCTCTCAAGTTTTTTAGGTGGAGCCCGGTACATTGTCAGTGTTTCACTATCATAAAACAGGGCAGATTAATCCGTTGCCTTGTGGACGTGTGTTCGTCTCCTTTCGAAGGCACCCGTTTCCTCGGGGTTTTCCAAAAGCCATACTAACCTTGGCAACACGAAACCTCACCTTACGGTTGACAGTCCAGTCAGTAGACAATGTGTTTTCGAGGCAGCAGAAGTCCGAATAGTAGTTCACAAGCTTTGATCTTGTCACGGTGCACGGAGGAGTGTCTGGGACTCTACGCGGCGCAGGTTGGTGTAGAACGAAAGATTTTTGAGTTGATGCTCAGACTGAACTGTACTTTAGCAGTCGCAAACTTCTCAGCTAGGCTACGTTCGTCACGCATTTGTGCGAATAATACAAAATCGTTCACAAATATAGGAGTGCGGACCTCGGTCTGGCGGACCAGATCTGTCACACTAAAACATAACATTCGACAGGCTTCCATCAGACAAGCGCTTGAACTGTGCGCCAGCATAGTCGTTTACAAAGACCGCATCCAGGTCGGTCGTTAGGTAGTGATTAAAGAAAGCGGAGGCAAGGACGCATCCCTGTCTTAAGTCAGTGAGCATTTCGAAATCACTTAAAGTTGATCTGTTTGTTTTGACTTTCGCTCTTATTCAGTCATGTGGGTTCGGGTAAGGTTGATGAATTTTGGCGGACGGCCGTACTTGGAAGGAATTGTCCACAACACTTCTCAGTTGACGCAGTCGAAGTTCTTCATGAATTCTCAGAAGAGGGGATGGGGCGCCTGGCGATGTTTGCTGAACTTTACTTGAAGCTGTCGTGCAGCAAATATCAGAGGCATTGTGTTGCTATCAGCACAGCGTCTACGCTGTTTTTCGGGGGTGCGCTTCGATCATGTCAACTGTCGGGCATTTGAGTAGCACTCTTGTCAAAAACTTGTCCGCGCAGCTCAACAGACTGATGCGTCAGTAGTTGTAAGGTAGGGTCTTGTTTCCTCTTCCTTTCTAGACTGGCATGAACAAAGACTCCTTGGACTCTGATAAGATTTCCCTCTTCTGCCGACTCATGGTCCTCGGTTGAAGAAGTGAATTTTCTAGACCCAATCCATTATACCTGAACAGTTCTGCTGCAGGCATGTCTCCTCCAGCTGTCTTGCTATCCTGAAGTTGCATGTTCGCCTACAGTATCATGTCGATGATCGGAGGAAGGTTCAGGGTCAGTTTCATATCTTGTTAAGGCAGTCTATCCCCTGCAGTCCAGTCAGCGCTCGTCAATTGGTTCAACAGTTTGTTTAAGTGCTTGCTCCATGTATCTAGTATTTCTGACGGTAACGTCTGCTTCAATCCCATGTCAGCTTCCCGAAGAGTTTGGATCACTTTGATGCTCGGACTCACGTAGTCACAAATTTTCATTGTGCCACCCTGGGTAGCGAATTCTTCGATCTGCTCACTTAGCCTGTTCCACTCTTCGTCCTCAATACGGTGGAGTTCTAGGGTCAGGTCATTTCAACCATCTGTTAGCTGTTGTTCCTTGAGCTCGCTGTCCGAATCGTCAAGAGATGTGACAATAGTTTTTCTTCTAGCTACCAGCTATTTTGTATGGGGTTGTCGTCTTCAAACCGGTCAGGGCGTCCAGTGCAACTGCCCGATCCAGCTGACTGCCGTCGTCATTGTCTGGCGCTTCAAGTTGTCCCTCGCTTCTGTCGGCTGGCTCGGTAGACTGAAAGCTGTCAGTGCAGAGGTGCACCAGCGTGAGTTTCGGTTTTGTGCGCTCACTGGTGTAGTTAACGTAGTATGGCTTACGAGGCAGGATTTTAGGCTTTGTTTGGTCAAGCTGATAGTCTGTCCTACAGTCGGTTCCTCCAAGCACTGGTGTGATGCACACCTCTCGAAAGTCTCATTGGTGAGCGGTAACGTAACCGAGAGGATGAGAGTGCCACTGATTGAGTGTATCCGTGAGGCAAAACATCGTGTTGGTGATAGCAAGCACATGGATAGCGTATAGAAAAATTACACACAAAAAACGAACATAAATACATACATACATACATACATACATACATACATACATACATACATACATACATACATACATACATACATACATACATACATACATACATACATACATACATACATACATACATACATACATACATACATACATACATACATACATACATACATACATACATAGGTAGCTCAGAATGAAAAATAATTCACAAGATGAGTGACCCTTCCACCTAAGACGTCGTCACTCGAGGTATTCCACTAGTCCGTTGAATGCGTGCTATTCAACAACTTAGTTTATTTTGCCAGTCACAGGTAATTATCAAAGGCTGTCGTGACCTTCTTCGGTCAAAGAATGTGAAGTTGCCTGTATGTTAGTACAGTGAACGTCAACTCAAGGGTGGACGGATGCCGGATGAATAAGATTCCTATGTTATCAGGATGGCCAACGCATTTCTGCAACTGCGTCTTTTGTCTGATTTAAGCCATCCGAATGCGAGTAAGTAAGCCGATGGATATTATAATTACAACAGTTTACCCCCCCCCCCCAAAGCAATTACTTGGAAAAAAAGTTGCGTTTATGCCTGCATGATTGCGTACTTCATTGTAACATGTAGTACGCACAAAATAAGCCACCTAGCATCAACTTCAGAATCTACAGGTGAGCTTCATATCTCGTAAGGATGGAGAAGCTTTGATGGCCAAGTACATCTCTCTGTAGCTTTTTGACAAGACAAAAACAATTTGAATAGGGAAGCCCACCTCTAGTTTTAGTCGAGAGATGATTTCGAGATTATTGTCAACCCCATTTGCAGATAGTTCCCTGAGATTGGATATCTTGTCACCGAATCAGCCGCATCTCAAGTCGCTTAGTGGGGTAGTCCAGTTTTACGAGTCAGCTATTGTCAGAGAATAGGGAACATACGTGTGTTCGATGGGACGAGAACTGGTACTATCATCGGCAATACCTTGACAGTTGGTATGCGCGCGAACTTTGGTAAAACTTCTGCTTCTTTTCGCTTTAGGTATGCTAGAAGTATATGCTAAAAAGTGTAAGGTGAAATACACTTGAACATATCTGTGCTGGTTTTGGGGTCACCACTATGGAATCTTTAAAAAGAGATAGGGTTCTGCGTACGGACGACATAAGCTCCACAGCACAGGAAGCATTGGAAGCTGAAATACTTGGCCGGGAACGATATCACCTCCACCAAATTGACAAATGACTCACACAATTCACACGCGTTCTGTATTGTTGAAAAAATTCATCACGCAATTAGAACATAAAATGTTCGCTGCTTGTGAGATGCTGCAGTCATTAGTCTTTGTCACAAAGCGGGTGTTAAGTCGTAACATATTGTGCGCCCAAACTTAGTCTCTATGTGGTAATCAGCGAGTCAAAAACCGGCGTGAACGTGAAAACGCAGCTGCTGGCGTCGAACATTTGTTATTGATAAAAATAAGCAATATCATGATGGAGAATTGTGATGCGATGCACAGAGACACTGAGAAACACCCCTGAGAAACACTGAGAAAACCCCCTAACGAGTGAGTAGGTTATGATGATAAAAAGTTCACTAGGAGCAAGACATCCGGCGGTTTCATTGAAAAATCCAGTAATTCCGAATAAACAAATATGTTTTGGAAGAAACTAACTGTTTCTCAAAGCCCAACGAAATCAAGTTCACAGAAGATGGAACGCCAGCCGGCACCTCCTAGTAAGGGGTTTTTGACTTCGATGGGACAGGTGAGCGCACAGCTTCCAAAAGTCGGCACTCTTTGAGGATGTTACATATAGTCGAATGAAGCAGTGTTCTAACCCACAAGAAAGGCCTCAAAAAACGAACGAAATTCTTGATCTAAGGAAACTCGTGTAGTGATTCAGTTGGGATCTCGAACACTCACACATTGCAGGAATCAATCCTATCCCGGCATCTAGGACACATCCAGGACCTAGTAATTTTTATTGTGCTGTTTTGTATTCTTTCCTGCATCCAGTATACAGGCTGACTGTGAAGCATTTCTAATATACGCGAGTAGACAACAGTTCTCGGTATAAGTCTGATCAGATTTTCATGAAAACATGAACAGTTTGTACATACAGAGAGTTATTTTGGAAGTCATTTCGGAAGCAAATCTACTTTTCAGTACGTTGAGTGAATTCTTCCACAGATGTCTGCTACCTATTCATTACGAATGAAACTGATTATAATGTGGTCATCTCTAGTTTATCCCAATATATGCTAATCAATCATCATAGGTGCAACTCGGGAAAATCTGCCTGAACATGTGTTCTTGCCGGGTCAGGGTACACATGAAATCCCTCTGGCATCACTCCATTCTTCCCACGTACAGTCCCAGGAGTAACGCAACTACTCTCCTTTTGAATTAAGTCAAATAATCTTCTACCAGAATCTAACAGATCCCGTTGAAAATCGGACCTGCGATTCTTGAAAAAAAAACGAAAGCTCGGCACGTGGAAAATTGTAAGACATCTAATGGTACCGCCTTGTCGAGGGGTGGGGTTGGATGATGGTTTCAGTTACTGCACAACTTTGATTAATCACTTAGGTATGCCTCTAACGGGTGTACGGATCAGGCCGTAACTGACGTGTCGCTATTCACGCTCGAGGGTATCCACCAACCCATTTTTAATGTAGCACTTCACGGGGTTCCAGCTGGTTGTTGATCAGGACTATTTGTTGGACAGTTTAGTAACTTCATGAGACGGAGCAGAAGCTGGTAGTTGTGGTGAGAGAGACGTAGAATACCGCGTTTTTTAAACAAAGTATTCTATCCCCTTATCTGCTCGTAGCGACCAGAGGCAGGGTCGGGCATCTCAACGTCGCGAGGTGAGAACCAGTTCTACCAGCCGTTCATTACCGTTAATCTGCCTATATTGTAAATCGAAAATTTGTCTCCGTCCCAAAAGTATCGCCTATAAACTTTTAACCGGTTCATATACATGGAAGGTTTTTTTTATCTCTATCGATGGTAAATTTTCTTTGCTGTCTCTAAATGACATAAGCTCAGTCCAAGATGAGAGTCGTTGGTTATGAGGCAGCTAGAGTTTGAAGTTTGGAATTTTCGACGTACTGTGCATTCAGTGAAGGCATTTTGTAAGTGGTATAGTGAGAGTGAACAGTGTATTCTCAAACGTTTTGCACTTGCATTTGGATTTCAGACGTTTTAACCCTAGAAAAGTAGAATACGTTCAGTAAGAGTGGCATTCGAGAGTGCTAGCTTCTACTACATTTCGTGAACATGCTAGAAGGGCCAACATGTAGTCCTGATATCCACCCGACTGAACGCCAGTAGAGTATACCAAATGTTAAAGGCACAACAGTGAAAACGAGCTGGTGGGTACTCTTGGACAGGAATGCCGACGCTTTAGGCACGGCCTATGCGTACACTCGTTAGAAGCATGCCGAGGTGATTTAAGAAACCTATGAAGTGAGATAGACGAAAACATCTGAAAAATCCTTACCGACAAGCATGAAATTTCATCTCGTCCAGTTTCTACTTTCCTATGTTTTTACATAAGTTACTCTAAATTCTGAGTTAAATTTTTCATGGGATCTGTCTCTTGCTGAAGAAAAACCACTCGGTTCTATTCAACGGGACTGGGGTCAAGGTAAAAAGGTTTCGGTCATTCTAGGCACTACCGGACCAATCTATGCTAGCTACCTGCCAGTTCTGTCATAGTATGCGTCGGCAGGTCACGAAACTGCTTGTCTCACGTACTTTTGAATGCACAACTTGAAAAAAGTTATTTATAGAGCAAAGATGCATGCCACAAGATTGCAATTTGAGAGGCGCATTCACCAAAAGCGATCCATACAGATTTACTAAGTGGACAGTTTGATGAAAGCGTTTCCCATTGAATTTTCGAATAATGCTTGCACTCAACATTTTCTTTCTAAACTTCTGATTTTTATAGTTAATTGCTGATGAACCTGCTCATTGAACCAGGCATTTCGTCTTTGCTTGATGTAGTTAGCACCACTGACCAATATCATCTGGAAAAGTGGGGAAGTCCGACCTAGTGGTGTGAAAATTCAAGAGATAAATTCAGAAGAAGTTGATGAAAGATTTACAAACGTAATAAAGTCTTCTGTAACTTTGATTCTTTTGAACGAAAATTCATCATAAAATGTGTTCATCAGACCACGCCGTTCTAGTTCAAGCTGGGTTGTTTTTTTGTGGCACTAAGAAAAAATTCACGTTCACCTAGCTCTCGTTTGAACAGTCCTTCTCTTGTCCGAGTGCACTTATTCTGGTGAGTCCATATCAAAGGACTTAATCATTGATTTTGGTTTTATTTGATTTTATTACAGATCATCAGCAACCACCTACAACTAAGTTAAAACTGTCCAGAGAGTTTCAACCGTCTACCTGTTTGGGAAGTCCTAACGGGCGGGTGAATCAGTTGATCGACACAACCAGGGCCGCTACTGGGCCATCGTTCGAGGAAGCGGGCAAACCAGTCACATCGCTTAAACGGGAACACCCGCTCCCGTTCGAATGTGATCATTCAGGTGCGTCCAGTTTGAGCTGGTGGAGTATTGGTAACACGTTCGCCTTGCATGTCAGGTGTATGGAGTTAAAACTCCGACACGGTCAGGGAAATGCACTGCCTATGAGCTCCAATAAGACCGAAACTCGAGTTCCGAGCTTCCCCCATTTTATGTGAATTTACCAGAATAATTATGCCGGGACAGAAGCATGAATGTTTAAGTGAGAGCCATGTGAAGGTGGCTTGCACAAATCCCACTGCTACCAACAACTGAGAAAAACATTGTAAATGATTAATTTATCATCAGGAACTTCGTCTGTTCTGCTATCGACCTCCGGCTACAGTGAGGGAAAACGGTAAAATTTATAATCCATTGTCACTTAATCAACCAAACTTCACATAATTATAAACCTGCAAAAAATAGTATGCATTAGAATGATGGGCTTGTCGTGTCCAAAGTTCACGATATTAGGCCAACACATTTTCAAGATAGGTATCTATTGGAACTTTTGATTTAGGCTGTATCTTTCAATTTCCTTTGTATATCAACCCCATAAACTCACTTAGGGGAAATAAGTAATGAATTGTATTGCTGTACTTTAAATTTGCCTACAGCGATACTATCCAACTGCACCTTGCACTCGATTTAGGTTACCCCGAAAAAGTGAATATTTTGGACCAACACATGCCACAGTCTAAAATGCACTGAATAAACTGCAGTAGCAATGCAATACCGCAAACACCAAAGTTAGAAACATTGATCTACATGAGCTTTGTAACTTTCAGGCTTCATCCTGATGAACCAAACAGCTGGTAGTCGTTCCCTTTTGATGCACTCTTTGTTGGGCCCAACAAAGTACGGACTGGGGACTCCTGCTGAAGCCAATTACAGAGTTTTACTGTTCACTCATCACAGTACCTTAACAAACAAACTTGGCTACGAGCTTCATGTCAAGAGACGAAACACTAGTCAACTAGTGTCACTGCGCTCCCAAAAGGAACTGAGAAGGATTAAACAATGTACACGTTGAGGTTAGTAGGAGTACGAAAGTCAAATCCCGCGATACATCTTGCTAGTAGCCTCTTCAAGAGAAAACCACCAGATTTCCTGTTTGCTTTTATACCAAAAATACTGTTCTGCTTTTTAAACAGGAGACATAAATAGTACGCCACACAAAAAGCACTTCGGTATTTCCACAGTTGATGCTACGAGTGTAACTGTTAAGAACACCTTCGATAATTGCACGTGCTCCTTGCTTGAACGTGAACTGCAGTTTACCCCGGGTGATATGTACAACAGTAATTATTGGGACGTTTCATCAATCCTAACCAAAGGCAATTTGGATTTAATGAAGGATGAAATTACGCACCGCAACTTGATGCATATTGCAATGGCTTGGACTGCAGTTATTTCTATTGTTATATATGCCAATGAACCCTTTCAAACAAATCATAGTATTTGGACGTTCCTTTATTCTAGTGAAACTAGATCCCATGATCTTTGGGGAACACCGTATTGATGCATTTATGTGCACTGCCGTCTGATGAATAAGGGGATCGATTTTTCTCCAGTCAAACCTTTCAAAGCGAGAGCAGCTTGCTAACGGTTTGTGGACGAGCACGTACCGCGCGGGATAAGACCACCTAACAATCGATCACTTCCCCAAGAAAAGCGTCAGGACAGATTTATCCAAATGGATCCACTTCGACTTATCCGGATAGCATGAGAACTCACTGTGTTGTATGCAGGTCACAATGCTGGCCATTTGTACTTATACTGATTGATAGTGTCTAGTGAAGTGGTAGTGCCCATTTTCAAAAACGGGCTCGTAGTGAGTGTGGTAACCACCCCGGTAGTAACGAGATTGATGGCGTCACTTATGCTTCACTACCTTAGGGTAGCTCGTGAAACACTGACTCGAGAGCAGCAAACGGGGTCCCGGCCTGGTGGGGGTTGATTTGACCAAAACTTCACACCCCGTCAGGTGCTAGAACAACACCATACGTACAAACGACACACAATTTTAGTATTACTGGATCTCCAAGGCGCGTTCGACTCGGTTGACTGGTCTGTTCTCTTTGACACGCTTGACCATCAAGGAATGCCCCGGGAAGTTTGTGGACAAAATAAGGTCTTTGTATTCTCAGACTTCCGGACGTGTGAGAGTATACGGCGAGCTCTCCAAAAGCTTCCGCACACAAAGCGGTGCCCGTCAGGGGTGATCACTCTCTCCATTCCAATCTACTTTCGCTATCTAGGAGGCAATGAGACTCTGGAAGGTCTTCAAAATCCTGGTGTTCAAATAGCCTCTGACAAAAACCTTGTCGATTTGGAATATGAAGACGATAGAGTTCTCACCTTCGAAGAGGAGGTGAAGGTGCAGGTGTTTTCCGATGAACTGACCAAAGTAATCCCGTCCTTTGGTATGCGCTTTTCACACACAAGGAGTAAGGTCATACTCCTGGACATGCAGTCGCTAAACTCGCCACTTACAATCCAGGGAGGGGCGCTCGAATTTGTGGAGCGACATACGTAACTTGGAAGTTTTATTAGTTCTGATTGTAGTATGACAGACTAAGTCAATGCACGAATCTGCAAGGCTCAGGTTGAGTTTGCTAATTTGAATCATCTATGTCTTCAAAGCGGTATATCTCTGAATCTCAAAGGACCTGTGTATCAGGCTACAGTGCCTTGTTGTATGGCTGTGAGACCTAACCTGTTCGAGTAGCGGAACTGAGACGTCTTCAGGTGTTCGGCAATCATTGTCTCAGGACCATAGCTTGTGTGGGTTGGTGTCTAGGAATCCGTAACGAGACAATTAAAAAGCGATTGTTCGGTTGTACAACGGGGACTTCCATTGAAGAGTGTCTCTAGCACCAGAAGGTGCGTTGGTTAAGCCTTGTATTGCGTATGCCAAACCATCGTTTGCTGAAGGGAGTGCTGTTGTCCCTTTGCCAATTCAAAGTGGCGGAAGCAAAGAGGTGATCAACCTTTGACCTGGCAGAGGGGTATGAAGGAGATTACGGAAAGTTTGGGTGCTGTCGGCGCTACTTTTCTTCCAGGATGGGGATCACGTGATCCCCACTGCGCCTGGTTGGAGACTCTGCAAGATATGGCTACCAATCAATGTCAGTGGCGTTCTTGTTATCGGTTTCTATCCAGATTGTATGAATGAGTGTTTGGAGGTGTAGGCACCTAGGAATGATTGTAGTAAGATAGCAATAAGTCCCTTCCCTGTCTAGCTTTAATCTTTTCTTCCCAATAAGGCTTTCAAATAATTGATGGTTGTACGGCAGTGAAGCATCGGTGTTGAACACTGATGTCATGCTGTCGATGATGATGATGAGTGAAGAGACTCAAGAAGCTCAATAGTACCCCGTTAAAATATCTCAAATAAGCAGCTTGGGTAAAAAAGCGAATATAAATGCAATTTGTAACAAGAAGACTCATCTATGCACCCTGAAGATGTAAATACCAAGTTTAACATGACCATGCGGACTAAAACTTTAGGAAGGCTAAAGGAAATAAGCGAGTTATTTTGGTGAATCTATTGAAACAACATCAAAACGCTATTCACTGAAAAAATGTACAACAAATTCAAGAATATGATTTTAATTCCAAGCATTCTCCGCACTTCGAACATCACTTGGTAGTACAAGCACACCAACAAAACGACTGCCTTTTGTAGTTCAGTCGTTTTTGTAACGCATCATTGCTACAGCCAACACCACAAATCTTCAGAGAAGGTTATGGAACTGGTGACGATGAAGCATAGAAAATGTGCGTCAGCAGCTCTTAGTGCTGATTTAAAGTCAATTTAAAGTCTATGTCAAAGTAGGTTAAGAACCGTGTAGGGGATAGAACTTGGGGATGAGTTTAAGATGACTTTGATCTTGTGTGCGGTTTCGAATGCAGATGGAAGAAAGTATCGGGGCATCTGAAGAGACATGAACGTGCGTTAACATTAACAAGACCCTTGACACATTTTCTTCCTACCCTACAGATGATGTTAATAAGATTCTTTGACCAAAAAAAAGATGGATTGCACCCTTTTTGATGGTCCGGAAGCCTGATATCGGTTTGAATTCTTGATTAGCTGTCACAAACTTCCTCCTGAATATCACTTCAAATTGATTAGGCCCTCGAAAACGTAAAATGACACACTTCAACAAGTCCTGGACAGGGGGTCAACTGGCTCTCAAGATATACAGCTCAGGCACCTGGTCCTGACTGAGATACTAATGCGCATGGTTCTGGTATCAACAGAAAACAAGAGGCTAATTCGAAAGCCAAATTAACCCAGAAAAATTAAGGAGAACGGTGGAACTGACGGCTCACGGCCAAAACCACTTAATGTTTTGGGTTCCTTGCGCGAAACCACTTGAAATGACGAGTAGATTAGAAAGCTGGCGGCAGAACTGAGAATCCGGTAGCTACGTAGTCTGTTAAGGTCTACTATGATGAATGGAAGTTTCTTTTGTATACATCTGTATGTTTACTGATAAACTTCACGGAAAACCTGCAATTTTGTCCTGGCTTAGTAATGGTAAAGACAACAAGGCAAGGATATAACGCTTTTGTGAATGAACTTATCGATCAGCGGTTAACCCTGCTTCACAGTACCACAGTGATTTTTGCATAATCTCTAGTTAGGATTGGCTAAACAGGGCAACCGTCGATTCCTGGAACACTAATTCACATGTTTGCAGGACCGCTTAATATCCGGGTTATTCACTGTGGACATTTACATTCTGAAAGCCACTGGAAACCCCAGAAATTCCATAGAAAGATTCCGAACAGAGATCAGTTGTGATGTAGGCTGGTGTCGATCACGTTTGGAGGTCATGGGTGCGCATGTTTGTCCAATTTTTAACGACGATACACTTAGATCCCATCTAACATTTTCTTTGTGGACCCGGATGTATCTAGCCCAGTCGATTACGAATAAAGAACAACCGGTATCGTCCCTTGTTCCATGCGTATAGGGATTGCTTACAATCGGCCGTTGTTTTGTCACCGAATTCAGAGGGCGTGGATCGTATGGAGAAAGTGTGAAACCTGGTCATTTTAGAAAGATGATCAGAAAACATTTCGTCAAACAAATATGTTTTTCAGTAAAACAGAACAGTAATCGCCTCACTTCTGAATGAACAACACCAATGTTTCTGTTTTTACCGACTTCGCAAATACGCATTTAATTTAAACAGATGGCGCAGATGACAAGCCTTACTCCTTATCTGCCATATGGTCCTAACATGTGTGTACACACAAACCCTACTGAACGTCATTCTTTATCGGTTCTTGAGTTTGTCACAAATTGTTGGATGCTTGTCAAATTCATTTGCCTGTTTTTCTTGATAAGTCAACTAGCCAGAGTCTTGCATCTGTGCGACTACCACATGCAAAAGACGGCAGTGGGCTTAGTAGACTTTTAAATACCATGCAGCTTTGGCAGCCATTATTCCATTAGGAATAGCTAAAAACTAAACTCGTTTCGTTCGCGAAAAAGTTTGGGAAACAATCGGTTTGCTTTGTCGTGAATCAACGAATCAGTTGTTTGCAAAGTGTTATTTGGTGGGGGTGTTCAAGAATTGTGATAATTGTTATCGCAGGATTCCCAACAAAAATCCAGCATCTGCTATTAAATTCGGGCATTACGTGGGCCTACAGCCCAAAATGAATACTTCTTTAATATCAAGCTACATGCTAGTAATTCTCTGTAAAAGAAGAGGACGTAAAAGGTAGGTACATTACAGACATAGTCAAAGTTTGAAGGGACCGGTAGTCAGGGAGCACATAAAAACATGAACTGCTTCACCTCAAAGAACATTTACCTCAATAGAAGGCACAACGGGGAAAACACAGAGGCTGAACGTACGTCACAGTGTAGCAAACAATAAGCTATTGTGGGATTCTGGGCCTTGTAGGAACGTTTATTTTAACTGAGGTAACTTCCGATTGTCCTCCCAGAGAAGACCGCTGTTGAGCAGGTCTTCGTAGTCCTTCGTTTACTTGAAATAACACTGTTGAGAATTTGTGAGTAGAACGTGCCTGTGTCGTGTGCATTCTGAATATCATATTTTCAACAAATGGTCATTATCCGTGACCAAAACAGACTGAAGAAGTATTGTAGGCAGCATTCTCTAGTGTTAGTCTCCTGAGTTTTGCTCCAACAGTAAAACCTAGAACCATGAGTGTTTACATCCCTTCGAAAAACATCACGCAGTCAATACGTCAGGTAGTCAGCTGTGATTTGTTCCTGCCTGGTTAAGTTGGATAATTTAATGAACACTCAAGATATTGTAACGCCTGTTAACCCGAAAAAAGCTGACTGGGTTTCTATTATTCCGCAAGCCATGAAAAGGCTAACCCCAGTGGTTACCGCATGAATCTCAGGTGCGGGTACATGTGACAGTGCTCTTAGGGGTCACCTAGCCATCCATCTAGCTGTTTTAAAGAAGCCGAGTTCAGATAAAAATGATAAGACAGAAATGACAAAGAATGACACCGCCGTCATACCTGCATACTGTATACTATCAGGTAAATAATTATGTCCAATGTACTCATTTCATTGTGGAAACAAACTGTCTTAGAGGACGATGGAATGGTAAGCAAATAAACAGCTTCTCAATCCCTTTGATAGAGGTAATCAGTTAGTGTGGGAATACGTGCCGCCTGTTGTCTGACTAAAATGTTTTGCGTACGATAGATCGTTCAGAGAACTATCCACGAAAGAGTAAAGCCCGAAATCGGAGTATGGTGCTATGTTGCAGGCGTGGTTGGAATGTACATAGCGAGTTTCGAACTCTGATTTCATGTCCTGTGATGCCACGTCTGTTGATATGCAGGAGTGGTAAAATGGCTTAATTGAAGCCGAGTGGTCAATTTGTTTCACACTGTCTTCTAAACCGGAACGGGTAGCAACACCTGTTAACTGAATCTCCAAGTTTCGCCTTGGTATTGGGCCACATTCACGTGATTCTCTATTTTGCCTTGGTAAGAATTGACAAATATGCAATGTACCACTGTTATCAAATGATTCTGCTGATACCTGTGTCAGGCTGCAACACCCATCACCGATCGATTGCACGGCTGAAGAAATCTGATTAGTTGTAATTTGCGAAAGTCCTCTACATAGGCAGTTGACCACTTGTTCTGTGGTGGGAGTTTGTTTATTACGCAGTATTGATACCAGCAGGATGATATAGTTTCTAGCCAACCGCAGCGTTTCAATCTTGCTCAACTTTTGATTCAAATGTCCGGCGGGTCGAACTGACGGAGCCATTTTAGACACACTGGGGTTCTGCTTCACTGTTGGGTACAATCTGTTGGACAGAGGAATATGTTTGCGCAGTGTGTCGAGCGCTGAGTTTAAATCATGCATTCGTGATCGTTCACGAGCGTTGGCTCTTTCTCGACGAAGCTTTGTACGTGTTACGCGTTCATGTGTTTCCGATCGGATCTTTGTGCTTTCATTTTGGATTCTGGTTGGTTGTCGTTGGATGAAAACTCGGGTGGCGTCAACAGTGCTTTGTGATTCGTCTTCCATTGACCGCACTCTTTTATCTTCAGTCTATGAGACAGGCCAAGCGTTCAAAGGGCGTTCAAGATGTAGAAACTTTCCAGAGCAAAAGGGTTCTCTCAGTTTTACCTTCAGAGTGGAGAAAGTAGAGAACAGACTGTGTGAGATAGTTCGTGGGATTAAAAAAATATGGGGTGTAGAATATGGTGATATAATGTGCAACATTGCCAGCATTCGATGGACCTTCCTCTAAGACAAGTTACACCCAGGAAACACGCTTGAGCGCCAATATGCCATCAACGCTACCAAAGCAATAAGAGGACGTCCATAGTTCGAGTATGGTCTAAAGAACTCATCTAGCAGTGACGTAGTAGGACAATGAGCGTTATGGTATTATATAGACTACCTTGCTTGATGAAACACTGCGTACTTGTTTCTTGGTAGAAGTCCAAGGCTTATCTGTACCAGACGTTCAAGAGGCCCTGGGGCACCACCTCAAGTAGCGCTACGGGAGATCGCTTCAAAAATTACTGCTTTCTTCATGCACTGTAAGTGCAATTTTGCCTAGAGACTTCGCTGAATTAGTGATGTTTATTTCCAGCAACTGAAGTACTTGCGGATTTTGGCAAGCCTATGTGCTCAAAGGCGAAACGAGTTACGTGAAAAGCCTTGAGGAACTAAGCTGTATGGGAAAACATTGCGAAATTACGACCGAAAGCCTGTTTCCCATATGAGGAGGCCCCTTCAAGGATAGTCCGATTTTGACGAAGGATGCGTGCCGTTTGAGGGAAGCATGTATTTTGCGAACAAAAGAACGTAACTCGATTATTGATTTATTTCAGAAAATCCGTATCATATCCGGTACAAATGAGGTCCAATAGATTGAGATTACTGGTGGAGACTTTTGACGAAGGTCACACACGTTGATCAAAACAATGGTTTATGAAAAACTTTTCCCCTGACTTTCTTGTGTCAATGGCTCTAAAAGACAACGAAGCAGCCAGTCATAATGCATACGAATTCCGCAGGATGATAGTGTAAAAACCAGATATAACGAACGTCACTCATCTGCACGGCGCACGCAAAACCCACGCAGGTACCCAACCACCCTTAAAACGTGGTTTCGTTGTATAAGCACTACGCCGTTCTTCTCAAAGTCGCTTGCGGATAACTATCAGTTATGTGCGTTTGAACAGCCTCTGATCTGAGGAGCCATCTCTTTGATTTTCCTGACAATCTTTTGGTTTTCCTAAACGTACCGCTATTGATTCAACTACCTGTAGACGACGATGATATCTCAACTTCAGTGAGTTGTTGTTAAATCTAAACCTGTCTGTTTTATGTATGCGGAGGCAGCTAAATGCGTGTATGTTTCCTGAAAATCCGACGATTGCTTTGTAGTAATGACAATATCGTTTGATCTCACAACAAACACCCTGTCTATTGAACCGAGTTGCAAAAGATACTGGGTTGAACAGAAGCTCACATCGTGGTTAGAAAGGTTTGAGTTAGATGTGGAAAAGTTTGTCTGGATATTCTAGATGGTCAGGCTTGTTGCCGGCGGGGTTTGCTAAAAAATTCTTCCACCGAGTTCATCGGTGATGGTTCAGGGTGGGTCATTTTGCGAAAAAAACAGCCAGACACCGGATGAGAAGCAACCAGACTGATGTGTATCCAAAGCAAACAATGTCCACCTTTTGGTTAATACCAGCAGTTCAGGTGAAGGTTTGATTTTTTAATATGATACTTTGTCGACAGGTACCACCTATATGAGAAAGCTATGGCCCTCTACTTACAGGTAAAATAGTGAAATTATCTTTCAAACCTCGGTATGGGCATCCTCGAATTGGCTGCCGGCTACAACCTTTTCATCAACATAGACTTTAGTTGCTTTAGTCCAGTTTAGGTACCGGATTTGTTAGTTCTCAGTCCGGATTGGAACCATACTAAAAACTCCAATTAGTCGTGGCGAGATAAGTAGGTTGTTGAGTAGTTGCACAAATTACATAGAACTCTTTGGGTGGATTCGGAAGCAGCATTTTCTAGAATTGTGTTTCCTAGCACACAAGAACAAGACACTTTGTGACAAATACACGCATTTGTACAACAATCTGGTTTACACAAGAGACTCACCTGAATCCCAGCTAAAATGCTCGTTTTTAATGTTCTTCTTCAACTGAATGTGCTGCATCCGGGTTGCTCATGCGTCAGCTGATACGATATTCGGGATATCATAATGCATTATGTAGACGTAGCACGCTGCTCATATAGTTGCTGAAAGCTCTTTGACAGCCCACGATGGGTTTCGTTCTACTTGGAGCTCGTCAGATAGACGTGGTCTCCAAGTTCCCGTCAACCTTATCTTCAACTTGAATTAAAACATCATAAACAAAAGATTCAGCTGGGAATGCCACCAGATTATCAATTACCGTCTTGATGGTGTTAGGGTGCAATCCCCGGTAACATTTGCATGGTGCTATGCTGCGAGAAATGGTGTCCTATATTCATGGAAGCTGAGGCCTGCACCTCGATCATAAACATGTAAATCGTGCCGCTGTCTAATGTTATGTCATAACATTTAGGCTTGCTGCGCGTTCATTTCCCAATATTATTCTTCAGAGTCTTTATCGATGTCAAGCTTTCCGTGCAGCGCGAGCCAATTTTGGCTCCATTAAAACACGTAGTCGTCTAGTGCTTTGAGCATTGTTGATCCGCAAATCCGCTTCGGGCGGCGCCCATTTATACGTTCCCCCATAAAAAATGTATGGCCCTTCGGATTTTTGGCCACAACTTGCGCAATTTTTCCTGAAAAGTGATGAACAGAATTGGCGCGCTAAAGGCTGATTAGCCTATCGGGATGAAATCTGAACGAGGATCGCAACGGACTGTTAAATTACGCAAATTTATAGCCTCAGACAGGCTGTTTGGGACCTAAATGGTTACTCTTTACGGGTAATTGATTAATTAGTGAATTAAAGAATAACTGGAAATCCAGAAGAAGTGGAAATATCAATGCGCACTTTGAAAGAATTGCGGCACTATCCAGATACACGCTCCATTGTCATTAATGACAACATAACATCAGCGTTGAATACTGTGTTCCTCTGCCGCATAACCGCAACTTACTTGAGAGCCTTATTGTAAAGAACATAGTAAAAGTGGATGGAGAAGGGAATTCGTGCCGGCTTACCACAGTAATTAGGGGGTGCCTTCACAGCCAGACATTCATTCAAGAAATGTACAATGAGGATCAAATGGATATCATCCTGAAAATCTAGTCACATCGACTGTACCCAGACTTTTCGTAATCTCTTTCATACCCCTCTGTCAGGCCAAACGTTAGCCACCTTTTTGCTTCCACCACTCTGAACTGGGCATGGAAACAGCACTCATTTTGGTTATCAGTGATTCGGCATACGCAATGGATGCCCGACCAACGCAGCTTTGGTTTTGGACACATTCTTTGGTTAAAATCTTAGTTACAAAACTGAACATTTACATTTTATTTATCACCTTTGAAAATGGGCACTATCACTGATTCTGCCCTGTTGTCAGGGACAGTCTCCTTTTTACAGGTGGAGGCATATAAGTCACGAAAGTGCTGAGTGAGGGCTTCATCCCCGTCTTTGAATAATGCATGTGGGAAGTCATCCGGACCAGGAGTTTTGCGGCACTTGAGGGAGAATATGCAGTCAAAAACCTTCGATGCCGTGGGGCATTCCATATTCACGGTCCAGAGTTCTAGTTCATTTCGATAACCTGGCTGAGTATCAGCAGCTGGCCAAAAGATTCAAGCAGTGTTACCGTTTTTTCTGATATCTATTGCTTTAGTGGACGTGGTAGCGCCATGTCGTGGGAAAAACTCTCAGCACTGTGGAAAGACGTGGTGTTCTCCTCCCAGTATAACTTCGTGATTTACCGGTTCCTCACTTGCTGGGAGATTTGTTCACCTCGTGCGCGGAAAACTAAGAGAGAAAGAACTCCGGACAAATGCGAAGTCAGAACCCACAGGAGTGTTTGAAAACGAGCGGCAGTCAGTTATTGATTCACGCTTTTGGCAAGTGATAACGATATGATCAGTTTGGGTCCGCAGCACGCCAGTTGTTGGAGGACTCCACGCGGCCTGAGAATTTCGGAAGACAGTACCGCATAAAAACAGTCTGCAGTCAGCTTGTGTCTGAAGCAGTTACTCTCCAATTTCTGTGCGTACCTAGTCCAGTTCGAATCGACCACCCAAATGAGTCTCAGATATGCTAAGCCTACCCACTTGTGCATTCAGATCTCCGGCAACCACGTTATCTGTGCTTTTAGCTGACAGTACACAAGGCACTCAAGGCCTCACAAAGATTGTCTTTCAGGACATCGGAATTTCAATCGTTCGGGACGTAAGCGGATACGAAAGGCAGACAACGATCAAATTCCTGCATGTGAGACTCCTTCACGGACGTTGCCGGACGAGCCGCACAGAGATGACTACCAACAGATATTCGAGGACTTAGGACGATACCGAACCCTGCACGTCCTGCCACGGCGGCCTCTGGGTTGCCAGACGTGCACAGCCGAAAGCGAGTGGAATTTGATGGGATAACTAACTCAACAGGCCTCCTTGGATTTTGTATTCCCGTTTCCGGTACACAGCACACATCATTGTCAAGCGAGTCCAGTGTCACACTAAGAGCAACTTGTTTTCCTGCCTACTTCAGAGTGTGGACAACAAAGTCATCCGGAAAGACCGGGCTTCGAGGCTTGCAGAATGATTTCGAAGTTCTTGAGGCTGTGGCCACGGGTGACATGTAGATGTCGGGGCCAAGATTGATGCAAGACAAACGAAAGAGAACCAGACCTTTAACAATTGACCAGCGTAAAAGAGGAGTCTGCGGTTGTCGCGCGGACACCCCGAGTATAGTTCAATGGGTCACGGAAACACAAACCACCACATCGTGGTAAGGTCCAGTCTGTTCTCGGCGGAGAAAAACCAAAGGATCTTACTGAATTTGGGACTTAACAGATGTTCCGCGTAGCTTCATTACTCTCAACTTCAGCCATTATGTGCTTATGATTTGTAATTAAGTGCTACCAAAAAATAGGAGATCTGTATACGGGTTCTTTTACGCACAGCACTGGACGTTTTGCCAGAAACGAGACAGACTAACCAGTTTCCAGTATTCTTCGGTGCAGTTATTCTATGGTCGCCTCAGACTTCCTCATTCTCACTATGTTTCGCTTTAGGTATCGGCAGAACTCCCAAAATCTTTTTGTTATTCCTCTGTAACATGAAATAGAGCTCCTTCCGAATTCTGTGTCCAACTTCTGCCAGTTCTTTTTAGCTATCTCCTGCCGTGCCCGTGGAAGATGAGTGCAGGACGACGACAGCTGCAACAGCTGTATGAGGTGGCACCGTACTGGTCACATAACTATACGACCTGTTACTTTAGTATTGTTTGAATGCTGTGTCAATTTACTTGGAGTAAAGAGCGGTGAGTCCGTTTTGGAATATGGGTACCAAGAATGAATGTCACGCAGGTTTTAAATGACCAACTTAAAACATTTTTGCATAATCAGCTCATCGCCAGCTCTTCACCTCTTGGCGCAGAATCGAGGACGTTAATCTATCGACCACCCGAATGACAATAGCTAAGCAGAGGTCATCTATTTGGTCTTGAAAAGCCTTGAAAATGAACCAGATTCCATGTGGCGGCACAACCGCTACATAAAGGGCACGAGGCGTTGATGTGGCTCGACATCTACATTCACCAAAAGCTCACGGTCATTTAGCTTGGTCAGCAAGCGATTCAGCACCGGTTTGAATATAAGCATATATATATATATATGCAAGCGAAAACTGGCCGCCAACTCAGTCTTGACACACTCAGAATGGTCATTCAGTTCCACCACAAATGATGGTGGCATCTGACTGCCAACACAAGGTGATGGTAAGGTGTAGGTCAGTCAGTACTGGCACATTCTTCTGGTACAGTATATGTGTGAACAGTGCTGTGAAACGGGTTTAGGAATGTTGGTAAATGATGGTGTACAGTACCTTCTGTGATGTTTTCACTTTTCGTGAGGAGCAGGCAGCTCAGAATATTCTCCTTAATGAGGTTCTCGCTGCTGAACCGCACCTATAGTTATACTATCTTGCAAATTTTGATGAACGAAGAAGTCGTTCATTTCAAATAGGAATCTGCCGTAGTGGCGTTTGCTACTATGAAGACTACCTATTTGAAAAATGTGGATCCTCCCTATCGCTTTCCGTGAACAGTGGGTTTGTAGATCTCCGTCACTTTTCTCTGTCGTTTTGAACTCAGAGAGAAACTATGAGAAGATTGACGAAGCAGGTTGCCCCTAAAATGAATAATGCTGTTAAATGTTATATAATGACTTGCATTTTTCCGTCCATCTTCGGAGCGAAACAATCCGAATAGGAAGTTGGAAATTTGCGATCACCATTTATCCGAAGGGACGCAGCGTATTTGGCACTACGCGACCTTGCGATCCAGGCAAGCAGAACATTTTAAAAACCTTTCAACAGCTATTTTACTGATTAGGTCACTGTTATAGGCTGTGAGCAGTCAAATTCTCAGGAACGTATTTTCAGACTTGAACAACCGTCCGGATAAAACACCTGCTGGCGTAAAAAGGTGTTAACCATGGCATACAGTGGGTCATCGTTCAAGGCGTGCGGCAAAACAATCACATCGATCAAGCGTGAACAACATCGACTGTTCAGGCGTGATGATTCAGGTGTGCCAAGTGTGCGCTGGTGGATTAGTGGTAACACTCTGGCATCGTACGTCAGGTGTCTGGAGTTCAAACTCCGATATGACCAAGGGTAGGTACTGGTGTGGATTCGCCTGAATAATTGCGCCCGGACAGGAGGAAGACAGTTCAAACGCGGGTGATATGAACGCAAGTTCTACAAACCATGCAACAACCTACAATAATGGACCTAAGCCAACAGTTTTCGACGGTGGGAAGTCTTTGCCTTCATTTTTTGTGCCGCC
Source organism: Opisthorchis felineus (assembly GCA_004794785.1). Taxonomy (NCBI): domain Eukaryota; kingdom Metazoa; phylum Platyhelminthes; class Trematoda; order Opisthorchiida; family Opisthorchiidae; genus Opisthorchis; species Opisthorchis felineus. The sequence continues at coordinate 135,743 of SJOL01004711.1, read as the reverse complement.
CTAAGAGGATGATGGGATATAGCTATGCATAGCTGTTTCCCTTCTAGATTTTACAACACAAAGTATTGTGTTTTACGCATGTGATTTATACAACCAAACCTGAGGACGTAAGAATAAATAGAAGGAACGTATAAACGACAAGGCGACAAGAATTTTCGTCCAGATTGTTGTTTTCAATGTCACACTATCAGTCATGACGTCATCCCGCTAGTTAGGCACCTAAGGATGAGATAGCTGATTCAAATTTCAACCTCAGGAGTGGAACACAGCTGAGAGTAATGAACAAAATTGATGAAAGAAAATGGTGAAAACTTCTTGAATTAATTTAATGGGACAAAGGAGTACTCACTGAAAAAAGTTGGTGCGGTCAGTGAAAAAAATCAGCAATGTTGATATGGGACTCACCGGAAAACCAATCAACACATGTTACAGAGGATAGTGTGATGCGTTGGCGCCGGTTTCATGTAAGAAGATTAAATGAGCACTAATATGCTGTCGAATTTGCTGTCATAAAAGAACCTTCGCGTTTAGGTTACAGTAGCCGATTGTGCGTACGGATTAACGGTTTGTTATCTAGCCAGGACCAATCAAAATAATCCCTAATTATGATTGGACGGAAATGGTAGCATTCAACGGAAGCACACTGTGGAGTTCAGAGAAAATACCTGTCAAAATTAAGAACTTTTAATCACAGCCTCTCAGTGAACCTAAAGTAAGATTACTAGGAACTGAACCGTGATACGGACGGAAGATTACAAAAAGTTGGTACTCTCGGTTCATTAAACATTGGAACTCGCGGCTGGTATTCATGAGCATGCCAAACTGATCAGTGTACTTTAAGAATGACAGTCTTATTTTTGGAAGGGCTTTTTGCATAGCTATAGAGTAAACGCTTGTAGACAAGAAATAATATCTATGGCGTCAAATGTGTACTCATAACATACCCTTCACGTTCATCGAAAAACAGCAACCATTGCATGGGGTGCGAATTTTTTATTTGGAAACAGCCGTGAATTGCCATTGGCTGAAGCCCTTGATCCCTAGTTAATTCAGAGAACAAAAGAGAAACACATCACTGATGTGGTGGCTTTGGTAAAATAACCAGAGTAATTAGCTTGGCGAAACACCGGTCTCCAGAGTTGACTGTTACATCGAACGGTTGGTTGGGGATCATAAGGAAGGTTAACTGGACATCGTTGTGCTTATTCTTAATTGATTCGTTAGAGTACAGTTTCCCAAATCCAGCTGAATTATTTGTCACTCAGGTCTCCAAGGTTTGCTGACAAAACTATCGGGTTGTTGCAGGTATACAGTTCCCACAGCCGTTTCGAAGAACAAGCTATGTCCAGTTAATAATACACGAGTGCCTTTAATAAACGAGGCGAAGGATTTTGGATTCAGATACATTTGTGTGGCATGGTAAGGTCTTCGAGGCGGCTCGTTTGACGGAGGTTTGTTTTCAGATATCCAGCGTTTTCTTATTATCAGTACCACCTGAACCAATATCTCTCACGAAGCTCCCTGAAATCTTATATTATTTGCATGAACTAAGGCAACCAGTGCGTCAAGTTGATCTGACAAATCGTTTCTGAGGCCATTTAGGCTAGCCTCTGATTGTATCAACCTTACTAATATTTACTAGGAAATACATTTTCCCCAATGTGCGGCTGTCATTTTTTCATAAATAGCCTTGTTTCATATTCCATTCTGTTCCTCTGTAACCAATGTTTTTTTTCAAATATCCGGTTACCCTCATTTTTCATCGCTGCAAGAAGGAACATAACCACTGAAATCGTTTAATTCAATTACGCTACCCACCAAAAGATGTTCGTAGGCTATTTCATTTTGGTATGCACATGGTATGCATATTTCCCCAAACACTCGCCGATCTGTTTTTTTACGCGGCTTATCCCTTGGAGACCATCTACGGTAGTTATATTTTAAATCGCAGGCATTAAAACATACCAGAGTAATCCAATAAGCCATGTCACTCTATCGTTCTACTCCAGAGTCCTGGACGTGCCACAAGATGGTACCTTTCATCTTGGGTATACGTCAACAATGCACCTAACAACGATGGAGAAAGTGCATCCAACTCCATTTCTGAGTTTAAAAACTGTAGGCGCTGAGCTATCGACAGTGTAAGCTGAGCCTGAATATCCTGTTACTTTGGAGGCTCCGGTGTTTAAACTCACTGATGGAACTCAAGTACCTACCTATTACTTTTGCAAGTACTTATGCACTCGGATCTTGTTCTTCGGGAGTACATGTCTCCCAAAACAAGTGCAACCCCCGACTCACTATATCCGCCATTGCATGTTTTCGGACGGCTGCGTGCGTCTTTTCCGCTAACAGACTATCTCGCATTACCTCGTCTGTTGGTCATATACCATCTGTTTCACTGAATAGACCGTTACACAGAGACAAATGGAATCACAAAAACAACCGAGACTCATCAGGCAATTAGAGTGGGTGGCAGGATGGGGCTGCAAAGGGAATTTGTGACATATGTCACGGCAAAATAAGAATAACCACACATCCAGCTTGTTTCCGAAGATCAAGCTGGTAAGTACAAATCGCTTTTGCCTAACCAAAGCGTGGTAGCAGCTGATCACCTTGGAAAAGTGTCGGCCTTCTGAGCTCTCTACAATGAAGTAAGTTATTAGAAAAAGACCTGGGTACAATTTTTGAATTGTTCAGTTCTAGAATGTTTGACACTTGCCCAGTAATACCAGTAGTTAAACGTATCCCAGTTCCTCAGACACACTTAAACTATATGGTTCATGTTGACCTTTGGCGCTTCGGATACAGAATAAATAACAGGACAGTTGTAAATGTTCTCCATCGGGTTACTTCAACCAACAACTTACTCATCTGTCATTCTAAACCCATCGCTAGGTCCATAGCCAAAGACTGTCCTCTTAATAGCGTCATATCTCTTCTCATTTTTGTGGTCTTTTTGTATTGCGTAAAGCAAATTGTTGAGGTAACCGTTGTCCTGCAGTATGATTCTTAAGTCTTGAAGGTTCCTCTTTAATGTCTCATGGGGACAAATTTTTCTGACTTTCGTAAGCAGAATTTGCACCGAAATTCTTTCGGGTTCTATGAGAAATAACTTTTGAAAATAAAGATGTTGCCCAGTCCAGGTTTACTTGTGAGGTGCACATCCGACCGTAGATTCACCCCAGTTTTTTAAATGGGGAAAACCCTCATTTGGTAACTAACTGTTTATTCAACCCTTGAGTACTGTTTTCGACTACCAAATCCAACTTATCCCCAACGTAGCTGTATTGATTGGCTCAGGTTCATATTCTCCAAATGTCTGTAAATACACCAGCCCAAACTGGTCCAGTTAGAGTCTCCCTCAGTGTGGCATCCATTTGACGATGCTGTCCTGGTCAAGCAGAACTAAACACTTTTGTCACAAGCACTATGCGCAGGTTTGCTCAAAACACTTGGACAGTCCGCTACCGAGTTTGCCCTTCTAGTGGCTCATTACGTACTTGTAGTTCCCGAGTTCTGCTTGAACAATAAATTGTTCGCAAACGACGAAATTCATTCACGTCCAAACCAGTTTGATGTTACTGTGAGACTTAAATGACTTTCAGCTGTGCTATTTTTTTAAGTGAAATTACAAAGAAGGGTCAGTGATTATATTTACACCGAATAGACACTCTACGCTTGCCTGAGCATTAGTCTAATTGTGAAGTTTTTATTCTATCAGATGCAGACAAACTTTTGCCGATGAAAGCCACTTAAATTTGTTTCCAGGAGAAAAAGATTTTTTTACAAACTAAGATAACTGATCTATCTATCGCACAGGTCTGACTGCTTCTACATGACTTGTCTGAATCGATGTTATGGATTTTCTCTCACAACTATAGACCTGACCGACCTGCTCTTAAACGGTCCCAAAGACCTTGAAGCTCATGGGCCAGCTCCAAATTTCTTCTTCCTTCACACTCTGTACAGGAAACTTGCTGAAAACATTAGACCACAACCGATTTTTCAATATTTTTGTGACAGTCTTTTGGTACATGACTGACTACCCCATCTTTGATTTTGGTCCCTGCAGCCTGGTTTAAACAAATGTGTAATCAGAGGGAGTTTTTCCTCTCCTCCAGAAGCTACAGAGAGAGAGAGAGGGTATGCTTACAAAGGACAGAAACACTCAGGCGTTAGGGTGAGGCATCTGTGAGTGACTGAACTGGAGGTGTGGTTCGTGAGAATATGAGTCGCCATGAAGTGTGACGAATCTTAAAACAGCTTTTCGGCAAAGAAGGTAGTTTGTACCCCTTTAGTCTTGATCCTGACACATTCAAATGTAATTTTCGGGTCGTCAGAACGCTGTAATCGCGATCTGTTTCACTGAATATTTTACATTCATTAACAACAACATAATAACAAACACACAGGAGCGATAAAGTACTGGTTAAATTCAGGCAAAATCATTTTCCGCCCTCAGTGATCAAAGGATATGCTGAAGATATTCTCAGCAGACCACTATTTGATCCTATTAACAATTGTCTTTCCGTTGAGAAAGTAGCTAAATGTTTGCGTTTCATCTGCACCGGTTAAAGGGACACAAGTTTCAAGTCAACCTTTTATACTTCCTTTCTGTCGAAGCTGTTTAATATAGCTATCTTGAATCAAGTAAATGGTTCTCTTTTGGAAAATATTGCGCCAATTGTTATATCGTCAGTCTCGGTGTATAGTAAACGCCTTTGTCCACCAAGTTCATTCGGTTTATTATGCACCGGTTATGAAAGCTAATGTTATATGCCTGATGCTTACTAACTACGCCGATCATTTCACCACACAGAGGACATTTATTGCAACTTTGCACCGTTTTAGACGATGAAAAGGACCTGGTTCAGATAAGCAGAGACTACGTTACACTTTGCATACAGTTTACAAGCGTGTCACATTAACAGTGATGTCCCACATGATGAGTTTCCCGCTCTTCTCCCTGCACGTCAGCGAAACGCTTGTGCCTGAGTTTCTTATTCAGTAGAAGCATGCTGATGACACAGTCATCCACTGTAACTATCACGTGCCTGGAGCACATATGCGGCCGCAAACTTTACTGAACAAAAACATTCGTACGGTTGTGTGAAACTTTCGTCATCGTCGTTCTTATCTTCCAAGACTTTTTCTATCACACCTTCAGCCAGTGTTTACCAACTATTCCCTGGTTCCAATGGCCTGCAGCAGAAATCCTTATCATGAAATATTCAGGTATGACCCCGTCAACTAACCTTGGCCCCCATACATTCAAGATGTATTCAGTAGAGCTTGACGTCGAGAATTTTATGCTGTCGGACCGAGCAGTTTTTACCTCCTACTTAACTTTATCCACATTCTGCTATTTCTAGTGTTCTCTTAGTCGGACTTATTGTCCCGGTCATATTCTCAACAATTCCCGAGGTCGCCGATACATATGTCCAGGTGCAGTAAGATCTCAGGGAATACTTCTGTCACTGTTCTAGTAGGCAAATATTTTTACGCCCGTATCAAATTCATCCAAAGAGTTACTTCTAGATTTCCTCGCCCTTTCAGTGTTCACTCACCGCAGCCACTGCTGTAACTTTGCTCGTTTAGCGTACATATTATTTTATTGCCAGTTGCTTCTCCTCGTATGGTTAGCAACACGCGTAAGAACCACATATCCCATCGACTTGTTGAAACGTCGCAGAGAAATTCTGATTCTAACAGATGGAGGTTTGTGTGCAAAAGACGCACCTCAGAGTGCATAAATCTTTGCATGTGCGTGTTGAATTTTCGAGAACAAACTTCATGCAAACTTTCCGAAATGGTACTCGAGCATCGTTCAAACGTCCCACCCTACCGTAGTAGTAATATGGCAAGTCTAGAATCATTTTTCATTCTGGAGAAGTATCAACTATTGATTTAACTGCATGTGGGATAGATCATTACGATCCTACACAAGAGCCAAATGCGCCTGAACACCTCACTTCTTTCTATTTACTATGGGTCACATATCCCTCAAAATAGCCGCAAATACGTCTTCTTCTACCTTTTAGCAGCAGAGGCCATCCTAACTGGGCAGCTGAATTGATCGAACTGCTTCCCTCCCCCGGTTCCTCTACATATCACTTACAAAAACGTAAAGAACACGGAATGGTATATCACAATATGTTTTACTGACCTTTCGACTGTAGCCCGTAGCGTAGGAATGAATGTTAGTACATGAGTGCTCCTGGCAAAATACTAAGTCGTATTTATGTGTGCGTGTGTCTGTCGTACATCTGTATAAATATAAGTAGGCAAGGCTGAGAAGAGATAAAATTTTCGAGTGGATTCAACAGTAAAAATATTTTCACTTTCATTTGTCTGGTGTGGATCCTAAAACACGAACGACAAAAGATAAACAACAACATAAATAAGGTGGACAATGAGCCAGACAGAAAAATGGCGAGGAATTAATCAACGGTACATGAAGCACTTAGAAAGTGTCCAAATCAGTCTTGGACTTGACATTAGTTGACCGAGTTGCTTTGAAACAGTCAATATGCTATCTGATACAGCAGGACTTTATGGAAAAGGCTATTCTCTGTGTTTTCTTAGAGTCTTCAGCCACAGAACCCAACAAAGTTCTTGTCTGCTTTTGAATTCCATCAATTTCAGCAACTACTCGCAGTTTTTATCGTTGAAACAGACAAATTTCAATCTACAGCGGCTCTTGCTATGGTGATTCCCGCCCCAGACACGGATCCAGTCCACGGATCTTTCGTCTCTGGAAACCTTGAGCGGTCCATTGTCTGTCGTTTTGGCCCTCATTACCAAAAGACAATGACAATTCAATAGGACCTATGCTAGTTAACGTTGTTTACAATATAAAGTCCTGAAGTTGGTGCTACTTAAATTAAAGGTGACCCTGCTGGGAGCTAAAGAATCAAATGCCAAAAGAAGACAATAACTTTTATTCGGCTAGGAAAAATAACAAAACTTCCCAGTTCATCGTCTGTTTTGATGCAAGTTCGACATCTGAACGCGGAGATGACAAAATAGTCTCAATGTGGCATCTTTCAGTGAAGTTAGGACCAAGGTGATGATCACCTACAAGCTTACAATCCTTGTTGAACAGAAATGGTTGCGGTTGGTCACATATATGGATGGTCACATGTATGGTCACATATGTATGGATGCCTACAACTTTGCCTGATCCCTCGGTTCTAACCGCAACAAAGAATGCACCCTCAGTCCCATCCGCTGCAGCAGACAGAAATTGCGAATTGCTGGATTCATGCTTACTATATATATATATATATATATATATATAAGAGCGTAGGTCACTCGCACAGGTCGAGTATTTTCGTAGTGCGTAATGCAATAAAGTGGTTTTGCGAAAAATATTTGATCAGCGAACGCCAGGAATCCAGAGAAGTTGCAGTATTTTATCGAAATCGATAGCCAAAAGTTCACATTTAGTAGTCAAGTTATGAGTAAATTCAGCATTGAAAATGTCGGACCAAATGTTTACGTTAGACCTTCAAGGCGTACTACATGAAGCGGATGGTATAATTATAAACAACGAAACATACAAGCAGCAGTTCAGGAACCCGGAGACGTCTAGGGACTTAAATTTTCCACTGACGATGACGAATAGTCCAAATTGGTCAAAACATTTCGGTGTTAAATCAAGTGATGGAGGCTCAGGATGAAACGCAACTATCTTAGTTGCTTTGATCAATCACTTAAGGATCTTGGCTGCTGCTGTATTTCCGACGATGGATGAAATCTTCGCACTGGCATCAAGCTTGTTCTCTCCAGTTAAAGCCATCCAAGGTAAATTATGCAGAACCGTCTTGTCAGTGGAACATGCCCTGTTTCAGCACATGGATGGGTCAATTCACAAACAAATTTTCCTTGCTACTCAACAATTCATTTGAAGGAACGCCGCCCATAAAACATCGTGATGCATTTTTATGTCGCAGCGCGGAATACTGTCACAGTGATCTGGTGTGAATGTTAATTGGTTGTTGAATTCTATTATATTAGGGCAGTGTTAATGTTCAGGGGGCAATTCAGCCACCCTACCCACTTCATGTGGTATAAAGTTCACCTATTGTAATATGTCAGTGTACACAGAGGAATAATCCATTTCGGCTATTCTGTCGAATGATAGATGCATTTCTGTCATCTGGTGAGACTGATGAGGAACACTCGGTTTTATACCGAAGAAGAAAGGCTCTAACTTGACTAGTTTTGCCCTCGGAATTCGGTTGGGGGAACTACTATTGCCAGAATGAGGCGGCTGCAGCCAGCTTTCTCAAAGACATCATGAAGCATGTAGCAAGCTTCAAATCGGCCTCAAACTAAAAACATACGTAGGTGATGGAACAGCTTCATTGATGCCCGATGGTTCATCGACATCCCATTATTTGGTGACCGACCGAGTGATTCAAAAAGTGCACTAAATGTGCATCAATGAGAGTCACCAACCCGGAATAAAGATCTACTTTCACATACACGGTGTCAAAATATATGTAGGCTACATATATGCTATGCCTTCTCCACTCCTGAATTTGTCCCTTCCGTCAGCTATAACATATATAATGTTCGGTCTCAGACGTGGTGAGATTTTTGTTTGTTTATAATAGATTATTTATTTGTTCGTGATAAAAACGTCACCTTATTTTCACGAAAGATTAGGTCGCGTTAGCTAATGTAACCTGAGACCTGAAGAGAAGAAACTGTTCTGCTTTTAGTAATTTTTGGCTACACCTTGGTACGCAAAGTCCGCGGGTGGATATATTGTTGGTTGAAATTTGGTTGTCGAATTTTCCGGGACCGAAATGTACATACACCAGATGGCTCGTATGAAACCCTAACCTATGGTCTGAACTTGAGTGCAGAACTTAAAGTAACCTATTGGTTGCAAAAATTCAAGTATTAATAAGAATAACGTACCAGCCTCTCGACGTGATGGTTTGTTCGTATTTGTCAGAAAGCTGGCTGGCCGAAATTTTGCAGGGAACTCTTCATTCGTGTGTCGTACGTCCAACCATCTTTCGCTTACGCTTCTGAAAAAACATGGTTGTAAACTCGCAATAGCTTGTGCCGATGCCAATGAACTGTGACAGATACGACAATTCATGCTTTCAGTTTAGACCGAAAAGTACAGGTAACTATTACACTAACGGTCAGGCAGGTACATGTGGCGCATCTGAAAATTCGTGGCGTGTCCACGAAGTTCAAACGTGTTGTGGCCAAATAAAAATTGAAAATGACAATTCGAGAGGGACAGATACAACAACATTCTACAGCTCTAGAAACAGAAGTGAATCGAACTCAACACACGCCTGACGGTAGGACAGATAAATCGGTCATCGCTCATGCCAGTGACTTTCAAGGTCACACGACGATGGGCTGTCCGCTGGACCAATGAGCACCAGGCTGTGTTAGCGGTCACTCTCATGCTTCACGTGATTGCAGTACGGCTCCTTAGGACGCACACTTGCGCTCATCAAAAGCAGTCTGCGATCAGGTAGATAGTTAATATAGTACAATAAGCCCATTTTTGAAACATGCAAGCAGGTAACAGAAAAACAGTTAACAAACGTCTACGACTGATGAGATAGAAAAAACGATCAATACAGCTGAAAGCTTGCTGTGTTCACCAGGGGTGTTTGTTGAAAGAGTACGGGAGGTTCCACATGACCAGAAAAATAACGGTGAAATATCAGAAGAGTTGTATATAACCTAAGAAATAACCTAAAAGCAACCTTTTTCTTTTGCGAATATCTTCTGGTTTTTTAATGCACTACTCACAGGGCTGCTAAAAAAATCTTGGATAGGTTTTCAGCAACCTTGTGAGTAGTGCAATACGTCTATACAATGTATCACGATATCTCGAATGTCGTACCAAGTAAAACTTGGGACGGCCTCCTGCAGCACATTCAGTTGCTTAAGAATACCATAAGCGAGAGATTCAGCTGGTTTCCATGTAAGTCTCCAGTCAAAACCAAATTGGTATGCAAATGAGTGTACTTTTCTAATCTTCTGGCTTTGTTCTGAGAAAAAGTTATTGTCCGGTCGAACTCATTAGATCATTCTTAGATTTGCAAGTAAAAAACTGACGACTCTTCTGAGGCCTACTAAATGAGGGACAAGTCAGCTTTCCACTCTTGAGTGTGAAAACCTTGTTTCATTTTTGACGGAACATAACTACAAGTTTGCTAAAATCTCCTCTGCTCAGGACCGATCTCACACTTTTTGGGGCTCTTCAGGTAGGCGCAGTCCCCTAGTTCCCCTCAACTTTGCGTTCTACTACTACCCAATTTGTAAGCAATTTGCGAGATACACTCATTTTCACACAGAACGGGCTTTTTACCAGGTTGATCTGTCGTTTATGGTATTATTCAACTGAATGTGCTGCACAAACAGCTGTTTCATGTTTCAGCTGATACAACACTCCAGATAACGCGTTTTATTTTCTTAAAGAACACTTAGAAATTGAGGACTTGGACATAAGCGGTAAGCTTCAAGAAGGGTAAACCCCGTAGTGGGGAATTTTGTAGCGATCCTGTGAGTAGTATTCCGTCAAGAAAATATGCCCCACATCCCGAATATCGTACCAGATGAAACACAAATCTAACTGCGCAACACATTCAGTTGAAGGTTATGATAAACGGGGGATTCAACTGGTATATAGCTGAGTCTCACGCTGAAAAGAAGCAAATGAGTGTATTTTGCAACGCGTCCCCTTAAGTTTTGGTTTCTCATGTACCAAATAATGATTGGTACCGGAGATGCGCATCGTGAAGTTGGCTTCAAATTCTGCCAAAGCAATAAATTCAGTTTGTTGGTAACATTTTCTAGGCTAGTGCATCACTGGAGCTTACCCTTTCAGAATGTGAGGGAGGAAAACTGTAGTCTAATCCGAATGTTTTGATTGTCTTATAGCGAATTGTTGGCAGCATCCTCTGTGATCAAATGTCAAATTTTCCAGCAATTTCATCACGTTCACCGTCAACGTCCCTAGACACGACGAATCTTAGGAAACCCCAAAAATTGCAGCATGAGTCACAGTGGTTGAACGCAAGCAAAGTCCTTTCCATTGGTTTGAGTCACAGTTAATGGTCAATACCGTGCAAACGAGATTTGTGGACCTCTTGGAAACTAACAGGAATAGATTATAACTAGGTTACGGTTGAAATTCTTGGATATGCGGAGCTAATTCCGCTTGGTTATGTTTGATAGCGATTTGATTTTTGCACTTTCGGCTTCGCCGTTTACTTTACGTTGAAAAACTTGATAAGATTATTCTGCAATACAAAATTTTCGAAAAACGGACAGGTGTCAGGGGTTATATCTCTACTGTATGAGATCTGAGCACGTCCGTTCACCACAGCTACGAGTATATACACTTGAAACCAGGCAAACTCCAGGGAATCTCTATTCAGTGGTGTGTCGAAGAACTAGGCCGACGTTCTGTTTAACATAAAGAGGTACTGGCAACCAAATTACGTCAAAAACATCAGCACGATGGCATTTTGATGATAATTTGAGGTGAGGAATTTGCGATTGGCCTGTGATGAAATGGATTTTCAACATTTTTGCTTGTTATTTTGTTCTACTAGCGTTCTACAAGTAGTACGACTTCACTTACAGACTGCACATCTTGTGCCTTCATTTGAACCTCAGGCTACTGCCAACGCACGTATCAATACTATGTCGTATGTAGCTTCAGTTAATGCGAGTATCCTTTGTCTGAAATAGGCATGGCGTGATTATTCAAACTCTCAAATGGATGTATGAACACTGGAAAATCTGATTTTTCGAAGAATGGTTCTCCGATATGACCAAGATGTTAAATTCAACAATCCTGAGCAAGCCGAATGGAGGATCAAAATAAAACAAAGATATATCTGAAAAAGGCATCAACTTGAAGTCTGTTTGCATTGAGGACCAAAGTTCAATCCTCGTTAATGTATAAAGTGCTCCAGGCAAATTGGTCACGTCAAGGAAAATGCCATTTATTCGGAAGGCTATTAACGATTTTGTCGTATCGGTCCCTCTAAGGTGGTCACACCTTCCTGTCAGAGGGGCGCTACTCGAGATGCCATTTTGTAGTGCTTATTCAGTGCAAAAAAACAAGGTACGGGACCTTTCTTTGGTTGTCGGTTTTTTAGACCATCATTGAGGAAATACAACCATGGAAGCTGAATGGTCAAGCATGGTTTAATGGCAAGCCGTTCAAGTGGATATTTGGCCTAGTTTTTTTATGATGAGCTTGATTCAGAGCGAAAAAGCTGTCCGACGCCTCACTCATTTACGACCAAGCAGATTTTTCGTGCTCTAAGCACCCTCTATCTTCTTCCTCAAGTAATCGTAATTTGTGAGCTGAACAGGACCATGCATTCAGTACCCAGCCAGTCAAGGTCGGATGTGTTAAGAATCACTGGTATGACGCTCTCTCTGTTTTTTTTTCGACAGATAGAATAGAACGGCTATTTTTATGGGGGTGGAATGAAACAGTCTTCTTGAGGTCACAAGTTTAAACTGGAATTAGCAGCTGTGTGGCCACTGTGCACCAGGCCGTGTTATTTTATTTTACCAAGGATGATAAAACCGGCTTCCGCCTTGAAAACAGCTGTTCGCAAACCAGGAATTAGTTGGAATAGTTTTAACATTTATTTTTATCTAGTGTACCACGGACTTGCGTTTAGGCCGCTAAACGATCAGACAGATGCCCACTGGTCCTCGTGGAATGGTGTCATTTGTGTCCTCCCAAAAGTTTGCTTTGTGTTCCGATCACGTTTTTCATTCCTCGAATGCTACATACTGTCTGGTTCACAGTAGTTTTCCCGGTAAAAAAAAACATCCAAGAGAAGAGACCATTTACGTCCATCTGGATTTATGAGTGGAAGTTTTGTTTGATAAGCTGATGAGCTTAGGTTGGAGGCCTTCTGGAATGTCCTTTTTGTTAAATGTTTATGGTTTTTGACTACAAGTCAGATGATTCCTCAGCTGTGCCAGCCACAAATGCACGTTTAAAGCCAAATTAGGATGTCAAAGCAGGCAACATCAGCTGCTAAGACGGAACATGGTCATTTCCCCTCCACCTAAGCCAGACTTAAAGCAATGGGCCATGCGACATCACAGTCATCCTTCTCCATCAGCTTTCCGCCCTTAGTTTAGGACTTAGTTCCTTACCTCTCAATTCGGTACCCTAATCACCTAAAACCATGAAAACGGTCAGCTTTTCAAAGATGGGGTTAATGTGCATCGCAATGGTTATGCTTGCACGTGCATGCCTTGATGTGCGATATAGTTTACCCTTTTATTACTGGATCCCAAAACGGTCATCTAACTCAGTAATCCAAAATAGAATGAAACACGATTTGTCCAAACAAACAGACTGAATCTGTGCGCGACAACCTGCAAATCTACCAACAGTAAGCAGGCTTTCATTGACCAGAGGCACAAAAAATCAGAAACAGGTGGATAAACAAGCGACCCATTGTCACGAGCGATTCTCAGATGCTACATCCCGAGCGGTACTGTATCAGTTTAGTTACCTAACTTATTAACCCTGTCCCAGGGACCATTGTTTTATGCAAAAGAGCGTTGTGGTGATATCATCAGCGCGTAGAGGACTCAGGGCAGGAAGTCATTTGTTTACCGCCCGGATAACTGAATAATCTGAAACCGAAATAGTTAGGCAATCAGTTGCTAAATGGCTACGTCAAATTACCCCCATAATAATCATTTGATGGTCTACGAATCAAAAAACCATCCATTCCTGAAACTGAACAGTTTCAGAAGAGCGTAATAAGCACTCTTTATTGGGCTCTTGTTCAAAATGTTGCTTTGCAGTTTGTCTGTATTATTTTCACTTTTGTTGAGCTTTTCTAACACCCTTTGCATTCAGGGTTTGTATGCAGGCTCGCCAATAATGGTATCAGGTATGAATACACTGGGCATAAATTTGGTACTTAGACCAATAACATAACCAAAACGGAGCAAATGTTTGAGAAATGGCACTATACCTATAATACACAATTCGCCACAAGAGCATACTCCAAAAGTGAGGCCATTTGACAATATAAAGTGCATACTGTGAAATTCTATCAGCCGAGTATAAACTATGGCTCCACATGCCTTTATTATCGGAGCATATGCGGTGCTCATTTGAGTTGTATATATTCTGCTCCAGATTTCAGTGGCCTAACTTGCATCCTAGAATGTAAATCCCTGTGTTTTGCATACAGCAATCTGCTACACAACTATACAAAACACTGTATGTATTGCACTACACTATACCATACTGTCTTATGTAATGACATACTGTAGTGTACTACATGTTAGTTTGGGATGCTGCATCATGCTCTATACTACCTAAGGCTAACATGCTGTGCATAGGTAGGGAATATTCAAAAATGCCTTATTACTATATTATGTATATATATTATATCCTGTTTTATTAGTATAGCGGGCAACTACTTATGCAAGCGTAAACACGCATCATTACACGCTCCTGGATCGTTATGTAAAACACACTACATTACGCCATGTTGTTGTTGTAGATATTGATTTATATTTCTTACCGGCAGCCTTTCTTGTGGTGAGCTGGAACTGTTCAGTAAAACTTGATTGGTGGGTGTGATACACTATCCAAACTGTGCATGCAAGATTTTAAAAAGGCTGGGGATCTTGTTATCATCAATGAGGTGGCGGGTACAGTGTGCTGAGATGGGTAACACTACGTTTCAATTCTGAGACATTTCTGTGAATCCCTCCCATAGACGAGAGATCTATCTGGATGCAGTGGAGCCTCCCGTGAAAAAACAAAGTAGTGTGCAAATGAACTGCGTTCGCAAATGTCGTCTAATTTGGGTTCAATTAGAACATTAGGTTGGTGGTAACGAAGAACTGGGCTTATGTGATGGGCCCTAAACAGGATGAAACCGGTCGGAGACAGTCAAAGAGTTTTTTTATGAGTAGTGTAATTCGGCCAGAAAATGCCCTGCTACATGCCGAATGTCGCACCAAATGAAACAGAAGGCGACCTGGTGAGACATTTAGTTGACGGGGAACATTAGAAACTAGCGATTCAGCTGGATTCAGCTGAGTCTCTCGTTAAAACTAAATTAGTTTGCACATGAGTGTGCTTCGCGAGGTGCCCAGTTCCTTGCATTTGTGAGCCTTAGCGTTTCCAGGGCCTCTATGACAGAACTACCTTGAATGTCATTATGCGTTTTTTCCCAGAAAATGCCAATTCATGGGAATATACGCTACCGGTCAGCATGGAGACTGTATTCTGGTGTAGTTTTGGATGAGATCATCCATTCAGGCCTTAATCCCGGTTAGTCTACCAACCTTAAAAGCGAACTATTCCTGAGTGTCCTGTGGAACGCGAGTATTTTACAGAGGTCTCTTGGTTCATTAACTGAAAAAGTCCTTTGGAAAGGAACTGTCAGTCGCAGGTAAACTGAAATCAAATCCATTCAGTCTGAGTACCACACGATTTCAGCATACCTTACAGACTGTGAGAAATTTAGAACGGGATATTCGATGCAATGGCCGTTTCTGAAGAGCCCTTATAGACAATAATTTGTCCGCACTAACTGACTGATAAAACTTTTGGGGCTTCAGATGAATGTGAAAGCTAACCAGTGTTGAAGCAGCATATTGTCTCAATTCCAACAGTTTCACCGCATCACGCCGTTGCTGACGCGCGCAGGTAGTCGGTTTTCGTATTTGCTCAGAACTTCTTTCTTATGTGGCCAATTGTCATTCGTATGTTCAAGGAACCGCGCAATTCTTACCAACCAGCATCTTATCACCTGACTATTTGTCCGAAATGGCCTTAACATTGTGCATTATGACCATTGTTTAAAGTGATACTAGCAATAACGTTTGTAAGAATATGCACCAAAAATCTTAGAAAGTCTGACAAACCGGAGATGATAACCCAGTTCCATGACCGGGGTGTTCAGGCAGAGTATATGCATGTTTTTTTCTACTAAAGTTTCGCTGACGCTATACGTGCTACGGTTTGTCATCATAATCGTCATCGAATAAAATGATCAGTCAGAATGGTGAGGAACAATCCTCATGTCATACAATTTCCGGCTAAATAACTGTGCACTACCTTTTCCCGGGGCCTAAGCTTCGTTTACAAAACCAAAATACTGACAGCGGCGGGCAATGGCAAGAGGAGCGTGAGGGCAGCGTACATTCGTTGCTTCAGTGCAACTAAAACTTCAGAGGACACTAGGAAGTGGACTGTTTGCCATCATATCGCCTTTCGTATGAAAAATAGATGAAGAATTACAAGAACCTCCATAACTGGGTAAACTGTATGAAAATCACTTTGAACTAGTCGAATCCATGATTACTGATAGGTCCAGCAGGTAAGAGTTTGATAGCAAATTTGGGTAATACAGTCGGTCGGCTTATGGGGTAATTCTGGTCACGTGTGTTTGTTCAACTATCGTGTTTCCCAGAAGCTCGGGCGAAGTGAAGCTATGCATGCATGAAAGTTATCATTGGACTGATGATGAATGAAAGGTTCTATGAGATTGTTTTTGCCACTGTAGATTTCTACGCAAGAAAACCTAGGTAATAAGTTGAAACGCAGGGTCCCCAGGTCGTGTGTAGATCGATAGACCAGTAAACAGAAATACATTGACACATTCAATTACATGTACAGCAAAGCACCAGATAGGTATACGAATAGGCGAAACACGCGCACATATATAAACGAAATGAGAGGCGAAAAATGCGTGAATAACAAAAGTAATGACCGAAATTCATGCAACATGTGTGCGCAAACGGTCCACAAATTGTTACACATGTACAGATGATAATGGCGTTTGTTTCAACAGATGGACGCAGACAAGAGTCAACCAACCCATGATTTATGTTAGCACGAGGGATATGGGCAAAATGAAAAAAAGTAATTCAGGAGTTAGTCTGAAGCGGAAATACTAACGAACGCATGTCTGAACGCCATCATATTTACACATTCCTTCTGGTGGGAAGCAAATCACTGAATATAACTAAAAAGAGCTTTTCGGCCGTTCTTTGAACCGAGTCATAAAAATTGGACTGAATGTTGTCTCAGTAAAACACCCTGCCTTTGTAAGATGTTTGGACCGTTTGTAAATCTGAGGCTTTGTTTAACTGAAAGTGGAACCCGAAAAGAGGCCAGATTCTAATTCGGGTGAGGAAACTCTATTTTCTGGCCATATATGGTCGTGTATGGATCTGAGCTACATAACGGCGCATTCAATGAATGCGGTGCCAAAATTCTAGAAAAATGAATCACCATTCAACGCTGATCAGGTCATTCTTCTTCTCGGGTCCTTGAAAATGTTTTTCTCCATAATAATAATTTCCTTCTGGGCACTTGAGTATACACTGGAGGCTTTCCTAATGTTTTCTTTGTTACAATGTAGATGTATAGTGTTTGTTGCTCAAGTACCGGTAGATTCATACTGAAGGTTGTGCTGGGGGCTTCCAAAAAAGAAGGAGTGCCGTAATAATAGTGCAAACGATATTGGAAATTTTCCCAAACGATTCTTTATTCGGGATGATTTTTACAAAGAGAAGATACTGTACAAACTTCAGCTTAGTTAGCGTCTCGTCAAATTTGTCACTTGCCCACTGGACAGTAGATTGATTCTTACTGATAACTTTACTTCGGATTTCTTCTGCTTGCACACGAGTATGTGAGGAACAGACGAGGATTACCGTATTCCTTCACCAGGTGAGTATGATTCACAGAATATTATTACTCGAAGTAAGTTTAGGTGAATCTCTTAAACTCTATCTTATGCGTTTAAGCTCACATGTCATTCAGTCGTACCTTCTGCTGCATTTCTCAAAAGCACCGAGAACACACTCTTTTCGAAGCTTGCACAAAAGAGGCGCATAGTCCAACAGACAAACCTTAATTAAGTTACGAAAAACCAGAATGCTTGCCATAGAGATCGCTTGCACGCTACATCATGTACGGCTTCTAATCACTTGCAGGAGTATCCATAAGAGTTCCATTTACAGAGCGGTGCGGAGAACCCGCATCACCCATTTTGCCACCACTCATTTGTTGTGCACGAACTAGTTCTGTTTCGCTTGCAAGTGTTTGGAATGGAAAACAGCGCTTTCTGGCTTCTTTTTTTCATTTTATCCGTTCAGACACAAAACTCTCCAGATGAAATCAGCTGTTTTATTTATGTACCAGCGAGGCATCGGCATTCAAGACCGATGTTGCCCTCAGTATTGGAGGTGAGTAGAGCAAAGTCTGGGTTTCGCATAGTGTGACTGATCTTCCTGAAGGCAGTCCAAAACAGTGATATAAACAGAGTGAACCAGTTTGGCTCACGATACACCACTCTGAGCCCAAGAATAAACTGTGGGTACACAAACGAAAGAAGCACCTGTTATAAAGATCACTACATCTACACTGAATTGCTTCTCGACCCAAAATAGGCTTTGTAGTAGTCCTAAGGAGCACTTTTATTCAAACCCTAACGATTAGCGAACTCCAATAAGAGGTACACGAAAAAGGGTCCCTATATTTTTTTACCTCATCCACTGACATACCACGCTTTTTCCTAGCAGTAGAACAAAGTTTGCCAAGTATTTCTTTTGAATCCAGATCGAATTCAGATTGTTATGAACAGGAAAAATTCATGCAAAGTCATTGAATGTTTGATCACATCACGAGCCAGTTACCACAGTGATGTACAGAATGCGCGGTTCGCCAACTGAAGCTATGTACCACTCAAATGGATAGCCTTCATGACTCGCATTATAATGACTGTCACAACTTCAACACTTTCCTAATCAACCGCTACAGTGAGAACTAAAAGTCAGCTATTGTTTTTATCCATCAAACTGAAACCTAGTACTTTATGTGTCACGATCATGAATGTTCAAAGCACCATAGAGCAAATTTGAGGATGAGCATTATGGGAACATATTTGCTTGTGCGCTCACTCTATAATCTCTATCTTTTTGTCTCATTTCTCGTCTTCTTCTGCTGGCCTGAAAGGGACAAAAAACGTCACATTAAATCGCATCAAACTAGCCATTCCGTAAGCTATTTTAATGACTCCCAAAAGAATGGGTAACTTACATCAAAATAGAGCCAAAAGATGAATATAGCGTGGGCGATAATGTAAATAATTACAAATGAAGTGAAGACGTGTTGTTCCACTTTTTGAACTTCCTTCCATTCTTTACAAGCCATCAAGTTTGTCGGGGTACATTCGGGTTCCAAAACTGTTGCGGCGACTATTGTATTGTTCCAGGCGAAATCTTCGGTGCTATTGTCACCATTTATACCTGTGGTATTTCTGAACGGATCGGCTGAAAAGTACACGTGAAATGAGAATTCGGCGGCTACACAGGTTGGGCAATGTTTATGAAACTAAGGACAGAGACTTGTATGTCTGCTATTTACGCACTTAACGTCCAAGGAAGGAGTTGTCTAGATGAAAAAAGGCCACCACAGACTTGAATCACGATCAGTTCAAGATCACACTTTACATGAACGAATAATCACGTGAATCTACAACAGCAAGGGCTGAGAGTTACACATGACTTAAAAGACGAAACAACAGTGTGGTGGGAAGTACGACGGTTAATAAATGTGACAATGCGAAGTAAAGGCTGCTTCAGTCAAAATGAGTGCTATAAGCTCATACAGAGAAGCTGGCAAATAAGCTGAAGACATGGTTAGTTACAACACCGATAGTGCAGAGTCTATCCATTCTCCTACTGTCTCATCCTCTCTGTCTTTACGGTTCATCCGAAAATTCGAACAGTGAGCAACACGCTCATGAAAATAACTGCCTGGTAGGTGTCGCTCACTTCAGCAGATCTTATGGAGTTTCTGGGTCCCTGCGGCTTAACTACAGTGAAGTTCTGTGGCCTTCACCTAATATGGGGTTGACAAAATCAAATGTGAATTGCTAATCTTCGTGGTATAAATTATATGGTGGACCGGTATGGACTGGGTGTCACGTCAGGGTAGTCAAGCATCTTGACGTTAGGCCTCGAAGGGTGTTTAGAATAACGAATAAGCGATGGGCATTAAAAGTTTTGGCGTAATCATTGAGGGTAGGATTTATGCCTTTCAACAGTTTATAGATGTCTTCACAAAACCCCATTCAGAAGAGTAAACCAAATGGCGATTAAACCGAAATCAGGGGATTTTGATTATTGAAAATTTTAAAAACCACAATTTTCGCGCTTGAGGTCGTCACTATTTTCAGTGTCGTGAAAAAATCAGAACAGCTTGACCACTTTTGAAGGCAGCAAGTGAAAAGTGCTGTCCAGAAGGCTATTCTTTGATAAACCTCTAACTGAAAAGGTATCAACCGATCAATCAATCGCTCAGCTGTGAGACCCTTCCAGCGCAATGCTGCTACACCACCCGAAGGAAGTATGGCGGCTGAGAACCTGGCAGGATGCCCAAGCCTGGACAGGAGATGCCGTGGTTAAGTTCGAACCACACATTTTCCGGTTAGTAAGTTCGCCCTTTAACAAATGAGCTATCTCGAGCTCATTACTGCAAAGTATGGAACGGAAAAAACGAATCTAACTTTTGATGAACTGGATGTTATGACCAGAGTTTCTAGAACAATGAGGTGCAAAAAATCCAACTCTGATCTCATTATCCGATGGTGGCCTCAACATTCAGCGTGCACACCAGCCGTAATATTTTGGCCTAAAAACATTTATTAGGAAAAACTGTTATACCAGCCAAAAATCAAGGTCATTTTTACAAATGTATGGTTTCCGGGCACGCTTGTTACGAAACTGATCCTACTTTGGTTTGCACTTACCAGCTTTCCACTTGGAATTACCAAGAGTGCCCCGCGAAGTGTTATCTGCGAACTGAGTTGGAATCTTTGGTGTGGTGAAATCAAAAGTGTCACTCAATTCGCCCGATTGTCCGTTTCGAATGGCAATGTGTTGTGGATCCAACAACGTAACCACAGCATGCCAAATACTGATGATGCAGAGAATTGCTAGAGACATGAGCACATATTTGTCCTGTTTGTAGCATGCAAGATAAAAATGAAGTATTGTCATGGGTGTTCTGTTTTTCCATTGTACAAGCATCCTATGAATATCATACTGCCTCCCTACTGCGGCCGTATACCAGCAGCAGGATTGATCAAGTGGTAGTCTTAACGTAGCTGTCATCAACGCTCCAAACTTTCGGTATCGAAAAATGGACAGCAAGTGTAAGGCTTCGTCTCCGTAACCGAGATAACAAATCGAACTTTGGGAAGAGTAATATTCCACTGAGGCCAAGTTTATCGAAAAATGGAGCACACAACTGAGAGGACAGATGAAGTCTCAAAAGATATCACTGAGCCTGAGGGAAAACAGTTGGTTTCCCATCCTGTCTACTCGCATCCTGTGAGGTTGGAGTTAAAGAAACCATAGTTGTATCGTGCGAAGGTGTCTATGAGATCATTTTAGCAAATCTCCACAACTCCTTGACATAAAAAACGTGTTGTTTACTTTCGTCTACTAGACATATCACAAGGCTAGCAGCGTAAAACCGGTTGTCCACCGGGCCCAATAAGTGTAGATATTTCCAGGGGATTTCATGAGCATATTCAAACGAAATGGCTATATACTTGGAAAATTACTGGCATTTTAGCTGCTGTTTACTCGATTCAGCCTGCGGGAATTTGATTTGCAACTGTGAACCGTTGTCACAGTGAAGCTGAATTCGGGACTGAAGAAGAGACTAAAGGAATTATCCATCCCCTTTGTCTACAGTAAACAGTCATTACCGGAGGCGGTATTACGACTCTGGAAATTAGAATCCTGTAAATTACAAAAGGGACCCTTGTTTGTGAGCTGTTTGCAATAGAATACTAGAATTCGTCTAGAGAGTCCTTAAAAAACAACGCTATGTTCAATCTGTGCTTATGGGTAAGTTGAATCAACAAGAGTTTCTTGATGAGCACGGAAGGTCCTCCCTTGAAAAAAGAAAAAATTCGGCACCTTTGCCAGAATAAAAGCGCAAATAGCATTTCTATCCCAATATTACGAAAACCTTTAGACAAAGCTAACAAACACATTTCTACACAAATTGGTTGGCCAAATTCGTTGTGCATAACTTTGGAAATTCTTGTTACTTTTTATAGTAATTCTCACTGCGGGTTAACTAACGTCCACAGGAATTTCTAATGTCTGATTTCCTCGGTGCTTTCCAAAGTGATCCACCGTAATTAGTGTGGCCAAGTTATTGGCGTTTGTGCAACTTATTCGACCCTGAATGTGAATGTATGCAGGCAATGAACTGGTTGGTCAGGCTCGCCAAAATTATTGCTGCGCCTGAATATCTCCCAGCTTCAGCGTATTCATGTTGAAGGTTAGGTTTGTAGCAGATAAAGTAGCCAACATACAATGCGGCTTTTTTGGAGACTTCGCGATGAGTAACCTCGGTCTATATGGAAGAACTAAAATCAAACATTGGTGAGCTTCTCCCCCTCCTGCAAACGTTCATTACCGTGCATAAACCGGGTTTATTTTCGAAACTGATAGCTTTTAAACCAGCGCTAATGGGACACGAATAGACTTGGCTAAACAGCGGTGTCAGCAAATCCGTTTCCTTTGATGGTCTATATAATCCAAAACATTCAAATTGCTCCGGCGTGAGCACGTAAAAAGTTAACATGCACTGGAAGCTCGGTCCGCGCTTCATTTGTCCGGGACCGATCCCTGGCATTATTTATGACAGGCATTACTGAGTTCCAATATGTGTAAAATTCGGGGTCAACTCTTTTTCTCTTTGCTCTGAACTGATCCGCCTGGTTTCTCCACTACAGGCGGAGGAGAATTCAAAAGAGGACGATGTGAATGCATATTCTACAAACACCGGGGCTACCTGAGATTAACTTGAACAGCTAATGGACGCAGGTTTTGTATTGGCGCCAATAAGTGCGTGGAACTGTACGAGTCATGATATGCGGTTTTGTTGACTTATGTTTCCAAACAAAAACGATACATCTGTACATATTATCGCAATGCTCCCGAAGAAGCTCACTTAGAATTGAGTTATCTGGCCTCCTTCCAGAACACAAAATTACGGTAGTGTTCAGAATGTAGAATTAAAATTTCTTGAAGCCTGAGGTGAACGCCTAGAATGATCTGACTGCAGCTAGCGCGGAGCAGCTGAGAATTGTCGGAACCAGTTGCATCAGCTCAGCTGCGGGACCTTCTAATCTACATTCTATAGGCACCGACTGAGTGAGTTGGACAGACACTACCTGTCCTGTTCCGACTCTAGACGAACAGAGCAGAGAACAATTTAGCTCTTACTCACCAGACAGTAGGTTTCATTCCTAAGAAAGACAAGTAGGATTCTGTTCAGTGACCTAGGGACAAATTATTAATGGGGTGGCAGAGTAGTTCTCTTGTATTTATCTACAGAAGTTTTTCCGGATCCACTCTCCCATTTCAAGACTGATTAAATTTGCGATTGGCGATGCTGCATACTCCTGATGCGTGAACACAATCCGGGTTATCAAACACAAAAAGGACTTCATGTCGAGTTCGGATGTTTTCAAAGCGTTGCCCAGGTGATGCAATTACCAGTTTGGCCGAATATTTTTTATTAGTAAGTCAGCTGTTGCACCCGCCACTGTCTAACTGCTTTTATCTTTTTCCCTGATACATGATCGACTGGATCGTTGCTCGTTGGATGAAGTACGCCACACAGCATGCACCCGATAAACAGCTCTAGAGTTGTCCTAATGTTGTTGCTCTGTTGCATAGCCTGTATATCTGAAAAAAAACAGCACGTATCTGGTTAATCTCCCCGAGCTGCGATTGTTGGTGTATCGCTGTATCTGCATACGTGCACGGTAAAGTCGTGGTCTTCATCACTTTATGGTCAAATTTGTGCATATACACGGTACATACATATGTACATATACATACATATACATGGTACTGTCAGGGAAAATTTACAGAAACGTAGCTCACCGTAACTAATGAACCTGGTTTAAAAATAAATTCTATTTTAAAATTAGATGATTCCAAAGACCACTGTTTGTATAGAACAGCCGCTCTTCCACCTACATGATCCACATGTTTTGAATATCCGGTTGCGTGGTACTTAAACCATGCTAATTCAACTTACCATATAAGTTAAGTAAGATATCTTGGGTAAACTCTGGGTGATCACATATTTGAAGGTAACGCTTGTGAGAATCAAAGTAAACGAAAGCCGAAGTCGAAGTTCGGCCTTGTCCGGGGATACGGCAAACGTGGCAAAGGATAGGCCAGATATCATGAACTGAAAGTGGGAAACAGAGAAATCAAAAATGGGCACGAAACACTGTAGAGGCTTGTCAAAACACATCACTTTGTATAACGGTTAGGCTGAAACAGGATATAGAGTGGAATGACGTCCTTTGGTTACCATGGCAATATTTGTAAAAGGACATCTGCTACCACACTGTGTTCAGCTGTATTTTGAGGAAGTCAAGGAAAAGCAAGAATGTGTGCCATGCTTCTCGGGGGATGAATCCGAAGGCATGTTTTGCCTTAATTAACTTCTACGAAGTGCAAACCCATAAAATCGACTACCAGCACCATGACTTCAAAACAGTTCAAAAGTTCGGATCTCGGAGACATTGATATTCATCTAAAGTGAATTATAAACGACGTCAGTTGACTGAAAGCCTTACGTTGAAATTAGTCGGGAGAGCATAAAAGATTTAAGATAGCATTCCAACCATTGAAGAACACTTCCAGGATTTTGCTTGGTACGAAAATCGGTCCCGAACAATCTAAAACGGTTGGTGCATTCGTCTTGGGATTAGTCCTTCGTATGCCCAGTTATTAGGACGGTCAGGACCATCTGACAAATGGTGGATAGTCGGCTTGCTTATCCAATTTACCATCGCTCCTTAATAAGGACTCCTGGTGGCCGGGATCCTTGCAGCCCTTCATTCAACTTGATGATTCCTAGTAATCACACTAAACATGAAGACATTCTGAATACCTTTGAATGCAACTATGAGCGTGCTTATGAGCAGGGATTACAACACAAAGGTTTAAACCTTCTAAATGCGTGAAATTCACTAGTCACAGATTCTCACAGATTCTCCGCAGCCTAATGCACCCCGTTACGGTGTAGGAACCAACGCGGTTCCACCTCCGAATTTGTATGGCTCAAACCGTCCATTTTAGTGCGCAACCACTACTGGCACACACTCAGGTTTTTTCGAGATTGGCGAAAACAATGCCGCGTGTTGTAAACAAAAGGCCACACAGGCTTACATTGACTGTTTCACTGTTAGCCCTCAATTTACGTCCTGAGTTTCTCCATGGATTGACACTTTTTCAAACGCTTCACTAGATTGGCCGAGAGAGCGATCATAGGCTGTGGGTTTGGTTTGCATATGATTTTGCGGTTCTCACGGACGGAAATCTTGTGACTCTAACATAAGGATAGTTAGAAAGCGAGAACAGAATGGAATTCTTCCATTTTTAGATGTGTAACTCAAGAAGTTTCTGATCTTCAAGATTCGCCAGCCTAATACGACTGACAACAGTCACTCCTGACCAAAATAACTGTTGCGAATAAACTGAAGTATCACGAAGTGTAAAGTTCATACGTTTTTTCGTGAGGGAATTTTATGTGGTCCAAAAACTGTCTGTGGTAATCCCTTTTTGAGGTTGTCAACACCTGAGATATCACACGGAACTTCTACGATTTTTTAAATTTAGTTTCATGAAGTTGCGAGTCTACACGGAAGCAGTGCAAAGACGCATATTATCAACCAATATCAGGGTTTTGGACAAATTTTTGAACTCAGCCAATGATTAGCCCTCTACAGAACTATTTGGGGTTGAATAGAGGCTTATTCATGCACTGGACGGGGCTTAGTGAGCATAAGTGGTGCACAAACAGATCATCCAGAAATCTAGATGAATATCAGGCGATAGTTAAATACTTCAAAATTGCAGAGCATGCATTGGATATGGAGCACAGAACAGATTCGGAAGGTGTGGAAATTTCGAAATCAGGACTAAGATTCACACCACTGCGATTGGCGGCCGAGACGCTGAAAATCGTCAAGCATCCGGGTGGGAATAGAATAAAATAAAATGGAGGGCGTAAAAATTGGTTTTAGATCAGCCGAAATGACGCGGGGTGGTATACGGCTATCAGTAAAATGCTGTCGGTCTAAAGTACAAAATTCAAGCTGAGTAAGATCCATCTAATGCCCAAACCCCAATCAAACTGTCCTAGCACCCCTTACCATACACACGCCAACAAAACCTGTGAACGACACACAAGAGGAACGTTCCATTAAGATGTCTTAAAGTGAAGAAGCAAGGTCTTAAAATCCTGATTCAAACTGGAGACTATCCTCTTAATCGTTTTATTATTTTATTTTATTTCTATTTACGTCGGCCACTCGTAAGAAATTTCAAGAATTGGTTTTCTGAATACCCGGTAACTTACTCATTTGGCCTGATGAAGCTTTTGTGTCAAAAGCGAAACTTTGCCCAGCAATAGATCCACCGATTGTTTACTAAACCCCTCTGAAACGACAATTACCGGATCTTATTCAGACCAGAAAGTCACCCAAAGACATCAGTGCTCTAAAAGTGCAAGTCTTCGCCAGTGGACTAATCAAGACTGCTTCCGATCAGCGGGAGTTCTGGTTGGTGCAATATCGGCCGATTTTAAACCTGACCGTGGCATGAAAATCTAGCACCCACCGAATGCGGACACAGACTAAAATATATGCATTGCTGAGTCTCTCTCATTCGTTTATTCAGAATTGTTCATTACACCGAATGAATAACAAATACCCAAAAATAAATCAACAATCTGTAGAACTTCAGTTGAAAAAATGCTGGTATTAAGCACCCTGAACAAAGATATCCCATCAGTTACAGAAGCTAACGATTCTAGTGATCTTGAAACTTGAAACATTGCGTCCCCTTTATCCATCTCATTAGAACTCACAAGAGACACATGCTGCTATATGTTTACATTGCTTTTGCTCCCTTCATTTGCGGGCGTAAAATTTGCAAGTTATATATATAAAGAGCAGTAAAACATGTTGAATAGGCAATGGTTGATTTGCACTTCACCACTGTAACCATCCATCCGACAGCTGACGTTTTATGTGACTTCATCCTCCGACTCCCTATTGACTCCCTATTGACCTGACTTTATTCCGTATGAACAACACTAGATTCAGATTCGAGAGACAGATATATAAACAAATCGATGGTGTTGCTACGGTCAGTTCTTTAATTCCAAGATCAGCTGATGACTTTCAGGGCATGAGTGAACGCCCCTTCTAACCTCCGTGTTGCAATTGAATGAGAATCGAATGGCAGCCTACCTTCCTCGGACATCTTCATTTGTAAATGTGCCGATGGGTCCCTGCAGCTTTTTTTGCCGCAAGAACACATGGAGCGGACAATATTTGTAATTCTCCAGTCACAACCCAATAAATTATAAGCGATAGCCGGTAGAAGCTTAATTTCACAGGCCTCGGGGACTATGCAGTCCGGATGAGATAGTGAAGAGGAGGAAATCCCTGAAAAAACCCTGCTGAAGAGCAGTTGTCCGATGAAGGTCACACTAGAGCCGAGCTACGTCTCATACCGATCATCAGTGGATTTGCCGTTCACAAGTGTGGACCTAGGCTTTCCACCTGGATTGAGTAGGAGTTAAATTTGGTCAGCTTCACTCAGGCTTGATCTATTCAAGGCTTCGTTTGACAGTCAGAATGACTTACACTAAGGATGATATTCAATCATAGGGAGACATTTTGAAGTGAACTTGAAGAAGTAGCAGGAACCCGGACCGGTTTGTTCGCATCCGTTTGTAGAAATAACCTGAAAAACCTGTATCACCAACGGTAGATTTGGAAACCGTAATTTTACATTGCTGTCCAAAGACGCTTCCCTAACCATCGATGTGTTTCAGAACTGTAACCCACACTACAGTCCAGAAACCAAGTAACCAAACCACATATTCGGATTTCAGCTCACCCGTTCTCTGGCACAAAGTCACTACTTATACTTGCCGACCCTTGTGCATGTGGTATTTTAGCTGGTAGTTTGGTTAGTTGCCCTTTTATTTACTTATTTAATTTGTAGTGTATTGGTCCACATGCAGTCGCGGAGACAAATACACAGGTAACACAGATAGTCGCCTGCTTTGATTGATCGCTTCTAAGTTCAGCACAACAATGCCTCGCAGCAGTCGCTTTCCTGACAGATCAAGCGCACGAACTGCTTCTTCGTCGGCTGTGATTTAGGAGAGCCACCAGCAGAATCCAGGCCGTCCCTTCAACATTCTGGTACGTGACACAAACATAGGGGATAATCGGTAATCATCGATAAAACGGCCACCTATTTCGCCGGGTGGTTTTTGTCAACTGGTGAACTCACCGGACTACTGACTAATCAACCGTCTTGTTGGTTATGAGTTGTTGAGCTGTTGACTGCTACACCTGTACTAAGATTCTTTTTAGTGCGTGGTGATATCAGAAATATTTGTATCCCACAGTATTTGGTGCACGGGACGCTACTAGGCCTGTACTGGGTTTACTTAATTTCTTGGGCATCAAAACCACAGGACATTAAGGATTCAGTCAAATCACTTTATCGCGAATGGTGTGTGAAATACCATTTCGGACATCCCAGACAGATAATCAAAACAACCGCATGGTCAAAAAATTCAGTGACCTTTGTTAGTTAGGGCTAGAAAAGCATGCGGTAAGATCTCTGATGAAATTTAACTTCCATTTAACCCATTTAACCCACTCCTGAGTGACAGTAGAACATGAATGCATAAACGGCACGGTCAGGTTCATGAGTCCTTCTTGTCAGTAGGTTCCATTTTTTTATCGGTTCTATATTTGCACATTCAGGGAGATAAATTACGAATTTCGTGTTTCAAAGCAGTAACTAAATTATAATGGGTTGCATTGTGCGTACCAATGCACTAACGTGCTGCCAAACGAGTGAATCCCACAGGCCCCTGGAATTTGATGAAAGCACAACATTGTCGAGTGTCCGAGCTTGAAAAATTTCGGAATCACCCGTTGGGTTTTTCCATCTACACTCTGAGTCATCAAAGATCCATCACTGCAAGCTGAATAACTGATGTCCGGAATTCCTCTTCAAGCATCAAATTGATATTACACCTTGAAGCACCAATCAAGTGATCCCAGACATCCTTGTTGAAATATTTCTCCTATTTTATGCTTCTAGCTCAAAATAGATCGGGCTGGATTGGTAGGAAATTGTTTAAATTCGCAATTTTACAGCAATCTTAAACATCTTCGATCTTGACTCCGTATAAACCAGTGTTTGTCTGTGAGCGCTATATATCGATTTCTCCCAGTAAGCGGTCAGTGACCGTGCTATCTGTGTATGGATGATTATCGCTCACAGGAGACATTTAATTGATTGATAACATGCAGGCGAACATCAGTCAATACATGAGGCAAATGCCCGAGAATTGCTGTCCAGTAATCAACAAAGAATGTGCTTGTTGACCGTAGGGTTTTTTCCTTCAGTCGTCTGTCCAGAGTGCTTTGGACAGTTTATTTTACTGTTAGGCACACTTGTGATAAGTTGATTTAACTGAGCTCAAGTCCACATCCGAGTTTGTTACACAATGCAATGGGCTCGGACGTCAGAATACTGAATTTTATTTTCCTTAGTGGTACGGCATCTATGAGCTTGAAGAAGAGTTGAATATTCTTAATAGCACTTTGTAAGTTGTATATCTTCTTGCAAATTGGAACAGACGGATTTGGGGAAAAGCACTTCACTTGATTCAATCATTTTTGTCTAGGAAAAAGACAACGAACCAGCCGAACATCAAACTGAAAAGAACACTTGAAAGTGCACTATTTTTTTTGTATTTTATCTTGGTAAACGTTCGAAGTAGCTCTTAAAATAATTCGCAAATAATTTTGTCTGACACACTGCCGAGCCTATATGTTGCACCTCTATCTGGAGACAGGCCCACCAAATCCTGCTGGTCGACACATAAACAAGCTGTCATTGTTACTGCAATTCATTGAGAGTAATCAGCTACTTCTGTCTACATTCATCCAGGTATTTGTAGAACGAATCTGTCTAGACTTAAGATTTAAGGGGAGCATAACAATAAGAGCTTTGGCGGACTGAGAATACAGCATCTGTCTCACTATGAAAAGGATCTTGAACTTGCGTTTTACCATTTTTCGGGAGTATTTGCATCCAGAGACAACATTTTTTTCCAGGCACACATTCAATGGTCCGAATCGTGGGGAAGACGTTAATAAAAGTAGTCTGTTATTTTTATCTGACCAACTTTGGCTCCTGAATGCGTTAGAAAGAAGTTTGGTCAAACAAAACTCTTACCAAAGCACTACGACAAGACTGGGTTTCGATTTCAGGTTGAACGTGGATGGAGTCATAACCCCGAAATTTCGTCTGTGGATCGTTTATATAAAACAACAAGAAGCCGGAGTCTATTTTTGAATTTTGAATTTAAAATGCAAAAATTCGAGTGTTAGTTATTTTTATTTGGCAGAATATTACCTGAATTCGTGATTAGCCGACCGACAACAAAGCTAATATCGAGAAGTGACGTCTAACAGCTGAGTAGCACAAATGAGGTAACGTATACTTCATGTTGAAGCTGTTGAGGTATGCAAATCGGAATAACACTTCGGGTACCAAAACGGATCAAAGAGAAATGCGAAACTGTGGTTTATAGTAAATTGGCTGAACCACGGGAGGTCTTCGCCCGAGCAGTTGGCAATGCACTAGATGTTTGTTCATGCATTGGTTTTGAAACCCTCAGTAACTCACTGATCAAAAGTGGCTTTCATTGTTTTAGCGAGTCACTGTACTCTGCTATCTAGCAAAGACAAGGAAACTACTTGGCTATAACTTTTTTTGGAAGTGTTGCTAGAGTCCACGAACTCGAGATTTGTGAGTGTTATCACACTTGTGGGCTTCACTGAACGATGGGTGGGTTAATAGTTTGAGAACGATAGTCGACTTGTGGAGTGGATTACGCGCTGAACGTGTCGCAAACTCGTTCTGCTAGACCAACAGCGGTAGACGATACTAGCACATTATATGTGATAGCTTTAATGTGATAAGCAGTTGTCGCGCTGCCTATTCTAGCCTGTTTGCAAGAACATAATGTGTAAAATCCACCCGTCGATGCCTAACCAACAGCAGTTAATAGGTGTGGCACAAGCAAGAAGCACCAGTGTTATCTAAATGTGTGCGCGACGTGAGATCGAAACAGCTAAAATATGCTCAGAAGTGAAATTTTGGTTGAACATTTCCGGCAATTCCGGCGAAAAACGTTTTGACACGTTCCAAGTTGCCCACGGCTTGCTTATCAGGACTTCTCCTATCACCGATTACGACATCCTCCCTGGCTACAACCATCTAAGCGGCACTTTTTGTTAACGCCTGTAATGTTAAGGGGCTGCACAGAAGGTCCATGACGGTTTAAACGGCTTACCTGGATCAAAAGTTATGTTGCAGTTGAGGCTGTCTTTTGTGGTAACTCTGTATCTACACCGTACCTCATTAGCAGACGTTTGACGAGCTACGTGTTGGCGAGTTGGGACTAATGAACTCCCACAAAGAAGTCAAACAGGCTGCCATGCTGCGATTTCCGTCCATGGTTGGGGTAATTCTGGGTCAACTGTGAAGATTCGAGTGACAATCTATTATTCTTCATGTTTTGCGGTGACGTTCTTTACTTCTGATAGAATTTCTAGGAAGAATTTTTCTGTCAAGCAGAAATTTGGTATTCAGTTAAAACAAAATGCTCTACTTGTTCCGCAGAGCTTATAGTTGGCTGTTGAATAAGGGGCTTAAAATTATTTTAGAGTCCATTATTCAGTGTTCTGTTTCGTTCTAGGCATATTTTTCCCTGCTTAGTGATCGTGTTTTCCGTTAGCTACAGGACAACTAAAGAGAGAATCTGGAGCCTACAAAGAACGTCGCATCTCTTAATCGTTCGCACTTCAGCCGCTGTGTGCCAATGAACTTTCTGGCAGAAATAGTATTTTACCAAGCTTCTTTGGATAAAAGATCCACTCGTTTTGTTTTCAGGGCTGTAGAGTCATGATTCTGCCTCATTTTGTGAAAAAGTTCTCGTGTGATTTCGGATTCCAAAGGGCTTGAAGCTGACTAACCTAAATGTCGCCTTAAGTGCCACATGGATCTCCGAAGCCTAAGATAGCTCTCGGTGTCACGGACTTCAGTTTGTCATAAGTAGACAGATAACGCGTGAAAATGCTTTCGTGCGGGATATAATATCTTGAAGGCAAACAAACCGGAAAGTTCCTATGACTTGGTTGGTCAAAACTGATGGCACTTATGGTTACAAGAAGTTTGGATTCAGGTCGCACTCAACACATGACTACCTAAGATTGTTGTCAGAAGATGAGAACAACTGAAGGCGATATTACACATCTACAACAGTAAAGTGCTTCCACACAACTTTCAGGACTCGAGCGGTTGGTCATGGAAGGCTCTATTTCATAATGTTAGCAGATTTGCTTAATTTAAATTGTTGTTAAATTGTGTTGAGTTCATCAGTCTTTGCCGTAAGAAAAATTATAACTGAGCCAGAGCAAAAAAAAACAGCAACTAAGTAGGCAGCAGATGGCGAACACATATTAAGCGAATTTTGAAATATTTTATTCCCAGTTGTTTCTTAGTTATGTGGAACTAACCCTACTAAGAAAATTGAAGGCACTTGGTCTGAGTGGCACGTAACTGATTATGTTACTATGTCGACCAAGCTCCCTCTTAAAAACGTTTTGAAGCCAAAATGTGACAGACATTTGGCCCCATTCTTTTACCTGTAAAGTTGCAGTATTCTGGAATTGAGGCATCAAAAACGGCTTGAGGAACAAAAAGAGATATATTAGCATTTTCAGCGGGGTATTTATAGACAATTCGCAAAAATGCACGGGAACCGTCAGTTGCTGGTATGCAAAGGAGATGAGTTGAACATCCATGTGTACACTTCAGCCACCATTTGGCTGCATGATGGAAAGCATTCCCAACAAGTGTGTATTGTTAAACAACACTTATTTTTCGATTATATTTTCTGCAAGCATAAAAACGGGTCCAATGTTTTGCTGGATCGATTATTTCAACCCTCATGATCGTGCGCTTCCTCACGCGGCCCTCCGTTTACTCTTTTTACGCAGTACCAGAGAACAGTCCGATATGGCGTCAAACGGACGTGATTAATCAGTATTAAGGTGAAAGCATCACACCCAGATGTGTGAGCTGGCACGTTTGCCCTGACCAAATCTGTTTTCACACTTGGTCGACGGCCCTAAAGCCATGACACTCAATCTGGGTACACTATCCCCATGCAGGTCGGAATAGTCGAGCTAAAAGACCTGTGGTAAGATAATGTTCACAAAAGCGCCGCGTGAAATCGAGGTGGTACTGGTGTAATGAGCCACAGACACTCGGAAACTAGGGAGAGCAAGATCCAAGTGTTTCATGTGCTTTTCAAACATTGTTGTGTTTACCAGGGTTCACCTAAACTAAGTAAAGGGAATGTACTTTAAGAAGGGCGTCTGTTAGTATGACTCTCGGAACATTCCAGTCTCACCAACTCCGTTCAACAGCGGAGCAACCTGGTTTTATATTGTTGCGCAGAAGACCAAGGAATGGTGATCTCAACCACGATAAGGATGCCGAAGTCTAACTTTGTCTTCACACCCTTTCGGTCTGAAACACCGAGAAAGCGCAGTGTAATCTGATCGATTGCTGTATAAATTGGCTTTGCCTTGCTCCAAGCAGTGTCATCTCAAGTGTTATTTGGTGATTAATCAGCACCGATCAACTAGTGAGGAGGTCAGTTTAACTGGACAGCCTGATAGCCGCTGACGTCCACCCACGAACGCTCAATGGAAACCTATTTGCATATCAGTGATGGATGGCCACAGGGTCCAGAATACGCTGTATTAAATTGAAAACACTTAAGATTAATTAACTCATTCTGGCGACATTACTAGCAGGCATCCAGAAGGCCGAAGTCAGGTTGCGAAACTGTGCAAACAATCGAGAAGCACCTTTGCATGAAAATGGAGAACACTTGTCTTGCTGCATATACCGGCGTATTTTGTTGCTCCGTTACTACACAGAAAGTAGAAAGTCAGATATCGTGATCAATGCCTTACAGAATCACGCGTAAATTCAAGATATGGAATTGTATTTCAGTGAAATTATTAGTTTATTCGAGCGCATATAAGACGGATTTCAAAAACCATTACGCTGCAAAACATTCTTTCAGGACTTCCGGTTGCTCCGAGGAACTGCGACAGAAACTTCGTGACTAGGACATCTAGCGCGTAATAAAAAATAATCAAGTTGCGCGAGGAGATTTCGAATAGTTTTCGGAAGAAATAACTCGCCCACGGTAGATGAACTAATCATACTGCATAGGTTGCGCTGGCTTGGCCACGTGCTCCGTATGCCAGTCGACCGATTTCCTCGAAGGGTTCTTTTCGCACAACCTCGCGAAGAGTGGAGACGAGCCAGGGGTGGTTAAACAATGACTTGGCAGCGAGGTATGAAAGCCATTCCCAGCAAGCTCAGCAGCGCTGGTCATTGCCGTCCTCCCAGATGAGGACCCCGAGACGGGAAGCACCAATCTTTAGAAACATTGTCAGACATGGCCCAGTTGCACCCTCAATGGCGCTCGTGCATAAAAGCTGTTGCCTTTGGTGCATAGCTCCCTTCCCAACCCCCACTTAATACTCCTGTATTTACGCACCGATTTATCAGCTCCCGCCTTCAATGCGTAGCTACCTACCCCACCTCCCAAAATCATGGGTGAACGAAACTGTGGCAGCTACAACCACTGTACGACAAGTACGCGGTTCTTACAGCTGATAATGATGATGGATGATGATGATGCGTGAGGAGGGTGTGTTCGGCCGAGGCAAATAACGGAGCACTTTTGTATGAACACACGCTTCCTCTTCTTCGAAACTCAGATATATAGATATATATGTAGATACATGTAGATAGATACATATACATGTAGATATACATGCAACAGATAAATACCCCTTTGAAAGTACAAGTTGACAGATAAGCACCAAAGTATATATTGCGCGAATCATTCTCCTATTTACCACCTTACATCCGGCAAATGAACTTTACTGCTTCGTGCCACTGGTTGTTCATTATCGATTTATTTGTCTCAAATTCTAGTCTTTTTCAATAGAAACATGTATATTATGGTGTATTTGTACCCGAATTTGATGTAGTCAGTCAAGTGGGAATAATGACACTCACCATAATGAGAAATACGTTCCAATAAAAGTACCCAGGACGTCTTGCCGCACGACACGTCACAGATAGGCAGGGATGACTTTTCATCGAGCTGGAATACTCTTGTTTGATTATACGCTTGGTGATTTCCACATGTTCATGAAGCTTCCATTCCTGTTCAGTAATTTGGACAAATATGAAAAAGCATAAAACGATGTTCAGATGCACTGGTTGTGAGCATTTTCGAACCCCTCTTTTTTTTAAATCATGTTGTATCGGTAACACATACTGTGTAACTTGAAAAAAGTACTTTTTCCAATTCACTGCGGAAAGCCCAAAGACATGCTTCGTCCCTCAGTGTGTGGATTTGTGCAGGAAGCCATCATTACAATTCAGCCTTCCATGCCGGTCAAAATACGACAGTAGCTAAGAAATATTAAGAAGTTTTTTAGGGTCAAATGCGAAGGTGTACGCAAACTACTCATGGCAGGTTACACTGCTTATATGATGCAGGTAATTATACTCGTTTGATGACAGTACTCCACAACTTATCACTTCATAATAATTCCCTAATTTCGAGTGATTTTGATTACTACCAAACCGTAGAGGCATGTGACCAATGATAGTAATACCAATAGTAATACCAATATATATATATATATATATATACATATCAGGAAAGACGATTCCATCCGAAGCTTCATTAGAAGTGACAAGGAAAGAGAGCTCCTTGGAATTTTTCGTGTTGTCCTATTCCCAGGCCATCAGGCTGCGTCATTAACTACTATAGACGTAACACGATGGATGAAAAATCAGGAGTTTGCGGGTGTGGTATCATAGTAATTAATTAAAACTGGCCATCATAGTTTACGGCCTGCTCTGATCTGTCAGTCATTTCGTCATCTCAAAAAGAGGCCGTGGCTCTGATAGGAAAATTCCCGAATTTGAGGGTCGAACTTCTAGTGACTGATCTCAACGAGAGGAAGCGAATTTTTGGTATGAGTTCCTGGGATGTTCTGTCGAGTAATGTCAAGTGCCGAGGATACTGGGTGAAAAAAATACAGTATTGCGCACTGGAACGTGGGATTCAACTCCGCGCGTGCATGAAGTGTGACCTTCCAACAGGTCTCAAGGGGACAGGCAAAAAACGTTCGAGTGTGCTACAGAAAGGTACACAACAAAGATATAAACAAATGACTGTGCAGGTTTCAGAAACGGAATGACATACGTTGTGAACTCCCATACGAATCAACACAGACCAGGCACTTACAGCTTTAGGATTTCGCCTACCTGATGAGCCCAAGATTGGCGAAACCGGTCGTTGGATGTCGAAGAGTTTTCAGCAACCCTATGAGTAATGTATTATGTCTATACAGTGTACTGCAACATCTCGAATGTCGTACCAATTGAAACATGAGGCAGCCTGGTGCAGCACATTCAGTTGCTTAAAAACATCATAAACGATAAATTCAATTGGGTTCCAGAGGCCCCCGTCAAAACCAAAATGATATGAAAATGAGCGTATTTGTCGAAAACGTTGATGTACATTACCCCTCCCATGGAAATAACAGGATCTTTTAGAATGAGCTGGTTCTTCATACGAGTACA
This sequence comes from Opisthorchis felineus, assembly GCA_004794785.1. Classification (NCBI taxonomy): domain Eukaryota; kingdom Metazoa; phylum Platyhelminthes; class Trematoda; order Opisthorchiida; family Opisthorchiidae; genus Opisthorchis; species Opisthorchis felineus. The sequence goes on along the minus strand of SJOL01004711.1, from coordinate 98,810 downwards.
AAAAGGCCGTGCATTCCTAAAGTCTGTTATCCCAGTTTGGCACCATGATTTCACACTGGCCCTCATTCATACCGTAGCTTGCATGACAGCAGTGATAGGAAGTATATGGTTCAAAAGGTGATTACGTTGTTCACCTTAAAGCTTAGCGTAGATTCTAAAGTCTACCATTTGATGCATGAATTAGCCGGGGCCATCAATATGTACGACCATTGACCAATGACTTTGATTTTAACAACAAAACCAACTGAACCTTCCATCAATGACAATATTCGATTGATTGTGTTGCACAAATGTCGTCGGACGTCTGAATTGGTACGATTTTGAAATTTTCGGAACATTTTGTTATTGCAAAGTCCCACTCATAAAGTTGTTGAAAACTCCAACAATCCACTACCGATAGGCAGACATAGTCCCCCAGCTTCCATCAGTTTTTTTCTAATTGAAAACAGATGAAGTTAGAAATATGAAACTCGGGGACTACGTCGGTCTGATGAGCGTACAAATGGGAGATGGTAGGGGACTGTTGAAGAGTTGTCAGCAATCTTGTAAGTGTTGTCTGCCAAGAAATTGTGTCGGTTTTTATAACAAAGTTTCCATGGAGATGAAGGTACCCAGACTAAATCAGTGACACTGTTCAATTTTTCAGAAGAAGGCAAAGCTGGAAGAAATATTTAACCCTACAAAATTTACGCCAGTTTTTCTTTCTCCAGGTTGAAATATGCAAAATATTCTGGAATCCTAAATTCCTATAGGGATATCGTTCGTCACTCGACATTTCGTACTATAATTTTTTTCCATTCTCCTTTGAAAAATGGATGTACACGGAAGAATGCTCTCTCCTGTTTGCCGTACATTTTGTTTTGCACGTTACTACATCTTCTTAAGGTTGAGTGCGGTCCCTACATTTATTTAGTTCGTGACCAGTAATATATGAGGGTATCTGGATGGAAGCATTGCCGAGTGATTTATTACAACTGGTCTGTGTACTTTTCAAGGATTCTTCAACCCCGAAAATCGTGAATGTCGGATGCCAGCAAGTTGCGTGAGATTCACGTGAATAAGAAGAAAAACTGTTGACCCATTAAACGTACGTCAAGCAAAAGTCCAAAGTTACATTTAAATGTTAGCTATGCCTCCAAAGTATTTCTCAATTTCCCTCGTAACCCTGCTTTTTTTAATATCAGTCAGTTCGCGGCTTCATGCTTCGGACGACTGCTTCGTCACTGAGATTAGGCAATTGGATCTCATATGTATTAAATCAAGAGGCAATCTCGTAAAACCAGGAATTTGGCATCAGGCTGTTCAGGCAGCCGGGTGGTCAAATAATGGTATTGAAAGGAGAAAACTGTTTGCCAAATAAGCTGTAAGTGACAATGGTTGGATGCATGTAGCTGCGTTGACTTCACGAAAGGCTAAAAACACTTATCACAACGAGTGATCATCAGGTATTTTTGAATCTCCACCGGCTAACCTTTCTGTCTATGACCTTTGAGGATTCTCAAAAAGGATCCTTCCTTTCTTGGGATAGGTAGGCCGTCTTCGCCCGGCCAACCAGAATTTTTTTAGCGCTACAAGCCCCTTAAGTGCCTGAGGGACCGTTACACCTTTACGTTGCCTCACTTCTGCATGTCGTCATGTCCTCGTAGTGTGCATCCGTAATCCTAATCACACCATCAATCTGATGAGAAGATTACCAATCGGAATAGCTGTCCATTGAGATTATCCCCGTTCACGTAGCTTAGTTGGCTTCAGAAACACCCGAAGGCAATTGTTGTGGTAGATATTCACAAAGTACCATTGCAGTACGATAAAAGTCTACTTCTGAAATGCTAAAACAGCAAAACTTAACCTCACATTAGTGCAACGGCGTAAAAATGGGTAAAAAAAGAAATGCAGTCTGTGTTTCTCCGCGGAGATTTGTGAGATGCTTACCTCTGAAGATCTCCAACAAAGATGAAACAGATTCACATTGCTTCTCGGCTTTTTGGCATGGACTGACTTCAGTCTGAGGGTGTTCCTTTCACCGTTTCTGATTCGATTTGGTGACGGAATTTCTAAGTGATTTCACTGCACGCAAATTGTGATGTACAGCCTGCTGTTATCTTAGGCTGTCATAGTGACCCGCTGATCACGTTACTACTAAACCGCTGTCAGTCTGTAACACTGACACACTCGTTTGTTTTGTGGACTGAATGACCCGCAGATGTTCATTCTCAATAAATGAGTTCAGCACTCGAACCCCACGCGTGCCTTTGTCTGAAGATCCCATCCGGAACTAAAACCGTATCTCTGTAAATCGCGATCGACGTAAGTGGTGTTGCGCATTTGGAACGAGAAAGACGGGACACAAGTAGATCATAGATTTCTACTGGTAGGTTAAATGGTATTGGCTTGAACAGAATCCATTCAACTTTAGTGTCAGACTCACCGATGAATAGCAATACATAAAATTAATTGTTCCATATAAGTCCCTGAGATAGCAGCCGGGCAGTTCGGATGGATATTCCTCCTAGAATTTTTGCTGCAATTGGAATGCGACCAACTTCCACCGGTTAGCTGAGTTGCTCGACCTTAAGTGGGGACTGAAGCAAGGAAAGGTTGCTTTGAGTAACGCTAAGAAGTAAGCATATTTAAAGGACTGCCCTCCAGGCTATAACTTTTCGTTATGATAACTATCCGTTAGCTGAAACGAACATTTCTCCGGAGCAAACGGTTCTATTGCTCGCTCCTAAACAGGACAGCTGCGGACCCAACACAATTTTCTCATCATCGTGTACTGTTGTCAGTGCCTTTTCAAAATTGTGGATATGGAACCAAGCATTCCAGCCTCGCGACTGCAGACATCCGACCCTCGAAAACTGATCCGTTTCAAAAAACGTAACACGGGTTTTAGGACGCCTGGCTTCTTGTTTGCTTTACTCTAGAACCGGCTGGGAATCCACGCTCAAACAAATGGGTTTCGGATAAGAAAGAACATACCTGTTGATCAACGAAGGTTTGAATATTGATGGCAGACATTTCGTTTTGGTCAGGGATGATATCCACTTCCGTGTCAGGTCGTTCGGTTGTTACAGTGATCGTAAGGTCCTATGGGGTGCGACATATCACAGGAAGTGTTGCTGACAACTAGGTTCACAAAATCTTTGAAAAAAGGCAAACTGACAGCTTAAACTGTGAAATTAGGAAAACATGGTTATCTCTGGATAAGCCAGTAGTCTTGGATACAGTGCGTTCACGAACGTGCCATGGTTACGTTGCTCAAATCCACTGAGATGGTCGGGAAGTAGCTTGTTCATCTGACTCTTCACTAATATCATTTCGTTGTTAGTTTAGCCTCACCCGCGTTTCAAAATCCTACGATGTTGCAACTTCAGTCATTGTGTCCGTCGTCTATCATTTTGTACGGCGTTCCATCCGAAACAGGCACAAAATCGGGCAGGAAGTTGGTAGATGTTCAGACGACGACTTTACGATGTGTTTAGAGTACTAAATAAAACCCTGTCAGATCGTTTTCATCGTCTGTCGGAGGGATACGTTTTTCTACAGAGGACGTAACCTACATCAGACACAAGGCATTGCTGTGTAGTCATATTAGTCAGGTAATATGTCCACAGAATTCTATTTTGGTTTGTTTTAACTTCAAAAACACAAAGTCCTTCGCTACACGACGCGACATTTTTAGAAATTCATATGAAATGTTATAGCAGTTACAGTAGGCCAGATCACATTGTTTGATGATACTCCTTGATCAGTCACGTTACTTACTGTGCGTAAAATATGGAAAAAACTTGTCGAAATGTATCATAACTCCAACCTTTTGACACGGACAGAAAGAAGAGCTTCCAGGTTAATATGTTCCCGAATTGCTTGGGTTGAACTCAATAGCGCTGGGGCCACTTCTGAGGAAAAGCAGTTTCTGCACGCGGACTTGAAGGATTGTTCTTAAGGGAATTGTTACAAACGTTGATGATAAAAGATACTACATATGGTTTAAACTGTTAGGAAGAAAACTTTGGCTTATAGTGTATCCATGCCGTCACAAGAACTAATAGAAAGCAAACATTCGAAATGGGAAAACAAACGTCTATATACCTGTACGTCGAGTGGGAAATCATTCAATTCCAAAGTCTCCAAAAACACTCCTTTTATCCGTCGTCTCTCAACAAGGAAGACTTCACCGGCGTCATTTTCTTGAGCTACCAGCCACTGGGTTTCCTTTGTTTCGCTCAAAATATTATCAATGAATAGTAGAGGGTTCCAGTACTGTTCCAGTTCCGTAATTGTCAGTTCCTTCCAAGCAGAAAACAATGAAGTATGATTGGAACCGTACCATCTCATGTGCAAGTTGTCACCTAGCAGTTTTAAAAATATATTGACCTGTTTTTAGTCGCATGACCCTTCTAAACTGGATACTGACTTCTTCGATGAACTCACATTAATTTATTCTCAGGTACGCAATCTCACCTTTTTTCCCGATGTGCGTCATGTCAGGACTTTAACAAAAGGCTACAAAAGCTACTCAAGAGCAGCGGACAAGTGGTTCGTGGAATACACCTAAAAGCAATTAATCGATCAACCTAGAATGGTTACCGGGTGGTCGTGTGAGACGTCGGGCAAACCGAGCACATCGGTCAAGCGTGAACACGTTCACCTGTTCAGTCGTGATTATTCAGGTGCGTCCAGTTTGCGTTGGTGGCGCCGGCGTCGCATGCCAGATGTCCGAAGTTGAAACTTCGACACGGCGACGGATATGCAAGCTCTAATAAGAGCGCAACCCGAGTCCATTGCTACCCTACTTTGGTACGGACTCACCGGAATAATTGTGCCCGGGCAGGAGTAGGGCTGTTCAAAAGCGAGTGACGTGAGCATGAATCCCGGAACCATCAACAACCATGAGTGTCTTTAATCACAAAGCCACCATTTGCTTTCAATCTGCGGAACAGGATGCCGGTCCGCACCCACAGCATGGCTGTTCATGCCTTTACTTGCTTTGTAAAGCGGAGTATTTTGAGAGCACAACAATGCGGCTTGACAAGGAAACTTTCGAGGAACTTCCATGCTTAAATAACGCTTGAAAGTTCAATCACGTCACCTGGCGTTGTGACTGGTCACATGAACAACCGCAGTGAGCCGTTTGAACTCATCTACAGTGCTCCGTAGTTTGCCCATAAAGGCGTAGTTTGGCAACAGCTGAAACACTGCTATAATACTGCCATAATCCGGTACCTTGATGTCCAAAGCGATTTGTACGAAATTCGAACCCACCTTAGTTAAGCGACATATCCAGTCAGAACAACTCTCTTAAGGGACACTCAGACCACCCTCTGTTCAATCAGATGGGGTTTCATTTTCATACCACCCAGTTCGCCGTTGACTGTAATTTGCGTGAGCTGCCTATGTTGATGACCATTGTTTTAATAACAGGATATGTACTGACTCGATGAAAAGATGCCAAAAACATTTATATACATCGCTTTGCTTTGTTGATAACACTATAGGATTGTACAGCCAATTAGAAAATTCGTTTCTCTGTGTCTGGATGCTATTCATATTGAATCTTAATTTGGCCGGACAGCTATGTTTAACAGTCCTATCAAGAATAGAAGTATGACAGTACTAGTGTGGGTGTAGTTCTCGGATCGTCGGTTTAACTACTGGTAATTCTTGAGAAGGTTCGCCTCGCTAGTCGTCAAATAAATTATTTATCTCCAGACGACGTGTGCACAGCTCCACCAACCCGCTATGGCGAGACCCCGGAAAGATGAGGAATACCGAATCCTTTATCTCCGAGTATTTCCGAGAAATCAGTAGATGGTATGTGGTAGATTGTTTGTTCTTTGTTTATATCAACGTTTCATTGAAGCAGATATCCATGGCTTGGTGGCTAGTCGCTCCTTTTTTAAGATCGCTTGTTACGGGGAGAAATATTCAGGCTGCTAACTGGCCGTCAGGCTGTTTGAATCAGATCGACAGTAGGACGCGGAAAGAACCTGACTCAAATTCAAAGACATCGATTTTTTCAAGACCGATCAGTGAACACGTAGTCTTTCAGTCCTTAATCGCTAGCCATATCCGGTTATATGTAAGTTCATTTAACGTGTCTCAATTGATACGAAATGCTTTTGTGTGGTTGAGCGCTCAGGATTCGGCTGAAATTTTTTATTGTGGGTTTTTCTCATCTAACTCAGGCATGAAATGTATCCCTAAGGGTAGGATGCCAGTACAGTATCATGTTAAAGATTACCCAACGACCACCTCCAGCTAAACACCACACGAAGTCTGAAGCGTTTACCCAGACCGCTACGTCCAGGACATAGCGAATGTAGACCTCATATGTTATTGTTATATTCAGTCAGTTTTCGGGATCCTGCTGCCATGCACTTGAAAATCGTCAGATTTACGCTTTTACGCTTCAGACTTTTTTCCCGATTGTCTACTGCAGCGTGAAATTGTGCATTTGAAAGCGGCTGTGTTTCAAAACAAATCTGGTTTAGTCGAGCTACACTAGTTCGCAAGATATCAAGTGTTAACGAGGGACTTAAATAGGCTTCTCGTTCGTGATGTTTTCAACTGAACATTCCGCACAGAGACCGCCTCATGTTTCAGTACGTATAGAATTCGAAATTTCGCAGTGTATTTTTTTCGAAGGAGAGTAGAACTCATTAGACTGTTCAGAAGTCATCGACAGCCCACCATCCGTTTCGCCATTCTTGGGGTTCACTAGGTAGACACAACTCTTGAGTGTCAACCAATATATTTGAAAACCAAATGTTACGCAAGTGATATCGGGTTTGATTTCGGGTTTAACTTCAAGGTCAGAAGTGCTGTGGCTCAGTGTTATGCGTTTTACTTCGCTAGTCTCTTCGTTTTCTCCAGGAGGAAAATTGTGGCCGGAAATTTGTTTACTTTCCCCTCAAATTTGGGTAATGAACGTTTGACCGACTGAGGCTGGCTCCTTTGTACATAAGTGTCAGTCACGTGGTGCAAATTCCATGAAAATAATGACATGATGCGACCCCCACTTATTATTAGGATACCTAGCATGTTGGACCAAGTGCTTCAGTCCATTCTACCGATGAAATGGTGCTTTTCGATACACAACAGGGAGATCAATAAATTTTGACTAACATTAAAGCTAAGACTGGGGAGTGACAGAATAATTTCAGAGCTGAGCACAATTCCCAAGTATACTTTCTCGTTTCTGCAGCCGAATCTGTGATTCACCCCGTTCAACATCTCTGGGATGGCGTGTATGCAAATTTCTAGAGGTCTGTGCATATTGACTTAAACCAAAAGTATTAGGTCACCATAAAATTCCTCATCAAATCATCATAGAGGAAAGTTTGCGAGATGTTAAACGTTTCAGCCACGTTCATAGGTTGCAAATGTAAGACACAAAATAATTGTAGGTAAACGATATCAAACATCACACTACATGTAACCAAACTCTTTGGGACTGGATCATTTTTCGGGTAAGCAGGTGGTGTGGATCAATACTTTCATGATATTTGTTGCGCCCTAATTAAAATTCCTTCAGAAGAAACAAACGGCTTCTGGTCTTTGTTACACAGCTGAATTTCGTCTGCTTAAGAAGAATGAACAATGTGACTTATTCCATGGATTTACCTCATGACAATTCCATCAATAACGAGCTGTAATCTGACGGCTGCATGACTCCTAACTTCTTGGAAAGTGTTCATATACCCATTTGAAAAGGCACCGGTCCGTTCTACATACTTACGGGTCGCCGCGGTTGTGGATGAACTGGTAGATCACACGAGCGGTAAAATGTTCAGACACCCACTTGGAGTTATGCTGAAATACAAGTCTACTAGTGGTGAAGAACAAGCGTAGACGCACAGTTAGACACACGCGGTTAAGGACCGACTCGAGTCCGTGTCTATGGTTGCTACTAAGGTAGTCGCACTCAGACGGCAGGTATTTATTTTCCTGTCCATGATTCGGTACTGAGAGCTTTTATTTAAAAAATGCTATCTTTTTGACTCACTAACTGGCAGAAAAAGGCCATAAGGAGCGCAGCGCTTGAGGGAAACATTTGACCCTCCGAGTTGTCTTCTGTGGAACCACAGCAAATAAACTATAGTTTTCACCTGCTTGATCTGTCCCTTTGTAAACAAAAGCGGTCCATCCATAGGATCGGATGAAACTTGTCTAGTCAAGGAATTTGTCCTATAGCCAGACTGTCAGCAAATACACTGCCAGATGGTTCAGGATAGATAGATCTGTATGATCCGCAAAACCGCTAGCTCGCCCCAGTCATGTGAAATGGATTAACTTTCTGACCTTAATCTTTTTGTGTTTCGCTGTAGCTAAAACTCAAACGTATGTATCTGAAGTGGATTTCGCTGAAGTGATATCCTTGCTCTGCGTTTGCCATCCACCCAAACTGAAACCACCGGAGAGCCTGTCGGTGCTGAGAGACTAGGATAAAATCCACCTGAATCTCTCGTTCATCATATTTCTTGGCTGACTGCGTTGCATAGCAACCAACTGACAGTACAGTTGAAATGACGTATTTTTAAGAATTCGAAGTGCATTTGAATACTCACTATAAAGCCAATGAAAATTCTAGCTAACCTACTTCCTGTTTCGCTCTTCCTGAGGTCTTATCTGTCTCGGATCGTATTCCAACAAGTTTTACGTATGTTGCGGTAGGCATCCATTCGGGAAGTTTATTTGACTATGATGAGTGTTCACCGTAGCCTACTTAAAATGCGGTGTTCGAGCACGAAGTTTGGTGGTAATTAGGGAGGCTGGACTGCCGGAGAAGCTCCAAGAGGGCAGAACCAACTAGGTGCCGTCCAGAGTTTCCATCGACAGCGTGTAAGCGGGATGTAAGACCATGGGACCCATTCGTGGAGGAAACTCTAATGGACGGTCATTATAAAAGAACCGTGACAGATACAATACATCACGGAATCCAGGCGCACCACAATAGGCTCTCTCATTTGAATGGAAACTCTTAAATCAGCCGCTTACCATCTGTTACAAATAGGAGGAGCCAAAATGAGGAGAGCTACTCTGCGACAGACGAAATAATTGGGTAATAAGGTAGCAAATATTTTACTTAGGCTCCCAACTATTGCGCCTCACTTTTGGAGTGGTTTTAAATTACGGTGAGTATGAATCTCTTAGATAAAAACTTTAGGATCAATGAGCAAGAATCTAGGGTAAGCAGAGTGAAGGAGGCTAGAACAAAACCTTTTGGTTGTTGGATGAATGCTGTTCCAAATGAGCTACCGAGGGCAATGTCAAGCGTTGCGGTCATACACCTGAAATATCTGTGTTAGTGATTTAACCTCCATTTACAGCTTAAAATTGAGTTCACTTGATGATCTCTGTTATCCGGCCTAGTTTACTAAATGAGGCTCTCGGATAACGTCCTATCTCTGCTGCTCGAAGAAGTGGCATTAGCTACCACTGACGACCGAAGCAATGGATAAACGAGACATTAGGAACTCAAGTGATTCGTTAGCCTCTGCAGACCCTTAGTTACGGAACAGACAGCTTCATTGCAATAGGGATGTTACGTCCAACAATTCCGCCAATCTGTGTAGTCCTTTCTACCTGTCTGTGTTTTCTGTCGACGAGATTTTCTCACAACGTTGCATCTGACCGAATGATGACTGGTAGTCAAAAATGCGTGTGAATTCTGTTCAAGCAGAGAACGATGACTGAACTCGCTACAGTTTTGATCAATGCATCGTCGAAATGTGGTACGACCAAGGAATAAAGGTTTCATCATGTCCGTAAATTTTGGCTCAAATAAATTATTCCTATGGGGACGTAGAAGGCATATTGAGGAACGAATACTTTCGACAACTTGTTCACGTTTCAAAACAAGCACAACCCCATAAAATAGACCACACCAAATGCGCTAGGGTGTCACCCTCCCATAACAGTCGGAATAGAGATTTAGTGAGGTTATAATATCGGACCAATGGGTGTCATATGAGTACGCAAATGCTTTCTCTTTGTTTAATCGTTCTGACAAGCTAGCCACACAGCACCAGCGGCCGCTGGATAAGAAATCTACCAATTTTACTCACTTCAGTTACTCTTCCATCCAATTTCGGCTCCCTCCACTTCGCTTGGATGAATGCGTCAGCGTAATAGAGTTCCTTCAGTGTATCAATCTCGCCGATCTTCAAAAACACCACACGAACTTCAACAGCCACCTGTGAGTAAAAAACAGTCAAACCCTGAAACTTATCCGGACAGAGGCGTTTTAGTTTTAGGAGTTCCTTGGTGTGAATAATATGGATGAAAACATAATCAGGTAACTAAACCATCTTCACAAGCTCAAGTTGGTTAGTACAGCGCAAAAACTAACCTCAGTTCCAGTAGACTAGCATAGATTGGCAACACAACTGCACTCTGCGCATAAAGAGAGGATTTTCTACAACAACCCAGGGAGGCGCATTTTCATATTACACATGCTCGACTCAGCAGAAGGTTGTGAAGTTGTTGTTCTCCTGGGAACGTAGAGGAGATTGCGGAGCTTGATACTCCCCCGAGGATTTAAAGGACATTGAGTAGAATACAACATGACACAGCATGCGCGTTTTATGCACAGTTTATATCAGATAGTGCTGCCACTTGCGGATAATGAAGATGAGGATACTGATAGCGATTGTGTTGATGAAAACAAGGACCATGTTGATGATAATATTGCCTAAAACTTCACAATGTTGGAGGGCAGTTTACACGCCATCACTGTAAAACATATCGAAATTTCGAATATTCGCTGTTGCAGCCAGTTGCCTTTTCGTAATGCAGGTCACGACAAAACCACTTGATATCCTCTAGGCCCTTCAAATTATTGGCGGGATGAACGTTGTCAAATTCCTATTACCGTCTGGTAATCATCATGGAAAATGTGCTTTTCGGGCTCACAGTTCGTATCGGTGATGATAGGCAGTGAGATCAACAAGGTTGCGGGATAAATTCATTTTCGGCATTCTCCCGTGGCAGAACGTGCAAAACAGTATAAGGTATATAATACAATGCAGGTCAAAACTTTTACGTACTTCTAACATAAGGTGAATGAACATAAGGTGAACATAAGGTGAATGATCAGTAAAACTAAGGCAGTTTCAGAGTGACCCTTAGGTCTTTCTGAGCTCACAAGCCAGGCTTAAAATGACTAATCAGTATGGCCTCAAGGAACTTCAGACTCTATGGTAGCCTGCTCTATGTTACGACCTGGAATGGTGAATTAAGTCCAACTCTGTGACCTGTATCGACTTGGCGCCCAGCGATCGACGACTGGACCCTGGATGGCTCAGCTTTGGGTTAAGGTCAGCTGAGGTGGTACGGAGCTTTGTGGTCACGTGCTTCTTTGCTTGCATTTCAGGCTTAAGTCATTGATTGGGACGCACGTCGTTACGTTACACAGACCAGGATTCCTAATTACCTATTGATCAGGTGGACCAAGTCCAACTACACTGAACACAAAAATTTTCGGGGCACTGATACGTGCATGTAAATGCTTGTGACCTGTCCGTACAGTGACCTATCCACAAGTTAACATTGATCACTGCTGTAAACTACACGTACATTTGAACTGCGGTCCTTTGGGCATGCCAAGGTCTGTCATCCAGGCGTTTCAACCTATCTACATTCAGGATTAGGGCGAACTCCGTCGCCACCACACAGCCTGTACTGACATTTGGGCGCATAGTGCGATCAGGTGTACTAACGGAAACTAAATGTTTTCACGACGCATGCATGTTGGTGAAGAAGTCAAACTGTCTGTATTGTCGAATTAATCTTGGCAGGCAATCAACTCAGCAAGGTTCTGAGAGAAAGTTTCAGTCTGTTACTTTGCTTCATTTTATTTTTTCAGGGGAGCGTACAGCACCGACTAACTTAGTAGGTGATTCAGCCACATATTGATCTGGGTTGAATCCATCGGATGAGACAGCAATGGACCCCCTTTGGTATGCCATAAAAGCACAACTTTAAAGACATCAAAGCGCGACTTCAAAAAAGAGACGTAAAAACGGGCGACCAATATCAGTCCCAAATACTTTGGCTGAGCATTCCACGTGTATTTTTGGCAAGTAGCTTGGATAGTGCAAAATCTTTGAACGTGCGAACAGACAACATTTGCGCAGTAGTGGTTGAGGGCCATACACGGACTTTCTGAGCGAGTGGTGCGTTATCAAATCAGGTTTGTTTTACCCATCGTAAGCTACCATGCAAATGTAATGCGAAAATCATAGTAAACTATGTTGATCTCCATGGTGACATAAATTAGGAAACACCTCAAGAAATTCCGACTCTAAAAAGTCTACCACTATCACATATCCATGCTTGAAGTATATAGTCGAAATGCAATGGCCCAGTTACAGTGGGCGAAAGTTTCACCTACAAAACAGTGGCACATTTGTTTTCTTTCCGGTTAACTGAGTGTTTTGGACGTCAGCTCTGGCAGCTCCAACAACCGAGTGGTAAGCAATTATTCAGGTTGGCACTTCATGCCAAAAACAACGGTGGGTGCTGTTGTGTCGTCGACAATGCCCCATTAGAAACAAAGTGCAGTGGAAGCGCATCTCCTTTGTTTATTTATTTTGCTGTATCCACCGGTAATCTGTGGTTAATTTGTGGTTGCAATTTCAACTTTTGAGTTGAAGAAGTCAGGCCATGAGTGCGTAGAAGTTCACGAAGGAACAAAGTGAACGTCTTCATAGTATAGGATAATGGTTATCCTACCACTCATTTGCTGCTCAAATTAGCGCCGTTCAAGTAAACTTGGAGACATCGACGTGAGCAAATTTCGGATGAAAAGGGTTGGAGGGACAAATAAGAAAAATTCAACGCAATTCCATCCGCGACGGAAACTTCCGATTTGTCCGATGACACACTGTTGTAAAATGAAGAAGCCCTTCAGTGTGTCTGAAGAGCATTGCAGTTCAAACTATGCGCCGTAAGTAGCTGAACCGTTACAATTGCGCACAAGATATAGCACCTGACCTTGCTGAAGAAAGGCTGTTCGTCCGGGTATTCTTATGAGAGCAGGAATTCAAAAGGTTTGCACTGCGTCCGTGCTCTATTTGGCTGTTGCCTCCATTGAAACTGTAAGTTCTATTATTCCCCTTTAATAGAGAGGCCGCCATTTCCGGTCCAGTTTTCCGCAACACTGTGAAGAACTCGAAGAGAAGCTTGTGGTAGGAAGGCTGTAGTATGCATCACCATCTGAAGGTATTTCCTGGTCATCACTGTATATCAGAATGTCTATGGTATTCAACTCAAATGTTTTGTAGCTGTTCGTAAATAACTTTTAATCAATTTCTGGTGCAGTTGAAGAAGAGGTGCAATGGTTATGTTGTCTTCAGACTAATTTTAATATTTTGGTAACTGGGACTAGACCAAAAATCCCACGGTCCTTTCAGACCAAGTAATAAACCAATGACAGCTATTCTACATATTGATCAAGATTAATCACGCGTTTGTATCCGAGTTAAAAATGTCAGTTGTGTTTTCACATCATCCCTTCGCACTCCCGCCCTCGTTTTCTCACACAACCCCGTCCACCAAACAGTAGCGTTTAAACAATCATCAGAGACATTGCAATCCATGACTTTCCGTATGTTTCTACTTTATAAAATAATCTGCAATGGCCCGACATGAAGAGACTGGACCTTACTGCGGTGTGATGGCTTGTGCCCTCTATAACCCACTGAGACATACAGGAGAGTGTACGCGTAACACTAACAGAGTCTCTCATTCCAGGTTGGTCCGTGTATAGAAGTTGGAGTAACACAGCCCTCTGGTCTTCCAGGTCGGAGGTCCGAACGTATGTGGCAAATTTCCCCTTAAAATTGTAAGCTGTTCTGGCGGTCTTATGCCAACCACCGCTGCACTCTTGAGCCAAACGCTTTGGTTGTATATCCTAATCATCCTCTTGTGTAGGTCTGGGTGCCCTGTCAACATCCCAGCTTACGTATAACCATGAATCCCACACTTGCAAATAATCTCATGCCAAATCGGCCGTCGCCATCAGCCGGGTTGCCTTAGTTGCTGCATACCGCAGGGTGGGTAAACAAAAACAGACTACTGCTGAGGTCGCCTTTCTTCCTCTTTTACATACTACGACCGGAGACACTTCGAAACCATTTTTCAAAACCCAACGCTCATTTCCTCTGGGGGTCTTTAACGTACACATTCTGAAACCCGCTGGACAACAGACTTCTTATTACGTGTACGCTGGATTCGCTTTCTATTGATGTGTGCCGCCTGTATGAAACGAGGATGAAACGAGGATTCAAGACTCAAGTACGGTTGTTCAACTGACCTCCGCATCGGTTTTTCTCTAAGTTTCGGTTGCCTACCTCTGATCCTGAAATTAGTACAGCTGCTTGTCTTGCTGCGGTTGGTGTTGTTTAAAGGGACTTTGGTTGAGTGGTTGCACGTTGATAGTCGCCTCTTTGGGGCTCATGTGACAACATCCATGTGTGTATCCTGAAAACGCGCCGATAATAATCACTGCCTTTTCATCCCATTTACCTGCGCTTCAACAGACTAGCTCTGATACATTAGAAGAGAGCGTTTACGATTCTCTGAGCTCCCTGTTGAGGCGGTTTAAAGGGTCAGACATTGTTATGTTTGCCGAGATAGGAATGCACAAGTAGGCAGAGGCTCTACTCAGTGGTCGTCTAGGACTATAATCGACACGCACGGACAACCGCAAATACTTGTTGCAGTAATGTGCTGACCACAGACTGCCTTTGTGCAGTAGTAACTTTCGCAGTAAGCAAAGCCGCTTGGCTAAATGGTACCCCTAACATGCGAGCCAGCCCCTCATACAGACATACCAAATTCGTTGTTAGGTATGGGTGGCGTAGCGTATTCTGGATCATCTGTGTGGATTCGGATCACGCGCCTGTTCGCACAGTACAGCTAGGCGAACTGTCAGGCTTCAAGTGAAAAAAGCATCTACACGGATCAGTAAACTTGATGGATTCAGGAAGCTGAAGAGATGGACGAGGCGTGAAACCGTGGGAATGTGCATAAACTACATAAGTGGCTACGCGCAGCAAGCTCGAGGAAGCCTCCAGTGAGCGAAAAATTAACAGATAAGAAGGGCTTACGCACCTTTAAAAAAGAAGAGCGCCCGAATCGTTGGGGTTATACAACAGTGGTGCCCATTTTCAAAATGGGTGCTTGCAGTGAATGTAACAGTCACAGAGAAACGCGGGAAGAAAGTAACCGAAAACAGCAAGTAGAATTCCGGCGAGTAAGGGACTTTGTAGACCACATCTTCACACTGCATCATGAGTTACAACACCAGCACGCTTATAGGCGTCCTACAATCTCGATATTCCTCGACTCCAAATGTGCGTTCGAATTTGTCGACCAGTTTGTTGTTTTCACCAGGTTTGCGCGACAGGGTGTGCCCCAGAATTTCGTGCTTATCATGAGTAAATGAGAATGTATGGGGAGCTCTCCAAAAGCTTTCCCAAAATCAGTGGTGTCCGACAAGGATTTCCACTTTTCCACTTCTATTTAGTTTTATTATTGATGGAATAATGATGAGAACATTGGAAGGCCTCCGAACCCCTGGTGTTCAAATTTATCTGAGCGAAAAACTTGTTGACCACGCTGGCGTACCCTGCACGTTGTTCAGAGGTATGTTTTACAATGCGCATTTCTCAGACTCCATGTCACCAGTAGCAAATAGCCAGCATTTCACATTATGTGACGGCCAGGGTGAGATTTTCACTCATTCTTTAGGACGGCATTACCCAGTTGCCCAGTTCGCTGTCTTCTGTCTTCAGTGTCGGGAACCGACACGGAAATTGGAGGATTTTGTATCCATAATTTCATATAAAATTTTAAGGACACATGATCACAGAGGCTGTGTGAGTTGGTCGCACACGCTCAGCTACTGAGGAAACTCGTGCTTCAGCAATTATGTTTTCCCAAATCTAATTCTGATAGCAGTTACAACAGGGAAGATATCTCCCGTGACTTCCTGTAGACACATTGTGCATATTTCGAAGCTCAAAATAATCACCTGTGCGTGTGTGATTGAAAGGGACGCAGCTGCCGGTGAGTTTTTACACTGGCTATTCCTTAAACACTGCATAAAGTATGCAGTCTTTTCTGCTCGCCTGTTGCGTTCTAGGCTAGTTACTGTCCCCAGAAAACTATACCCCTCACATGGTAGCCGCCAAACCACCGTTCCTCTAGCACAGTTATTGTTTACAATCCTTACAACTTAATTTAAAAGATAATGCTGGTTGCAAGCAACCAAACAAGGCTGGATTTTCAGCTTCTCAATTCCTCTGAGAAGCTGATCTGGTGGTGGGGAGGGGGGGTAACCAAGAACAAACAACTGTCCATTTCAGACTTTTCTATAACATCGACCAGGCGTGTGAATTAAGGATGAGTCACTCTGGCTGGCAAAAATATGCGCTGTATAAAGGCACCCAGACGACGTCACGTGTCTTTTGGTTGTTTGTTTTGGCGGTGCATGTTCACCTGTAATTTTGTAATCTCAGTTCATAAACGAGGTAAGGTGTCGGCCAAAAACATTGCACTCTACATAATCAACTTCAAGTAATTGATGATGAGACGACAGAGCGCCAACGTTAATCGAAAACCTTGTTTATCCCCTGCGAAAGTGGGGACCCATTGTTATCAGTGTGTGCAAGTGCGCAGTCAACTGAGCGCTGACGATGTCTCCTCGACTGGGGACGAAACGTTTGCAAGCTAATTGCCAAGCCCGGCGAACAGATCAATGACCATCTGATCAATCACCAGGACCAATTGTTAGTTGGCATGCACTGGCGAACTGGAGGTTACGCATAATCAGGAAGTCTTTACGAGTGCAGATATACACCACTAATTGGTTCTCATTCACACAAAACTAGAATCCAGTGCTCCATGTCTTTGATGCGAGTTAAGTTATCACGAGCTATCAGGGTTATAATGTCGGGTAAGGGCTAGTAAAATCAGCATCGATCTGCATAGATTGTTTTATCTTAACTTTCTTTTGGATATAGAGTGGAACGACTGTACGCGGTGGCGAGTAGTTCGATGTTTATGAAAGCCACGCCAGACTGATTTGTTGTGTACTACTGCGTTACACACTCCATATGAACTGCAAAACTAGTAGGTGTCACCGGATTCGAAAATACTAAATAAAGCGTGGGTTGATTGACTGAATAATCCCCTTTATTGCACAGCCCACACAAGTAGGGCAGGCTGCATTCGATTCTTCATGTCCAGCTGAACCTTTTTTGAAACTGCCCGTTGCCATTATTGTGCGTTCCTAGGACATGGTGGTGGTTAAAACCAATCTAAAGCACATGTTACTGGTGTTTAACCAAAGAGTGGATCATAAAATTGTGTACATATACGCATTTGCATTTCCCTACAGTATCTTACGTGTTCTTATGTGAGATTTCATAGTGCAATAAACCTTAAGATAACTGACGAATAACATCGTTACTTTATTGTAATGTGATCAAGCTTCGGCCTCCTGATTATCGCCAACAGGCCTCTGCCAAATGTGCCTACTGATGTTATTCCTTGGGGTCCGCATCTGATTCATAGGTATGTCCGCAGTGACCACCGGCTTCACGCAACTCGTCTGTGGTATTAAAGTTATGCACGGGAGTTCAGTGGACCAACCATTGTTAACAGGTAACTCGGTATTGGATATCAGCCAGCCACAGGTTTTTCGTAGATCCTGTTGTTGGACTCAATCGGTGCACTGTGCCCTTACCATGATCTAGATTATACTGGTAAAACATTATTGCGATCATGTCCGTCTTTCCAATGGCTTGTGTTGTTTTGGCGGCTTTTTGACAGAAAAGAAGAGTAATTATGTCTCTGTGGACTGTACATTGGTTCAACCATCATGATAAACTACAGCACTGAACGCATCTCATTGTCCAAACCAGTGGTGACCACAAGGCCTCATTTCTGTACTCCATCCGAACTCGTAGCTACCCGGTTATCAGATGAAGACTAAGATTTTTGGCCACGAACTGCTGATCACCCATGCGATTAACTCGCATTTAGGCAGCATATAACGCAACCAATCATCCAATCACAGAATCCACATCAACAAAGCCATTCGGGTATCGTCGGTGTCGTCAAAAACTCCAGAAGCTCCAGGTTAGTCTTGACACACTAAAATTAATGCACTGCTAGCAAAGCAGAGACAGTCTTACCTTGTCTGTCCTGTTTTGACCGCTGTCTTCCGACCGGCGATGACCTGCAGCTCGTCTGAGTTGATCGTGCCTCTGTCCTCGAGTTCTCACAGTTCGACTGTTTAACAAAGATGTCCGATGTTGGGAGTTATCAGAAGTGGTACTCCCTAAAAAACGTCTTCTCAGCATCATTAAAGGGTCTAACTCTCTAAGTTCAAGTTCGTAGGATCTGTTGTTTTCTTCAACTGAAGCACACAGCAACTCCAGAGCTTGGATCAAACTCTCGGTTTCTGGAGAGTTTTCAGTGAGTTCACTTGGTTGATATTCTTTGCATACTGGAGATTGTACAGTCGAAGAATCCAGGGGGAAACACCTGCCCTGCGTCCGAAGCATTTTTGTTTGTCGTTTGGTTTCTGAATCTTGCCTTTTCAGAGTTTTGGTTTGTCCTCGATCGCCCTTCTGCGGAACGCATGGAGATGCCGCTTGTGAATCATCTCTGGGATGCCTATCAACAGTTACACTGTGGGCTTGTTCCTCGACAGGTTGTCCGACCCGATTCCCTAAGGAGCTGCCGTTTGGATGAATGCTCCAATAATCTCCCATATCGATGCCATATTCTGTTGTGTCCAGTCCAGGATCATACTCGCTATGGGGTGTTGATCGATTCATCATAATTTGTGACAAACTTGAGGAGACACTGCTCTCACGATAACCAAAGGGAGTTAGTGAATGAATATTAGTGAACTTGGAGGGCGAGTCCATTCTTGATGTCTGCAAAAGAAGAGAAAATAGAGAAAGCTATAGCATCTGTAAAGAAGTTGGCCCTCTGAACAGTACGTCTATCGTGATTTGTGATTTGAACATAGATCCACTGGTTTGGGACATCAGTAATTCGACAGGAAATGAACCAGTAACATGATCAACAATGAATTTCAACGCACCTAGTTCGTGTGACAAATGGGGGTGATTTGGTCAGCGAAAACCTGCTTTTTGGATTACATGAACAAAAGTGGCAGTATAACTGCACAAGTGAACTTCCTGATGTGCGAGGTGAAGAGAAGAAAAACTTGATTGATGGAAAGAAACAGTTCGTTTTGTATTTTCGCCGCGAAAAAAGAAGTGCTTATTGTGCCAGATAAGCAAAGACGCACGCCAACACGCGCCTGGACAAGCCCACTTTGTTACTACTGTTACCAAGCTTTCCAAACATATCGTTTTACTGAACCAAATGGAATGTGGAATACAAACACTGCGAGTGCTAACATCAGCATTCACCGTTCGATCACAGGGATAACAAACACGACAGTCGAGCGAATAGGCATTGTTCTCTACTGTTATTCAGCAGTTTGTTCTCCTTTGAAAAGACAGACTGTGTTCATATCATTTGGGTCATTTCAGTTTTTTTGGGTGTGATTCTTGTTATGAACAACTGTTCCATTATTCAGGCAATGTAACAACTGGTGCCTTGTCTTACTTCCCGATCTGACTAGATGTACATATTTTCGGAGGACCCAATAATTTACAAGCCTGGGCCGGATTTTGCATCAGAGATACTGTTGGATCCTCCATTCTGTGGCTACACAAGTTACTTCGCCTCTCTAAGGGGTTTTAAGGTTGGTTTTGGACCAAAAGTTCACGGGACTCGTTGTCAGACATTTTCGAATTTCTACCTCGCGGACAGTGTATATGAGGTGGGTTTGCGCAACCAATGAATCTAATTTCGGTTGTGACTCGTGTTAAATTAGTTTTTGATTTATTAGGGCTAACTGCGAATCATCGAGTTTTTCCATTTGACTAGTAATCGTCCGAGTAAAAAGTCTCGTTTTGGTGGGTTTTTCGCAATCTGAATACGGTTTCTGGGCCATTGAACTTCGGTTTAACTAAGGGGTGCTCTACTGACTAAGGTACTCAGTACACTGACTCTACTTCATGCTGGTGTATTTCACGTGAAACGTTTTTCCTTCAAACTTCAGTCAAATTTGCCTTTCATAAATAAATTACTAAACCCCTTCAAACCATATCCTCATGGTGCGTTCCGGCAATTTCGTTGTCAGTACTGTCCTCAGTTTTACTATTCTTTAAAATTCTGCCCATTTTCACTCACAGGGGAAAATAAATGTTTCACTGATTGACCCAACAGCAAACAACTCATTAAAAGGTCTTTGAGTCTAAGTGGGCTACTGCTGCTAGCTTCTTTTTAAGTTATTTCGCTAACCAATCAGTGTAGGGCGAGTCACGTGGAGATTCGCAAATCAACTGCACAGTTTTTCAAGTTTTTCCGGTGTTCCTAACTCTAGCATAATGAAAAACTAAAGGTCGCAGGAAAGGCACAATCTCTCATTTAACGCAGAACGGAACCACAGAAGGTTATCTACTTGTCGGCTAAGTGATCAGACTATATCAGTGATTCATAAGCTGGAATGTACTCACTTCTTTGGGTTCTAGTTTGGGTTGATTTGCGGTTCATCTAAATCCTGTTTAACAAAGAAGTCAGATGGATTTGAGAAAAATTCATCCCGGATTGAAACTTATTAACTTTCCTGGTTCTCTTATCCGCTTAAAATGTCTTGAATTTTCAAAATTGTTCAGTGTTATGTCGTTTTTCAATTTCATTTCAACATATGATTTTATGTAGATATCAGAAAGCCCAGAAATTCGGAATCGTCATATCAGATAACAACTAGTGGCCCTCTGAATTTGGGTAATCTCGGGACATTCATCAAGGTAACGTTATTTTCTTAGTCACAAGGTGAGTCCTGGAAGGTGAATCTGGAACCCTCTGCGGCCCCGCAGTTTTAAGACTGCATATGTTCTCTCAAGCGCCACCGAGCTCCTGGTTCGGATGACCTCCCGTAAGCATTGTCTAAGGATGGGGGTAAAGTCTTCAATCAGCACTTATCTGATATATTAACCTGGGTCTGGGAAAAAGAGATTTCCCCTGACAACTGGGATGAGTTGGTGGTAGTGCTCATTTTCAAAAGGAAGCCCGTAATGAGTGCGGTAATCACAGGGGATCAATTTGATCCCGGTCGCAACGAGACTCATGGCATCACTCTTCCTTTGTGGCCTTACAGTGAGTCGTGAAACATTGGCTCGAAAGTAGCAAACGAGATTCCAGCTTTTTAGAGTTTGCCTTGACCAAATCTTCACAATCAAACAGGTGCAAAAACAACGCTACACGCACAAACGGCCTACGACTTCAGTATTCTTGGATTTCAAAGGGACATCCGACGCGGTTGACCAGCTTGTTCTTCCTAACACACTTGCCCAGCAAGAAATACCCTAGGAGCTTCTGAACATAATGTTTTCTTTGTAGTCCCAGACTTTCGGGCTTGTGAGAGTATACGGAAAGCTCGCCAAAAGCTTCTGTACGTAAAATACTGCCCGTCAGGGCTGTCTACATTCTTCACTCATATTTCATTTCGTGATCAACGAGATAATGGGACGTGATGTGTTCACCACCGTTATTCAGTCAAATTATTGTGTAGATGGATGTGATTGGTGTTGCTGTAAATGTGCCATGCTGATCTGCTTGGAAAAACAAATTTTTTTATTGCTAATTCGGAATATGTATGATTCTGACGCATTAAGAGCATTTCGTCTTGATTAACAGTAAGCACCAGACTGTGCTGAAACGTGAAATTCGAGTCCACACTTGTACAGAGCCACTTGACAGGGCTACAAACTTACAATCTGCATTCGGCTAGGCTTGATATCCTGCGGATGGTGGACCACTTGAGGGTTTGTAACAGTCACTTAGTGTGTGAGGTCACCCCAGGGCGAACAGTGAGGTAACTTACAGCCGAACAGCTCGAATGCATTCTAGCTTGGCACGTCTATAGGTATTCCGATATGATCAGAATACAGCATATCCTCGTTACAGTGGAACCGTGGTCTTCCGAAAACGTTTTTATGTTGTGTACCCCTGAGCACCTGTTATTTCCCTGGTATCTACAGTCACCTGCTCCAGATTCATTCTATTACACGTCAGATTGACAGTTTGATTATCATAGCAGTAACACACTTTGCCGATTGTGTTGTTAAGTTCCACCAGTCGCCACCACACTAAACTGTTGGTGCTTCAGTCAATGACTGTAAATCTGTGGATGCAAATGATTTAGCCAACCATGATTACTTGTTGATTCATGCCTGTTTATTGACCCTTTTCCGTCTAGTGGTACACGCAAATGGTGCAGACGTGCGTGATCAGAATACACCTTGTTTGTCCAACGTATAGCAGAAAAACAAGCACAACTCTCGGTCTTTGTTAGTTTACTATAGGGACACAGACATCGATCCAAAATAGCCTAGTACAATACCTTGGTTCCACAGATAGGCGAGCTGCCGACAAAATATGGCACGAATATGACTGCTAAACTTCAGCTACTCAACAGTCGCACTACTAGCTCGTTTAGTTGCTCCAATGGATGGGCGATTTTACTTTCCAGATATCGAATGACACTGCAGACGCTAACCGACCCACAGTAATAGGCTCGAGTGTTGTGCGAATCTGCGACACTTCTGAGGATAATATGAATCTGTCTTCAATCACTAGCATCATACCCGTCACTGGCGTCTAGAAGTTTTATGGCATACTTTGAAGAGTTCTAGCAATTTACAAACAAAAATTCCACAGACTTCTTTCTTTGTCATGTCTCCATGTCTACAACTGATATCGCACGAATTTATTGAAGGATTCATATTATTTCCCCAAGTAAACAAAGACAGTCAGGAATATCGTATAAATTTAAAGTGTGTTGGAGACAACTACTGGGGATTAATGCAGAGGAGCGCTTGGCCGTTGTTTCAGTTCTGTGATGTTGGTCAAAGGGATCGATACAAGGCCTCGATGCTTCTAGGAAGCCGACGTTGCAGTGAAGGTTGACTCACACGAAACTTTACCGGTCAAACCTGTCTTAATCTTGTGGATGGCGTGTAGGCTCAGAGGAAGAGGAGCGTAACATAGTGTTTTAAGGACACAGAAATATATGCACTTTTGCCTAATCCTTCTAGCCAAGAACACGGCAGAGCCAGAAATGTAAATTTTCGCACAGTTTGCCTAGCCAGTGCTGGTTTAATCTACTGTATACGACCATATGTTTCTGATAACTTAGTGTATCTTATCCCCAGAGATCCACCTTTCGGTCATCCTTGTGAATTATGTAAAAAAGAGCATTGGTTGAACTGAAAATTCGGGTCAGTTCTTATTATATATGCGTGAAACTGCGATTAGTGGTGATGTAACGCTGTAATCTACGGCAAAAAAACCGTTTCATCAAAGCCAGACATGACCGTTCCTGCAACTTCTTTCTGGTGAGCCTAAACAGGAAGACCGAGGCTTCAAACTTGCTCTGTTTCAATGAATTGTGTTCGTCCACACAGGATGTGATCACCAAGAACTTGATAACTTAAACACCAGCCTAGAAAACGACTTACTCATGGTGTGCCAAAAAAACCACTTCACATACGCTTGGTTTGAATAGGTGATCCAACAAGTGAAGTACTGCTTAAAAGACTTCCTTTTAATTAGAATTTCCCTTCAGTTCACTTACGTCCTTTGTGCACTGTCTGTTGATCTGAAAAGAAGTGAAGGATGAACCGCCTCTTCACACCACATCGAAATGCACACATCAGTCTTTCTGCTGTTGTGGAACTGGTTAGATTGGTTAAACAACGACACATTTGTTTGAATGAATATCTGAATATCCCACCACTGGCTCTCAGAAGGGACAACGGTGTACGGTTAGCACTTCGATTTTAGCCTATTTATTGGACATGGGACGGCACTTGAACGCTGCATCGGTCATTTCCCTCTGCTGTACCTGCAGACTTGCCTAAGTCTACCAGATTTCGGCCGCAGCTCTCTTCCTGAAGTTCATTCTCAGAAGTGACTTGTATGGCGCTGTAGCTCACGTGGCTCGTATCACGTGTTTGCTTTTAAGCAACCACGAGTTTTCCAATGAAATTCACCCTAAGTGAGATAGAGCTACATCTTATAGACTTTATCATAGACTTTGTGTACAAGCGCGAGTCTGAAGAAGCGTTACAAAATCGGTAGTCTTCGCTTGAATTGAGCTGTTCTAAGTTGTGCCAGGGGGAACTTCCAGACAGTCACTAATGAGTGGATAAAAGCTAGAAAGATGCAAATGGCAGAGTCCAGTAAGCGTCCTGTACACAATATGAAGAAGGCAGCAGCTGCGATGTTACTTGTTGTAGATTGCGTATGTGCATAAATTCACCAGGATGGCTTGCTACGGACTTGATTAAATTTATAATTAAATAAAGGGACCCGAACATTTCCGAACTTTGTTTCGGCGACAGTCAATGTTATTCCCAATAAATTATTTTTGTGCTAATCACTTCTGTGTTGGACAAGTGTGCAAATGATCGAATGGTGATTCAAACAACCATTAGACAACTGTAGGGTGTTTTATACTTATTCAATCAAGATCACCTGTCCCGTCAGGATGGAATTCCTCGCAGTGAAGAACAATTCTGGTCGATCAAGTGAGTGTTCTGTCGATAAAGTAATGAGTGTATAGCTTTTCCATCCTATCAAAAAGGTATGTAGATACGTGTGGACCACTAACCTGTTATCGTAAACCTTGTCTTTGCAATGTTGGATGTTTTGTCTCCTGGAAGTCTTAGGACAGCAAGGTAACCTGTCAGCATGACACTTCCCTGAAGTCCCTTTATTTCCTGCTGCTTAAGAAAGGAGTAATGCTTTTATCATGAAGAATATTTCTAGATCGGTTGTTCATGCTAGAAAAATACCCAGGTCTCTGAAGGTGCAACAGTGTCCGGTTTTTACCGCGGTGCCCTGAGAGATTTGGTACCTTATTCAACAACGCTCAAATCGAACTGCTTTTCCTGTCAACTGGGTCTTTATTAGGACTGTGTCGTCGCTGAACGTGAAAGGTGAATTCCTGTGCACGAAGCAAACGAATAGGAATACTTCCAGTATCACGTAAGAGAAAGCCTTTCATCCGAGGAGTACGGAGTTGAGAGGTCGTCCTAGCTTGCGTAGTAACCAAATTAAGAGTATTAATCGGTGTTCAAGATCCCGATATGTGAATTTGCACACTTGGACGGTTATTGACATTCAGGTAGGGAGCTGAGATGCTGAGATGCCGGATGTTTCGCCGAGTGGTGTGTTATCATCGTTATTGGTGCAATCACTCTCTTGACCAGTATTTATGCACCCCGAAACAGGCACGCTAAATCTTTTAACAACTATTCACTTAATACTGCAATCTCAAAAAGACAAGCCTTTTCAGTCCTATAAGAGCGGTAGTAGAGTTTGAAAAAGAGCCTTGTATAAATGTACAACATAGCTAACGCGTCACTTACAGCGTCTGAATTACATTGCAATTTGGGATTGTGGAAAGTGGATCGGATTAGCCTTCCATTCCTTCTAAGAGAAAAGAAGCTTTCTTACTCTGAGATGTCAGGCACACAGAGAATGTCAGTAGGTCTGAATTTCAGACTGAACCATAAACTGTGATTGGATCACGCAACTTTTTAATATTGTTCAGAAGCCCAGTGCACAGTTACACGATGTCACCATGTCCAATCAACTGTCATACAAATTGGCATGTAAGAATGAGTTGTTTAGGACTTATAAAATCCTGTTCATTGTAATTTGACACTGGCAAAACCGTTATTTTCTCCTCAGCTATTTCACAATCGAGCCATTTGAAACATATATGTACATGTAAAAAACCGTGTGAAACACGCCCATTTATATATTTATATGTGAACCGAATTCCAGTTTAGGAGTTCCAGAACTACACTAATCGCCATTATTTCCATAAATCTGGCCTCGAAATTCGCACCTTTTATTTAATTAGCAGTGTCCGGATTGGGTCTCCAAATATCTGACAGGCGAGCCGAGTGAAGTAAACACTGAGACGCACCCAAATTATGACGTTTGAACTGGCAAACGTTCTCACGTTTGTAGAAAATGTCACCAACCTTTTCCGATTCATTCTGAGAAAGGTTATGCAGATGACAAATTTCGACGGGTCGGGTGTAAGTGGTTTTTCGAAAAAGAGATGGAGGAAAATATGACGGCTTGATAGTTTGTGATAACATGGGATACAGATGACGTTTTTTTATAAATCGCACACTAATAGACGTGAACAGGCAGTGACGGCCAAGAATTAACCTCAGTGGTTTCCAGCCAAACGTGTTATCGTGCTCCGGCCACAAATACATAAACGATTTATGGATTCGAAAACAAGATGAACTGTGGACATTGCTCCCGATAACAGTCGCAACAATTATAGCGTGATAACAGTAAAATTCGTCTTTTCCTTTGCACCTTGTGTGTTTGAGTTCCTATACTACCCATAAAAATCCGCGTTCTTCTAGGTTAATTCAAACCAGCATCATTAGCGTATCAAAGTGTTGTCGGTGACTTCGGAATTCATATGAGAGGCTTACGAGAGGCAGACGTGTGGTGAATCAACATGGAACCGAAGTGCATATATGTGACTTGTATAAGCTCAACTAACTAGGATGAAGGGGCACTTTTCCACGAAGCGAATGGCCCTGAGTTCTAGTCCCTTTGCATTAGGTGTACCTGTCAAAATGGCCCTATGTAATCAATGGAGTTCACGCATTATTACTCAGATTCCACCTCAATGAAGAATGGTCTGATGAGAAAAACGAGCTCAGATGGGGTTTTGGATTAGGAAGAGGCATAGTAAGAGTTTTGTCTTTCACAGTGAAACTACCACGTGTGTAGCCTATACACTCAGATCACAGTTAAAGTGGTGGTGGTGGCTGTGCTTATTAGGGTTGACGCCGCCTCTCAAAACTGACTTTAGTCACGATACTGTCGGTTACTGTAAGAGGAGTTTCGCATGAGACAGTGGATTGGATTAGAAGTGGACGTAAATCATAAGTGTACCTCACTTGAAGGGTTCTTCGTCTACTATGCCGTCAACTTTCCCTTGAGATTTCAGGGGACTTTCGGGACTCTAGACAAACCACCATCATCTTAGACTCCCACACTAAGTTTTCAAGCAGAACTGGGTCATAATTCATTCGAGAAAAAAAATTGCCAGCTTACTTGTATAACGTGTACCTAAGGTTGAAGAACGTGACCAGCGGTGAACGAAGAAGTTCGTTTTAACTAGCACGTCATCATTCTTCACGGCAAGTGTGATAAGCAACAAGCGGTGGGCTTTAGATTTTGCTAAACTAAAGCCAAATGTATTCCTTAACTTTTCCACCTGAAATTTTTACAACTTCAGCAGGAACTTTCGTCCTAATCGGCCGCAAGCGCGAGAGTGCAGAAAACGAAACAATCGTACCAGCTGTGATCAACTTTAACAGTATTTCAGATACCACATCAACTAGTTCCAAATTATTTTAAGCAGTAAGATTACCGGGAAACTTACCAACTTCTTCATGCCGAAGTAGTTTTCTTACCATTTCCCTGACATAATGCATTACTCATTGGGCGGCTGAATACTTTTCTTCGACAACCTTATGAGTTGTGTGTTACGTCAAGAAAATATACTCCGATAGCTTGGACATCGCGCCCAATGAAACATGAGGCGGCCTTTTAGAAGCACATTTAGTTGTAGAACACCTTAAACGAAATATACATCTGAGTCTCTTGATAACATCAGAGTAACTTGCAAAAGGGTTTATTTCACCAGTCCTCTTAGTGCATTTTTAAATATATAGTTACCTAGTACTTCGGGAACCAGAACTGGGGAGACGATAGGATAATTGCAGCTGAAGAAGAATGGGCTTCTGCTTGCTAGCCGTTGCGGAGAGCTTCTCAAATTTAGTTATTGTGGAGGTAATTGGCCCAGGACAAACGTACCGCGGATGAGGTTTCCTTTCTGCATTGTAATCTCTAACGCTTCAGTGATTTATTTATTTGAGGAGTTGCAGATTTGGGGATGATTGTTCATCTAGAGTCGAAAGGCAATAGTGAGTTATTATTAGTTTGGCTAATAGGGAAATTATTTCACAGCCCAATGTTTGCCATAATTCCAATATGGCAGTGTGTTAATTCATAGGGAATACTTGCCCTGCAAGCTGACGCGAACAACCGCGAGAAGGCCCATAAATAGTGTGAGCCTTTCTGGGGCTCGATTCTCTCACTGTTATCATTTAATTATGGTGTTACGTATTTTCCTAGCGGTGCCGTAAACAATTAACGGGAAACGTAGGTGGTGCTAAGTGGTGTTTTTCTGAGAAGAGAGAGTACTGCCTAACGTTTTGGACACAAATGGCCCGTAAATCCTGTCGTGGCAAGAAACATCAACAAGAAACATCTAGACGCGCTAAGAGCGAACAGTGATATACTGCTAACGAAGCTTGACAAAGAAGTGTGAGAAATACATATGAAGGGATTACTACCTCAGAAAGATAGTACAGAGCTTGAATAGTATTTCAAAATTTACCAAACAGCAAAAGTCAAAAGACCGGCCCCAAGCAACAGAGGAGTAGCTAGCAAACTGAAGCGCCAGATGAATGAGGGTTTTATTTCTGACATCATTTTCCAACGCCTGAAGCTTTCTCGCACAAGAATCTCACGACTTTATGGTCTGCCTAAGGTTCATAAGAAAGTATCCCATTGAAACCTATTTTTGACGTGTGTAATTCCCTATATCATGCAATTTTCCAATCGATGGTCGAGATTTTAGAACTCGTACACCGACCTTTAAGCCAATATAGTCTCCGTGATATTTTCGAGTTTGTGGAGCTCATAAAAGACGTTGATATTGGTTTCACATTTATGTGCATTTTTTTAACGTAACCTCTCTATCAATGTTCCATTCATGGAGACCATAAATTTTGTCTGTGATTACATTGACTCATCAGATTGGAAACTCCCAATCCCCATCGTCCCTTGTACTGTACTTTTAAAGTACAGTTCAAATTTAATTCCATATTTTACCGACAGATCAACGGAGTCGTCATAAGCCCTCATCATTGTCTCCTGTTGGGTGACATTTTTGTGGGTAAACTGGAACCTGGTCGACTGAATGGAGAGATTAGACGTACGCACTTTTATCGGCGGTAAGCCGATGATAATTTTATACTAATATCAAACGGCTTCGAAGTAGACGATCTCCTGCTCAACTTAAACCAAGCACCTTCTCCCATTTCAGTTCACTTTTGAACTCGAAAGTGACAACGCTTTCTACTTATTGGACATTAAATTAGTCACATTGTTCCCGAGTTCAACTTGGAAATCTGTTTACAGAAACCCCTCATGGACAGGACACTGCACAAATTTCCATAGGTCTGCTCCACTGCGGCAGAAATGAACCCTGATTTACACTTTAACGAACCCAGCGAGGCACATGTGCTCTGCAGATACACTGGACCCCTTCTCCCACAACCGTTGCAAAGAAGCCACTGTACTTCAATTTACCCTATAAAAGTGATCTGTTAGCAGACATTCAGTCTCTGCCCTTTCAATCCATGTAACGCACTTTTCAGGCTGCAACTTTGTGGTTTTGGTCTACGAACAACCCTTTGCTCAACTTAAACCTCAAAGACAAGATGCCAGTCCTCATCCAGAATATGTTTGTGTATTCTTTTTCCTGCTGCTTTTCATCGGGCGCATGACATGGAAGCTGGCTAATAGAATACGTACGATTCGTACGAATGTTGAGTCTACCTTGGCGATGTGACAGGAATCAACCGACCAGGTCACTAAACGGCCCTCTAGGCTGTCTTAAAGCGTCCAGTTAGAGGCGATATGGGGTGCTCTGATAACCAATCGTTTGTATCTCCGCATTTTTATTTCTTTAATCACTCCTTACTCCGTGTTTCATTATTTTCCGCTATTTTAGCCATTAGATATGTACTGACCTGTTGACGAGATCCCGAAAACATTATTGTTCGTCACTGTGCTTTTGTTCAAACCATGGGAATATTTAGACAGAAAATGAGATACAACTTCATGAGTCAAGGTCTTCGGTTTGATCAAAGCAAAGTAAACTTACGTTAGCGGACTGAAAGCCAGCTGGCTTCCCCGCCCATCGGACGGTTTTGGATTTTGCGGACAACTTTTCTTCTGATGAGTTGTATGTTGAACATATATTATAGTGTTCAGCTCTCGGGAACGGATGACGTGTTGCTGCTAGAGTACTTGAGGAGCCCATTGGTTTCGCAAATGAATTCGGTGTCTTGAGCTGGACGGGAGATTCTGAAGGTTGCATAAATTGAGAGCGATTTCTATTCCACGATTCAGCTGCCGCGTTGTTTAAATGAGCAAATGAATAAAGAGGACTAGACTTCCCAGTCACATAGTTTAAGGAATTTTGGGTGCGGGTTCTGCTAGAAGGAGAAGGAATGCTGCCGTCTGCATCGGACGCTGATCCTACAGTCCAAAGGTCCTCTTCCAAAGATGGGTTGATTTGTCTTGCAGGATCTTCCACAAAATAGCTCCATCGGCGATGTAAGTCCGTTTGGGTCGTATTGTGTGGTTGCATAGCAGCTAGTGAATTATGTGAGAACTCTCGATGGCGCACAGGTTGTGCAAAGTACCTTCTCTCATGAGTAGTAGCATCGGCTGGCCCGCAAATAGTCCTGTGTGCCTCTGTGGTAATGCGGTGCACAGGATGTAATGGTATACGCCTTGTGGCAGACAGTTTTCGTCTTGTGCGGTTGGTAGTCAGAAGTTCAGTGGGATCCGGTGGTGCACAAACTAGAGGACGTGAAGAGCCCCTGAACGTTGTTTCAGAGGAGGAGCTTGTTAAGAATTTATCGTTTTGTTGAATGGGCAAACTGGATCCATACAGGCGTAGATTCATGATGGATAAGTTGTATTGTGGTGGGTTAGCCCGCACACCAGTGTGATTCCCAACCAAGGTATTTGAGCTGAAATTCATGAATGGTGGGCTACTCTGACGCTCCTCTTTTTTACCAGGATCATCCAGCGATAGTCCACTTTCAGTCTGTCTTGACAGCACAGATTCCACGTCATTTATCAGAGTAAGACATTTCGAGGTTGATTCTGTATTGTCCTCGATAGAAAACCGGTGGGGTATTTCTGCTAAATCACTCATAGGCGCACCAACAGGGATATAATCTGCCAAGTTAATGGTAAGCAGTTACCATTACTGTATTTTGTACTCTTACCTACCATGTATATACTCACTAATTAGGAGGTTATATGCGCCAGTTTCTTTGAGCCCGTTGTGGTTCAATTTGCCAATGGTTAAAAATAACCCAAACTTGGGGAGAACGCACACATGCACACTTACACATTGTTGTACCCTGATTTGTTGTGCGTGTTGGACATGTGTGTGTGTGTGTCTTATTGTGTGCGCTTTCCAGAGGGTCAACATAGTTTGCAGTAGAACACACACACTACAGATCGATTGACTCTAGGCGTGTTGGCGACTGGGTGAGAGAGTGCCACCTGCGCGCACACTGATGCAGGACGTTCGGATCACGTGGGACAAATCCGTTCACACTCAGGCCACCATGGACAATCATTCAGTCAGCCACTATCCTGCACTACACGGGGTAGGGGAACACTGTTTTCTACCTCTTTATACACTTTGCTGTACGCACCCAATTCCATGACAAACCAGAAGAGAGAAGAAACAATATGTAAGAAACGGTTAGAATGGGTCATTCACCCAAGAAGAATCTTGATGTGAAAATACTGACTGAAGATTTGCTAAAATAGGAATAAATGAATGCTTTTTTTCGATCTGTATTTTTATCGGGATGAAACTATGAATTAACAGGTTGTGCTTTATCACCCGGCCACAGACTAGCAAAGTGAAGAACCCCCAGTAAGCTGCCACTAAGATGGACAAGTACCTATTGAAGACGGATGCTGTGATGGTTTGCTTGTAGTTGAATGCTGTTTGAAGGGAAACACCCAGTCCTTAACTTGACCATTCCAGGTGTCCTTCAGGTGTGATCTCCACTCCCACTACAGTCCAAACTAGGAGTTTGCGTATATTCCTGAGTAGTTTGGTTGTATTGAGGAAAGATTTGCTCTCGTGGCAACTGATGGGCTAAGAACCTGACTTCCACGCATGTAGCCCTGGGTATCGAATCCGCCTGTTACCCTGCCAAGCATCAGTGTACTGGAAAATCTGGGACAGCCAAATTTATCTGGAAAGTTGGTACTGATTTCTGGTGCCAAACAATTGCATGCCATCGGAGTAAGATTGCACGTCAGTCTCCAAACTCATAAGCTGTGTGGTTAGGCTTAGTAGACTTTAATAACAGTTTCGATACTGTGAGACAGATGGATTGCAAACAGTTCATCACTCATCGAGGTGACATCGTCAGTGCGGGGGTTGACGATGGACTGACTATGTCACTTCGATTGATGATGAACTGTTTGCAATCCAACTGCCCAGCTTGGCGAACAGACTAACAACGAAGCAGAGCACCTGGGTTACCTATATTCCGCAACGTCACCAACTATGAGGTAGAACTATGCTTCTCACAGTTTCCGTATTAGGAACGGTGCCAAGGGGTAACGTGCACTTCTGCCAACGGTTCATTTACGTGAGCGCGAGCAAATATATATATATATATATATATATATATATATTAATGATGCTTTTCTAGTCACTAACAGTCCTTGGAAAATTTACCGCTATCTTTGCACCAGGGTTGTCGTTTTGTTTACTGCTAAGTATTTTCGGAACCAACAAGATCACAGTATTAAGGCAAAAAGCACTCGGAGGAACATAGTCCTCAGGTTATTAGTTGATATATATATCGTTGCTCCAGTTTGGACAACGAAATCGATCTTTCTTTCCGCTGAGAAACAAGCGGGCTTTTCTGGTACATTTTCAACCTTTCTGTGAGAGTGTTAAGCGCGTTTCCTCTCAGGTGAACAGCATTTTCGTGCTCACACTTGTTGAAATTTATCGGCCGTCGAAAATCAGCAGTCAGCAGAAACCTTGTCTAATATGAACTCTCGGTTGTCAAGTTGTTTTTCTCACATGATTTACGTCAGTTT
Source organism: Opisthorchis felineus (assembly GCA_004794785.1). Classification (NCBI taxonomy): domain Eukaryota; kingdom Metazoa; phylum Platyhelminthes; class Trematoda; order Opisthorchiida; family Opisthorchiidae; genus Opisthorchis; species Opisthorchis felineus. Next base: position 65,648 of record SJOL01004711.1, on the reverse strand, counting down.
GTTGGTGCCAACCTTTGTCACTTGTCTACAAAGGCGGCTTCGTCTGGATCGGTCTTGTTTATCTACCTGTATGGTGGCCGGTAGGTTAGGCATCACGCTACTTTGCCATGCAGCCCAGCTTCACAACAGCATACACAACAGTAGCGATGTGGATGGTTGAGCGAAATATTTTGGAACTATCAGGGGGTCAACTGATGCCGCAGACAGATCAGCTCATTGTGGATTATTTACAACCGAAGGCGAAACATCCAGTATTCATCATGCATCATCACATATACAGCGCCCAATCCGTGCAGGACTGAAGCAGGAAAGGAGGACAACATTCAGGTAGCACACTAATCAGCCAAGTAGTTCAGTACCAGAACAGCACATACAACAAATTCACAATGGAATTTTCGTTTGAAAGTGCATGATAAATTCAAGTAAGTTTTTCATCATAATCCTAAAATGAGGGAAGCCTGTTGCATAGCCTACTGGGAAATAAAGCATGATTAGAAGGCTGCTTCACGCTATAGAAATGAACCGTTTCAAAGTAAAAATATTCTGATTTTCGAAGAACCAGTGGTTCGCATTGATGCTCACAATGCAAATGAGATACGGGAAAATCTCACCAGTGCCAAGAGGCTTGCAATCGTAGAAAGCCATCTTCAAGCTTGAGCTACTCACTAAAAATTTTCAAGTCGAGTGCCAACAGGAGCACCTATTTGGTGGTACTGTACTAAAAAATTCACAGCCTTTTACTGCAGTGTTTTGGATTCACGTGTAAGGACACTCATCACTCACCCATCAGCAGTCAAAACTTTTGGGGCTTAGCTTGTTCAATGCAGTTTCTGCAGTTCATTGAGGTCTTCAAACACAATCCCAAAGTGCATGGGCGATTTGTCATGTTTTAAAAGGATATCTCTGTTGTTATGACAAATTGAAGTCCACGCCCTCAAAACAATGTTTTACCGAACTTTGGTAGTTCGGAAACTGCTTGAGTATAATGCGAGATTGTGAATTTTCCAGCCTCACATGCGTGAAAATTTCCGTTCTACTGTGGTCGGTGAAACAATTCAATGCATCAGCCCCCAACAGGATTTCCACCTCAACATGGATTCTGAATTAAATCAACAGTGATGGCCAAAATCTCACGTACACTTTTTAGGAGACAGCAGCACTCAGTTATTCAGAGTAGAATTATTCCTAAAGCTACCATACTTTTCGGAGGCGGCGGCATAAAACGAATAAAAAATAATCGTTCAGTCGTAAAATCTTTTCAGTGCCTACCTGCCGTGCCACCCGGAGGAAGCACGAGGGTTGAGATGGTGCTAGATTACCCAAGCAGGAGCAGTCGAGACGCATAGGTTGCTTTGAACCACGGACTTCCCGGTCACCGAGTTCGCACCTTAACCACTGAGGCATCTTGAGCTCGTTGGCGTTAAAGCCCGCATGCCGCTTCGATGGAACTACCCGTTCACTGATCAGCTCAACACTTGCTGTGTGCGGTGGACGGGACTAGCTGTTCCATGATTTAAGCGTGCCTCTGGCAGTGCAACCATGACAAGGATTAGGGGAATTTTGAGATTGCGCTGAAATCCTGTCACCTACCATTTAAAAAAATCAATGGGCATCTTACCTGCAGACTCCTTTTGTCCATGATATAGACAAAACATCGAAACTGCATGTGTTTCAACTCAAGAGTACGTAAACTTGATACGCCATAGTAACCAAACCACTGTTTTGACCGGTATGAAATATGAGAAACGAAGACTAGTTAAGACAAGATGAAAAGTGACGGTGATACGGGGCAACGCTTTGTCTGCAATGGGGATCCATCCTGGGTCCGGTTTTGAAAAGCTCATGATTTACATCAACCCCACCTAAGCGTACACTGTTGCCTGAATTGCGCTCATTTATGTCAAACAGGCATTTTGTTCCTTGTTTACTGAGGAAATATACAGTAAAAGCCATACGGTTACATGTACCCGGTATAACGTGGGAGATAACAGTTCAGTCTAACCTGTCGTGTAACTGGATGAAAAAGGCCCGTTCTGAGTGTGGTTGCATGGTGACGTCACATATAGTGGATATCCAGAGGGTGATTCAAGACTTAGAATGTTCAGCTGGTCTTCTCCTGACAGAACGATTGAAATGTTTGTCGCATATGTCTGCTTGTCTTGGTTCTTCAATCCCAGATGTTCAGGTAAACATGTCTAGGTCCGGACTGGCGCGGCTGATTACCCTAGAGTTGAATGGCAGGTCTTATTGGCTCTGCACTCCAAACGTCCTACAAATATCAGGTTTACTGACGGGCAGTTTAGTATTCATCTTCTGAACACGATGGAAAAGTGTCATTCAAGCTGGACGCAATAGGATATAAAAATATGACGTAGCATTGTATAGTAACCCGGCATTCAAGCAGCGCTCAATATTTATGGTAGTCGTCCCTGTGAAATGCACATTTTTGATAAAATCATTTTTGCTTTAGGCTCACCGTCACACTGAAATATTTTTTCGTCGCAAACGCCCACTGAAAGTGAGGTCAGTCCATGCTGAAGTCTGAAAGCGACTGTGCGACTGTTTCATTCTTTTGGGAATCTTTACGAATTTCTAAGATGATTCGATTAACTTTCAGTCGCATCTGCCTGGTCAGCAGTGTGATTAACCATTCTTTAAACAGAATATGGGGTCACCTTTTATTCACAAGAGTTCGCCTCAGTTGATTTGGTGTAGACTCACCTTAATTGTCGCCTTGCCAGAAGGCAGGCTCAAGAAACTTGTGGAGGTTTTTTGCTTTTCCTGAACAGACTATTTCAAGCGTTTGAGTAGTGAGGATATTTGGGAGTTTCGATTCAAGTTTCATCCTTCAAGTGAAGTGTGTATTCTGGAAGTCAGGTAACTAACTTGCAGCTGTCTCAAGTCTGCTGGATCTCATCAGCAGCGCATTTCTCACAAATCACTAAGCAAGTCAGCACAACCGACTACTTTGGCAGCGTGAAATTTTATTCCAAACTGCCATTGCTTACAACTCATTCAAGAATTTCTGTAATGTCCTCAACAAAAGAAGCTGATCAACTCCGTTGAAATCCACCAAATGTCAATGCACCAGTAAATATTACATTTACAGACCGGAAGGTCATCATCATCATCACGACAGCGTGACATCAGTGCTCAACACCGATGCTTCGCTGCCGTACAACCATGAGTTAGTTGAAAGCCTTATTGTGAAGAAAAGAATAAGGGTGGACGGGGAAGGGACTTAGTGCTACCTTACTAGAATCTTTCCGAGGTGTCTACACCTCCAGACACTCATTCAAGCAATCTGGATAGAAACTGACAACAAGATCGCCAGTGACTTCGCTTGGCAGCCATATCTTGCAGCATCCCCAACCAGGCGCAGTGAGGATCACGCGGTCCCCATCCAGGAAGGCGAGTAGCACCGAAAGCACCCAAACTTTTCGTAATCTCCTTCATACCCCTCGGCCAGGTCAAGGGTTGGCCACCTCTCTGCTTCCGCTACTCTGGATTGGGCATGGAAAACAGCACTCTCTTCGGCAAACGATTGTTAGGCATACGCAATACATGTCCCGACCAAAGTAGGTTTCGGTGCTGGACATATTCTTCAATGGAAGTTCCCGTTACACAACCGAAAACTCGCTTTCTAACTGCCTCGTTACAGATTCGCCGACACCAACCCACACGAGCTATGGTTCTGAGACAGCGATTGTCAAACACCTGAAGACATCTCAGTTCCGCTGCTCGAACAGGCCAAGTCTCACAGCCATACAACAAAACAGCCCGAACTGGAGCTTGATACACGCGTCCCTTGACGTTCAGGGATACATCACTTTGACGCCATAGGTGTCTCAAATTAGCAAACGTGACCCGAGCCTTGCAATTCGTGCATTGACCTCACCTGTCACACTACAATCAGACCTAGTACAATTTCCGAGATACGTAAAATGCTTCACAACTTCCAGCACCTCTCCCTGGATTGTAAGTGGCGTGTTCAGTGGCTACATGTCCAGGAGCATGACCTTACACCCCGTGGGTGCAAAGTGTATATCAAAGGACGGGATGACTTTGGTCAGTTCGTGGAAAAACACCTGCGCCTTCTCCTCTTCGAAGACGAGAATTGTCGTCTGCATATTTCAGATCGACAAGGTTTTCGTCACAGGCTATTTGAACACCGGGGTTTTGGAGACCTTCCAGCGTTCGTCTCATTATCTCATAGATCACGAAATTAAATAGGAAAGGAGAGCGTGGGCATCCCTGACGGACACCGCTTTGTGTACGGAAGCTTTTGGAGAG
>SJOL01004711.1:33958-59014 GCA_004794785.1 Opisthorchis felineus | reverse complement strand
CATTGACCAACCTGGTATGAGAGACTCTGTGAGTGTCGCGGGGATACCCCCCAGTATAGCTCAATGGGTCACTGAGGTGCGCAAACCGTCACACCACGGTAAGGTCCAGTCTTTTCGTGACGGACGGGAAGGTACGTTTCTAGCATTCATTCCAGTTGTAGGGGGAATTCTATACTGGGTAACATTTTCAGACAAGTGTATTCCCCCTCGTGTATTACTGAGGATAGGTGAAACCCTTCTAGTTCGGCACTCCTGTGTTAAGCCTTGATGGATGTGACATCCACATATCAGAAGAATTCGTCTCACCGTGAATGGAACACTATGCTATTATTTTCACGCCATCCACAAAGCTTTTTTAAAAGCAAGTGTCATATAAGTACTGAATTAACAAATGTACAATGCACTGAATAACTAAAAAGTCGCTTGGCTTTCCCATAGAGATGTATCGACGCAGAGCGCAGGGTATTTTCCAACTGATACATATAAAAATAAGCACATTTGTTGATTTAGTCAAATCAATGAACGCCTGCTTCTGAAAACAGTCCACTTTCGTTATGAAGTCGCTCGCCGTTTTTTTGAAACAAATGGTTGTAAAAGCAGTTGGTATGGAAAAGGGGTAAAATGTTGATAAGTTATCATATGGAATCTACAGCTCAGGTTCATATTAATCCCCTCTTATGTTGCTTAGATGCAGACATCTTCAGTACACAAAGACTACTACGTGGACCACTTTATCCCTGGACGTTTCGTCGGTAGCGTTTTTCTCCGTTGATGGACTTTATGGAACTATGTCTTTCACAACTTCACATTCATGGCCTGAAAAAAAGATGGTTTCATTTCCATAGGTTTGTCTACTTGTCGTAGGTCAAACTTTTTTCATTCGGGATATCTCATTATCCTGCAGATTTAATGAATTTCATCAAATATTGAAAAGATATAACTGCCCCGTACTTGGTCGTATCACAACGATGTTGTGCATCTTCACCATTCGGCTCATTTCCTGAGTCGATCGTTTTTGCTTGGCCGGTGACGATCTATGAAGTGAAATTCACTTGGATCCAAAATCACTGTTGCACTAAAAGTGGCTTAAGATTATGTATTTCCTCCTCTAATGTCAGGTAATCATGCTCGAGTGTTACTTCCCCCATCAGCACGCGCCATTAAATAAGCATAGGCATGCTAGAGTTCCCAAACAGACATGGTCAAGCAAGCCTAATTTTAGATGCTGGCCACAAATGCAACGAGAATGATACGGCAGTTTTAGCTTGACTCCAGCAGTACCATAGCGATATGTATAGTTACAACGGTGCAGCTTTCCACGACAATGAGCATCAAATCGTGTGACCTACGTGTGAACTTCGTTAAGTCGTGATGTAAATCGATGGGTGAAATAGACGGAACATTTTCATATGCTCACGGGGGATGGAAGACTAAGGTGCCGTTGTAACGCACGACAGTTTACTAGAAGATAGAACTTTTTCGTTTGGCGGTTTAGTATTTACCGGAGCAAAGTGTTGGGACGTAAATGAGTTGGAAACGATTTTAAGACAGCCGAAAAAAAGGTTGTCTTTTTGCATAAGTTATCCTTTTCAGGCCAAGTCTAATGCTATTTACCTTGACCTTCGAAGCGTTAGGGACGTCTGCTTGCTTGATTCCCGCCGTAGAGAAGGTGAATCCTACCTAATTTGTAGGCAATGCAGCATTATAATGATTTCAGGTTTGTAGAACGAATGACTGCTGTCGGGGAAACCAACACGAAGCGTGCTGACTTCTGATCGATTGGAACACGCGATCACGACAATGACACGATATGACGAAAGCGGAAAATACTACTACGTATAGTATTGTTCCACTGGATTCCTTTGTGGTTAAAATCTCGAGTGGAATGAGAAAGTACTTAGTAAATTAAGAAATGGAATCTCGCGCAACCAGTTATTAATGCGTTTTAGGTGAAGAGAAAACATAATTCCGGAACCAGGTGAACAAGGTGCAAAGAAAAAGACTGTTTAATCTTTCATGATCTCCCGATCTATCACCTACCGGGAGAGTGCTCTGTCAACTGAGCTATTGCGGACACTATCCACATGACACATTATTTCGTTTAATAGATCAACGGTTTACATGGGTCAGCGCCATTTACGGGTTCCTCATGGGACTTCTACGGTGAGGCACACGGTGACACGCTTTGGATGCCTAAAAGCCACTGATTCCGGAATAGATCAAAAAAAGGAAATTGAAGAGTCCAGAATATAAACCCAAGTAAGTATACTGTGGGTTAACGTCCTCTCCAAATTCTCTGTCCTTTCGTTTATGTTATATGTACCTAATCCCTTATCCAGGCGTTTTACACGGTCATTCTTAAGTTAGGAGGAGTGATCTACATCATCGTTCTTGTGGCGTACTCTCTGGGAATGGGCGACAGTCGTATAGCGTGCGCTGAGAGCCGGTATTTCCATTGGAATAGCCAAACATTCAGTGTGAGATCAGATGAACTGAATAGCTGGCCTAGTTGAAATATTGTTCCATTTGGGGATTCTATTATGGCAGCTGGCAAGTCACAGTAGCACACACGGTGACTTCTTCAAGTGACGTTTTTCCGCTGTTCAGCTGAAATGACTGTCTTGAGTAAAGCTTAAAACTTTATCCAGTTCCCCCAGTTCTGTCGTGAGATAATTTAGTAGCCTGGCCCTAGTGGTGTTACTCAGCTTACTTTCTGCCGAAGGCCACCAATGCGATATGGTGTCCCTTGCAAGACAACTTCCGGGATCGTGTGCAGTTGACTTCTGACAAATGCCAAAAGTACACTCCAATTTATAGAAAGATGGAGTGCTTCATAGGGATATCTCCCTTTTCGTTTTTATCCATGAGGAACTTTCCGTTACTACATACTGTAATTTACTGTAAGTACGCGGATAAAGTGATTATCAGTCATCTCCCATACCGAGGGTGACTTCGATGAGTTGGTTCATCGGCGAGTCTCCTGACCTCCAATCTTGGATTCACCGAAGTGGTTATACGTTTATTCTATTTGTCAAACTCATTACACTTTCTTTTGTGAAACTGAGCTGATAACTAGGCTATCCTCAGACCTTTGTCTGCAGAATACCCGCGTTTCACGGTGGCAGGTGATTTTTCCTTGTCCGGGCATATTTAATCTGTCTCTAACAAAGTAAGACGCCTCCAGTCATTCTGTTAATCCCCCCTGGTTTCGGCGCAGTCATTGTGATGTCTGTCAATTTATGCGTTCCACCAACGGTATATATTGCTGTGTCGCGTGGGTTAGTAACCGCTCAAAAGAATTTGTTAACGAAGCGGAACTGCCGTGTATTTCTTTCTGTTTATCCTAATAATCTGTATCTAACAGCTTATGATAACTATCCACTGGGATTCTTATTCGACCCTGGATACAAAATCAAGATTTGAATTTGTTTCTGTAAGAACTACAAAAGACAAGGTTCTCGTTCCCCATCTGGCTAACCTACTGCTTAACCTTGAGTGTATCTAGTCCAGTATTCAAGCTCGCCTTATATTGTACCCTGGTTCTTATACCTCCTAGGTGTTGCTTTGTCCTTTGTTTGGTATGTTATATTGCCCATGTTACTCCTGAAGTCTCACCCTCTTTGGTGCCTAAGACCACTGCTGGCTTGACCTGTTTGGTGGTGGGTCTCAGACTTTTCGGCAGTTAAACTACTTCTATACCAAAATATACATTCTGCAGCCCGACCAAAACCAGGAAGTGGAATAGTTGAACGGGCTGGTCCGCATGATGGAGTCTGTTTTGCCAGAAAACTAGAGTCATAATGGTATTTTTTCAGCAGCTGTAGAATTTTGTGAAACCATTTCAGTCAAACGTTGTATGGAATGCTAGTCATTCTACCCTACCAAAATAAAAGACGGCCTGTAGCAGGCGAAGTTCGACGCAATTCGACCTGCGCACTCGACTGAGGAAATGTAGCGCATTTATTTGTGTGCTTCACCTCGATAGATTTGTTGAAACACGTTAATAGGAAGTTGAATATCTCGAACGTTGTTCTGTGTGCGTGCGTACATGCCTTCCAGGATTTGTTTTTGTACGGTGAAGGTTGATGTATTTAACTAAAAATGTCGGTTGAACCTACGATTCCCTCGGGTACCGTACAGTTAATTAAGCTGATTCAACAAATCTGTAGTCTCCGTTTGGACAATTTGGGGAACCGAGCTATAGTTGTGGAACCAAGTCAGCTTCAGCGTTTCTCCAGCCATTCTTCAAACACAACCTCAGTGTGTTTATTTTTTCCTAATAGTGACATCCTCGAAACTCCATGACATGCGTCAGGGTTTTTTCCCGTTGCACTTGTCAGGCGATGTCGAGGATAGTGCGGTTGACCTTGATAGCTGTGCAAAAGGGTTTGTTTGAAACTGAATGGTTTCAACGAGTACAAAGTGTGGTTTAGAAGACGTATGGGACTTTTTGATACAGTTAGGCTTACAGCGTCAACAGACAATCAAAGAAAGCTCGGAAAAACCTTGCTAGATCAGTGGCACACGATTGTTCCCCTCTGTCTTGCTCTGAAAGAGCCAGTTTATCCGCGACCTAAGTGAAGTCAGTTTCATCCCAAGCTAAAATCTGAAGCCATAAAACCTAAAGGATTTTACGAGTCAACATCCGCATCTTTATTCCTACAGTCTACACTATAAGAACGTGGAAAGATGTAAGATTTAATTGCGGCCGTGGCGGTTAGACTTTGGTCTAGGAAGTAGCAGGTGACGGTCCTTTCTGTTTCGGGGGTACTTTTGTAAGTTTTGTGGATTTGTGCAAATCAGCGGTATCGGGTCGACTGCACACAGCAAGCTACTAACTGCGTCCAGGAAGTGCCATCTGTGGTTAGTGTGTTGTCCACATATACAGCAAAAGCCGAAGTTATGTGTAGCTTTTCCTAGGAAACTGCCCTTAATCATGGCATAATTGGGCCAGAAATCAGTAAATCAAGGGGCTGTTTCTTGCATTGGTCGTAAATCGAGCCCAGGGCGTCCTCCTATGCCAATTTAGGGCTAGCGGTTAAGTAACAATGTCTGTGTATTGGCGGTGACAGAATGTGATCTATAGCGCGTTTTCATTTCTTATGCTCAAGGTGCTTAAAGGTGGTTTATTGCAGTATGTTTTTTCACTTCTTTTGCAGATATCTTATTGGACAAACATTACCGTTTGCTTCTGTTGGCCCCACCCAGCATTTTACCGTATAATAAAAATCAGTATCAACTTTGGTGGGATTCGGGACGACAGCAGTGCTCCGTCCAAAAATAAAGCAGTAAAATATGTGTAATCAGTGGAAACAGTAGGGCGGCTATCATTCAGCAAAGAAAAGAATCGCAGTACGGTAAAATTGTAGTTTGGCAATGGACTGGTTCAGCGATCATTCCCTATGCGAAATGTTGACTAAAAGACTTAAACAAACACGGTCTCCTATGAAAATGACGCTGAAGTTGCAAAATACGCAATCAGGTCAATCTGACCATATGACCAATGAAATCCAATGATACCATTAATAAAACTGATGGATTACCTTAGAGTAGCCCGTCAAAGACTATTTGGTAACGGCGACTGTGCTTATGCGGCTTTATTGATCAGGATGCATTTTCATGAAGGCTTCCAAGTGCCGCTGAGTTAGCTTGAGTCTACGAGTACACTTTAAAACGATTTCGTTGGACTAGTTTGCTCCACAGTGACCCCTCATACAGATCGTCCTTTACCTAGACAGACTTTGATGGGTCTGGTCATACTCTAGCTCCTTCATTCTTGCTGGCAACTGACAGCTTTACTGGAACAGTACCAGTCTTTCAAACTTGTGAATCGAACCAAACCTTACCGCTTAACACTTCAACTAAATAGTGCGTGCCAAGTTCTAGCCCTCCAACCTAATATGACCGCTTCGAGTGTTTACGCCGGAACTCACGGTAGAAGGCTTCTACTGTGTAATGAAAATGGTTAGAAAATGTCCGGTCGAGACGTGTACACACGTGAGCATATGTGTGGAACAATAAGCGAACTCAGCTGTCAGCCGAGGACCATAGACACATACTCCACATCTCAACAAAATTTTCAGGTGCAGCCTCGTGGCGAAAAAGTTGGTATAGTTTTCCTGACTATTCAGTGGATATAGTACGTAATAAATTATCCAAAGCCATTTAGGCAAAGCTATCAAAGCATGCTGCTACTCAATTAATTTTGCTTGAATAAACTATGCGACTTCTCATCATACCAGAGATGGTCCCGTGTTTGCTATTGAGGAGAATGTTATTAGCTCAGGTAGCTTAGATGGTCATTGGTTTGTTCGCCGAGCTGGGCAATTTGATTGCAAACGTTTCATTACCAATCGAAGTGACATCGTAAGTGCGTCATTAAGCAGCGCATTGATGGGCCGGTAGATGTGCGTGGAGTAGTGTTGCGTGTGTGTTAATATACGTGCAGACCCACTACATATATACGGACCCACTCAACCCCGCACTGACGATGTCACCTCGATTGGTGATGAAACGTTTGCAATCCAACTGCCAAGCTTGGCGAACAGACCAACAACCAAGCAGCGCACCCGAGCTACCTATATTCCAAAACATTGCCAATACGTGCTGCTAGCCTGGGCTGACCTTCGATCACGATTGGCTGTTCGGTCAGGCTGTTCCATTGGTTGCTCCCTTATCCTGTGTCCTGACTGATCGATGACCATACGACCTTTGAGCTTGACCTTCTCTGCTTTCGTACTCTGGTCAGTGCTGGAGTGACCTTTGTCCTTGATCCCTCTGGGTTCCAGTTTGTGACCTATGTTGATCCAACCTCAAGGCGTTCATTGTTTCTTGGTTTGTCAATCCCGTGTCTTTGGTCGCTGGACCGAACCTTATAAACCAATTTGACAATAAGGCATTTGCATACTGGAATCAATGAGCATGTTCCGAAGCCGTTTCAGCAACCTGAAAATCAATGTTCGGAATCTTCTTTATCGTGTTTGTTTCTACACTCACCTTGTTTTTAACCCACTGACAGATCTGAAAATCCTCTGCATAAAAATGAGCGCAAGTTATAAATACTGGAGGCCATGATACTAGATTTTTTCAGCCCTACTTCGATTACCTAAAGACAACTCGTGGTGGGCGCTGCATCTGTTCAGAACATTTTTCTTGACCTCATAATATTATACTTTCGCTGTTTCTTCACATCCACTTTGCTGTTAGCAGCTTTAATCCCATGTCTGATTCATTTTTATCATCCTATCTTGTTATCATGACATTTTTAATCGCCTGCTTTGAATGTTTTAACCTGCTAAAACAGCCCTCTGACGAGACATGACTTGTCAGCTGCTCGTTATATTTACGAGGGATAATCAGTGAGGTGCAAGGGTAGTATTCATACACAGCTGTTCCAACCTGACTTTAGTTGTTTCCCAAGGAATTCGTTGCTCGTGCGTTCCCCTGTCACCTGACTAGGTCGGCTTGTCAGCTCACCACCATCCCAGTCAAATTTATGAGGTTCACTCACGTGGATGTCAGCTCGTACATTCTAGGTAAAATGCGCTGAAATTTTCGCATACAGTATCCTTCCTAACTTCCCTGATAAACGTGCAAATTTGCTCGATTTCAAGTGACTGAAATTGTTTTGCTCTGCGGATTATTTTACATGCAATCATATGCAACACAAATTCCAAACGAACAAACCAGAGTATGCGCAAGCCAAAATTCTAACAGCCGCTCATGTTAGAGATATAAACTGCTGTTTGGGAACTATATAAAAGCAAGTAAGCCTGAAGAAATACTCACCACACTGCGCACCGACTGTGTCGCCTTTTATGCTGATGAATCATTTACCACCCAATTTCCAAGCTCGGTGAACGGATCAGCTGCCACGAGATTAACCAACTGACGCACTTGAGGTTTCACTATTGCCTGCACTCCTTTTGATATTAAAACCATTATATTTTTGTTTTATGTTTACCTCGCAGTTTATCTTAGTCAAATAAACCTGAAGTGAAAGCCACTGTAAGTTCAAGCAGTAAAAATCCGCCATTAGGAAATCGGCGAAAAATTTCTCACACAAGTGGACGGTGACCTGATTGCCCTACCCTGGGTTGCTGATTTCATTGCCAAGAACATAACAATGCATAATACAACTGAGTATTTCATCATATGAGGTCCAGAGAAAGTCATTCCCACAGTGGTGTATCTAAATCACTGGAAAGCGCTGTTTTTCGGTGGCTTCTCCATTCAAAGGCGTGATAATGAAATAACCAGCAAGTCGATGTTGTACCTAGTTTTTGCAGATAGCTGCCAAAGTTTTTAACGCACTCAAAGCCAATGCACAAAACGATGGAATATTTTTTCCATGTGAATTTAACGACAGACAGTATTTTACTCTCCCGCTTGCCGCAGCCACCTGTGCTCCCCAGGTTTGTGCACAATGTCAAGCAAGTTCTGTAGCCATTTAAGGAAAGTGGAGAATTCGGCATCCACAACTATTCGAGACGAAATGCAACTGTTTGACTACCAAAATCTCAACAACTTGGTTTCGGAACCCCAGGTAAATCTGGAGACTGCGATCAATTTTCAGCCAGTTGTCAGTACTTTGACTGACAAGATTGATACAGTCTGGCAAAGCATCCTCGGAACTTAATTTTAGCATCTGCCTGCCTGATTTTCTACAGTGGTGTCCTCTGCTCGAAAATCCCACTCTGCTGGTTGAAGAGCTGAACTTCAACATACTAGGGTTTTGAATATCAGCTTGATAACAGTAGGGTCGCAGAGGGTATCTAGATTTATCGTCCAAATGACTACCGTACAACTGCGTCAGCTGTGAAATAGATGTCAGCTACAATTTCGTCAACACACAAGAACGTGACAGCGGTGTTACGGACTCTTGACTATGAGTACCGTTTATCATCATCATAAAGTCCGGTGCACATTGCATCATATAACGTCTAATTTCCAATTACCTGAGGGCCTGACGAACAACAACAAACGGACGACCAATACTCTGGAGAACCATGCGTCTTCGATCTTTGACCACAAAACCACAGCATCAGATCCTTTCATGACATGTTTACAAACATCTTTTGGCATTCCGAAATTTGTTTTTATCTGGGAGAAATCTCAGAAAAAGTAAAATAGTGGCCGCAGAATAGAAAACTGAGCACCCAGAGTGCTGCTGCTTGCCGTTAAGCTATCAGAACATTTTGTCTTGTACTTTCGGAGGTTAACTGATGCCAAGGCAATCATATTTTGTAGAGAAAATAGAGGATGGACATCTGATTATGGGAACTACCACCCTGTTAGGCCGCTCCATATCTTGTCAAAGTTTAAGAGATCTATCATGGCGGATGAATTTTTAGACTTCTATGAAACACATGGTTTTCTTGCCACATGCTCAACGCAAGTTCCGAGTGTATGAGTCCTGCCTGATAAGCCTGCTGAAGGACCGCGAATAGCGGGCCACACGCAAGAGTGAAAGACACTTTCTGAGCTTATCAACGAGTTTGTGGTGTTATCTTGAGCTCTGTGCCCAGTCATCGACTATTCTTTAATCCTTAGTCCTGTTATATGTAGGCGACGTAGAATGTGGCGCCAAACCCTTAAAAGGTAAGTGAACAGTGACAAACTCTCTTCAGCTAAATTTAGAAATATGCAATGTATCTTGTTTCAATAATGCTCATAAGGTCGAAGTAATTTCTCCATAGTATATCACTGGTTTCACCCTTTTTAATGGTCACCGGTTGAGTTTGGTCCTTGAATTCTGATCAGCCTAATTTCTTATCTGAACACCAGAATGTACGTATGTAACGACAAGCACTCATTTATGAATTGCGTTTCTGTCGTCGGTAGACTCTGTTCAAATTCGACCGAATCAGCCATTTGTACTATTCTTCATTTCCGTCGATCTATCAGGCAACTACCTTTCAGTATACATTAGACGAACCCTTGTCAGAACTTATGTTTGAAAAAGCTCAACTGAGCTTTATCATGTTGGGTGACGTGGCCGTTCTATGGACCTAGGTTTACGAAATCAACAATCGAGGTTTTGTCCTGTAAGTGAAGTCAGTCTGCGCCAAAACTGAGTAGTGTACAGTTGTCTCAGTCCCGTGGGGAATCACCAGTAGTGTGCATTTCACGAAGCTGTAGATAGATTCGAACTGGCAACCTCTCGACTAGTAGTTCAAGGTAGACCGTTTGGCCACGGGTGACTGACCAGCAGCTTGACTGGCTCACATTTGGGCAGGATATAGCATCGCTCATCCTTCAGTCGTGGAATTCATGCCACGTGGCCGCTAGCTGATTGGTTCCTGGGATGACAATTTCTCAGACGGAAGGTCCATTCTTCGTTTAAATTATTCATATATAATAATTTACGTACATAATAACTTCATTTCAGGGCCATAAAGTGATGAATGTCTAAGACAGTATTCACAAACGAAACTCAGTAGTGGGTTGTCGTACTGCAAATTTTCGATGGCTATTTCAGTTGTCTGTACTAAATACTCTTGGCTGTTACCTCAAAACTTGACTCAGCTTGGCGCGGAAATACTATGATTCAAGAAGATCACAGCGAACATGGTTGCACCAAGAGTGTATGCCAGCTTCGCTTAAATGCTATCCATATGGGTTACCACGCATCTTCTATTGTTCCACAACCCAATTCAAGAACGGGGACCTTACCATGGAATATCTAAAACATTGCAACGACCCTTATTTTAGGGTCGTTTATTTCACCCCAAACAGGGTGAACTGCTTTGTGGGCTGTCTGCGGCTTTTGGGTAATCTTTCCATACAAATGTCAAACAAAAGCAAAATTTATCGAACATCCTAGTAAGAAAATGGTTGGGCGGATTATGTACTGCAGATTATAAGAACGACTAACCATATGCCATCAACCAAGATGGACCCCATCGAGTCTGTGATTCCAGCATTTTCACAATACTTATGAGATCCCAGGTTTTTTTTATAGTTTAAGCATTAAATCACCCTCCCTAACTCTATATACAAACTCGCACGTGAATGGAACGTTTCCAGTATTGCGTCTTGGTGGACACAGTGAAGCATTCTTACAAATATGCAATAGAAAACATTAAATTCACCACTAGTCAATGAAGATACGTGGACTGATCGGAGACGATGACGATGAATGAATTACCTGTGTGGATGAAGATGATTACTGCACAGAATAGCGAACCGTTTGCAGCGCTTCCGGGAACCCCCAGCCAGCTCGATCACTTTCATCAGTGGGTTAGGTTTGGTCTCGCGGAGCTTATTTTAGGTTGTAAATAACAGAGCCAAACCTAATAAAATCTTAGGTAGTTTTATTCATCGTAACTATTTACTTCCACTTAGCTAAATTAAACATTCTAAAACAGACCGCTCACCTTTTTCATCAGTAGAAAATTACATAAAAATATGCTATGTCACGCGGATATCACATGGTGCCGCACAAGTTCGAAAAGGTGGATAGCTCCCATGGATAAATTAGCGGACGGCCGTGGACGCGGCAGAATTAACGACTTCTGCGTCGCCACGTATTGGAGCTAAGTGGTAGAAGTGTCATCAGTTTCAATACAAACTTCTTTCCTCAATGTGTTTTCCGGGATAGGACGGGACTTCGAATTTCCACAACTGTTACATTGCTGGCTCTCACTGACTGCTTTGTCAGCGTGAATACACCAAGCGGAACAAGAAATAATTATTAGGCGTCGGTTAAATCAAGCCCATATGAAGTTCTACGTGTGTTGATGGAATGGCATGCACTGCCTGGACATCGACCTGCCAGACGGTCATCTGGTTGCACGACCTAAAGAACATTAGTCAGCATTGTCACTAGGACTAGCGGTGGGCCTATGACTATCACACAGATTAGATCCTTACAGCGTATGTCACTTCAGCCGTTAAACCTCTGTATTGTAGTCTATTTTGTAGTCTGTTCTGTCACCATTTAGGTATAACTTTAGAATAAATGGTAATGAACGGGGCACATTCGAGCCCTTGTTAGGTACCCAGGGACTATATGCGGTTTTACCTTCAAGAACCAAAGTATGAATATGAATTGTGAATTAGGATACATACTTTTTCACACAAAATTCTCCATGTATAACTCCAATTAAAGCAATAATCTCTCAAGGGCCCTCATTTTTGGTCGGTGCCATTGGCGGTCACTGTGAGGATGATTTCATACGTAGATACTTTCCACTAGCATAATTCTAAATTGGCGTCAATGCCCGTCTCTTAACTTACGCCATATTGTGAGAGTTTTCTTATTTAAACTCATTCGTGGATGCTTTTCTGCCTGCAAATTACTGCTCCTGCTACAGTGCAGCGATCCAGCAGTGTGATAATGATGTCTTATTAACGGCAACCGAATCAACACGTTGCCAGTCAATCATTGCTACAAAATACCATATGACTTGCGTGACAGAAGTCGACTCCGTAAACTTCCGGGCAATTAAAAGATAGGAGAAATGGATGTCTTGTTAAACTCTGGTGCTCTGCGATTCCAATGCAAAAGATCGACGACGTGAAAGGTAGAAAACAGGTCTTCCATTGGCGTGGAATTTGTGGTTAGCAGGGCTTCTCCAACAAATTGAGCTAACTTAGCGGTAATATTAGTTTGACTCATTGTTCTTTGGAGTGGGATGGTGCTGATGTAAAAATTCTCTTTAGGTGGAGAAACTGGGGGCGTGGATACCCATTATTTAATAGCTGTGAGTGGATGACCGGAGATGGTCCCTCTAGCTGGCTGGGATTTACCGTACAATGCCGTCGGAATAAACAATCATGAGTAACTACTATATCGCGGAAACCAAAAAGCATTGCGCAGGTTTACACAACCTATGGAAAAAGACATTTTAGGTTCCCTGAAGCTTGACCACTTAGAGAAACAGTATGCTCTTTGCTGAGCCTCAGAGTTTTACGAGATGTAAAACTCTTCCGCTGCGCTGAGAGATTAAACTGACAGCCTTGGCGAGTTTCTGCTGACCGAAGATTGATGGTGTGTCAACGACAAAACCGTCCCATTTAAAAAAGGCACCAATGGTGTAACCTCGACTAGGTCGATTGCTACCGAATTACATTGAGTTACATTAAATTACTGCGAGAACGATTACAGCTGAATTTTTTAGGGCAGCTGAATAGTGAAAAGTGCTTGTTGGGAAAACTACGCAAGATAAGCAGAATTTTATATTGATGTCAAATTTCGCCTGTTTACCGAATCCAGTCTTTTCAAACCCAAGCTAATTTCAATGGCTGTTGCATATCATAGTCTTGTCTTACAAAAGCCATGGTTTGCCCTCGATCCTTCTTGAGTTGCCATGCAAAAATATCTTATTCTACCTACTCATGAGTAGCCTGTACAAAATCAGCTTCAAATGCCTTGTTAAATGCTGTTGTTAAATGCCACCTTTCAGTGTCCTCTCCTTTCCCTCATTCATTTTGGCCTCATGTGTACTGAGAAAGACCTGGCCATGCATACTTCTTTTGAAGCTGCTGGATAGGAATTACGCGTAGTCAGCGATTATTTCGTTATGCCGATACCAATGGACTGAATCGTGCGGATTGCTTTTATATTGTGCCGAACTTCATAAAAACGTTAAGGCCACTTTATTGATCAAACTGATAACTAACCTTCGAAACTCAATTGCCCCCTTCATCTTGAGAGCTGCTAACATTTCAAAATACTTTCATCATTCGCGGACGAAAAATACTCAACATTTCTAGATAACGGACACGGTAGCTTGTTAAATGTCTCGAGCAACGCATTACCCCTTTAGGAAGAGTGGTCCGAGTAGTCGCACAGCTTGAATCAACAGGTTTTGCACACATAGTCAAAACTGATGTGTACTTGTCGTCACGGCTGAACAGGCGGCTGGTAGTTGCGGGTTTCGTTTGCATGAACGGGGTCATTCATGTGGCCTGCCTCAGAGATATTTTTACAATGGGTCGTCTGTTGATAAATTTGAAGGAAATACTTCTTACTGGTCGGCTGAGAATTCTAAACCCCTATGCTGATAAGGTTTCCGTTCTGCTTGAAATCTTTCCAGCCAAGCCAGCTGTTTCGAGCCTATTGCGTACCCTGACTTCACACTCTCTTAGTTTGTCACTCTGCTAATTCGCCGTTTGATGGAACTTGCCATTGTTTTAGATTCCCAGTTAATTGATTGCGTGAAAATTTGCAGGTTACAAACCCTTATTTGAATTATTTTCAGGTATTCAACACATTTGTGTAAGATTTTAAGACAGATAGGTTTTTGGTCGTTGGTCTACACGCTGAGCTGGACCATTTGATCACAAGATTTTCAGCACTAATCGAGGTGACATCATCGGTACGTTGTCAGGTGGGGCAGTGCAGTGGAGCGGTGCATCAGTGGTTGTGCGTTGAGTTTTAAAATGCGTGTCGCTAGCCGGGGCTGACGTTCGATCACGATTGGCTGTTCGGTTAAATGGGTCTATTGGATAGTCTGTTATCCCGCGTCCTAACTGGCCGATGACCATGTGATGTTTGGCCTTGGCCTCTTACTCTCGTCCACTGATCGCTGCTTGAGTGACTCCCGTCCTCAACCTCTCTGTATTCCACTTTTTGGTCTTTGTTCATGTGTCTTTAAAGAGAGTCCTATTTCTTGGTTTGTTGATTTGATAGCCGGCTCTCTTTGAGTATTCCGGTTGAGATATTGGTACATCGGGTCCAATTCGACTCGTTGGCTGATCGAATCCATCGTGGAGTATCGTGCTTCCGGAAATCTCCCTACGTGTCTCGCTCATACCAAGATTTTACACTTTCCAGACTGAATTTGTGACCTTGATCTGCATGCATGGAGATCAGCGTTATAGTGTCATGTTTTCTGATATCCACGTTGTTTTTTTCAGTTGTGCACATGGTAACCCTCCAGATTGTACAAAACAGAACTTGTTGTAGTTGTTGGTTTGGACGTTGTTCCATCTGGTTATATCAATTTGTCCTTCCGTCCGGTGATCAGTTTTCATGACGTAGAGTTTAATTTGTGAGTTACGAGGATTTCTTTTCGACTGAATAATCTGGCTGAGTTCAGATATGTTCTTGATGTAAGGTTAAACTGTTCTTCTGGTCGTTTGTTTTTGTCGTGGTTTTTCAAACCTCTCTTGATAAAATTCCTTGGATATTCATTGTTCCGGAATAGTCCGGGTTGATGGTATTCTACTTTCTCCCTAGGCTCTGTACTGCAATGTGTCTCCACTCTCTTGAAAAGGGTGTGAATGAAGCTATCCTTATGGTTCATTGGGTGACTGCTGTTGTATTTCAGTGGGCAAACGTATGTGATAGTTTCCGGTACACACCGGTCTTGAGAGTCCCATCTACCTTTTTGCTCAATAAAAACCTCCAGGAATATTAGTTGGTTGTTCGTTGGTAACTCCAAACGTAGCCTTGGGCACTTCATGTGCGTTGTGTACCAAATATCACTTCATGATGACAGAACTGCCGTTTAGGTGATGAATCCGTAATTCTAATTTCTGCATTGCCACTTTATCGATAAATTCCCATACTGGATATCTTAATAAAGTTCCTTCCAGCTGTTGACATATTTATCCATCAAAGCTAATGTGTACATCCGTGCAAAAGTCTAACACCTTGCGTAGACCATCGATTTCCATGGTTGTTGTTGTGTTCGGATTCTTCCGGAGCAAATTCTTTATTTTGATAAATACGCATATTCGCATATCAATATGGTTTTCATGGGACACTCAACTGAATCGCTCTAGCGATTGAAGTGGATGGCGACGTGACATCAAACGAAATTATGATTTCATCGTCTATACTGACCTTTCTCGGTTTGCTTAGAAATTGACCAGTGTCGTTTGATCTCGCGTTTGCATGCTGGAGTTGGGTGTTTCAATCTCCTGCATAAGTTTTTTGCTAAGTTGTGGGGTGGAGTCTCCGGAAGTGAAACGGCTGGTTGAAATGGAGATCCTTCCGAGTGTACCTTTGGCAGTCCGTAAAAGTTCACCTTGCTGGTGTCAGTGGCTTTCACTTTCCATTGTTCCTGTTTGGTCATCTCATGTGTTGTTTGCATTTCTCTGGGCATCATTAGGAATTGATTGATGTGGTCTGATTGGCGGGTAGTTAGTCATGTTATTTAGCTATTGTTAGGCCTTCTCAATGTTGTCAGCTTGACTATTACTACCATGACGTGTCCTTTGTCCTCCGGTAGATTTGTAAATAGTTCTCCCTCCTCTTAACTACTGGGCCCGTCTAGTTTTTGTCTACAAGTTTTGCAAACGCCTACTTCGTGTGATTGCCGGTGAAATTACTTGCCGGGTCTGTTTCTGAACCTCCCTGCACATTCCGTTTTTTTTTCTAGGTATGTTCTAACATGACTAATTAGTCTTTATAGGTTGAGTATTCTACGCTGAATTCGAGTCATTTAGTTAGGAGCTTTTGTTCAGCGGTGCTGAGATAGTGGCCATGTACGTTTTTGATCCAACCTTCACCACTGTTCGGTTCATGATTTTTCGTAAGTTTACCCGCACTGGCTTCTAGGACCGCTATAGGTTTCACCTTGGCATTGTTTACCCGGAGTCTAATTTCTGCCTCTGGTCTAGTCAAATTTTGTGGACCAATTTAAGCCATGTCATTTGTCTTGCTTTTGTATTTACTGAGACGATTGTGGGCGTATTCCGTCGCTGCTTTCACTATTCGTCTGCTATAAAAAAAATTTTCAAGACCCAGGCATGTGGGTGGTTTAATGCCTGTCTGCGGTACTGCATGAGAGTGTTCCTACTTGCGCATTTGTGGGAGAAGTGTAGTGGTTCGCGCGTGGAGCCTCCAGGCACATGTAATTCTTTCGGCGACGAGCTTCTTTGAGCGCTACACGATTAAACTGATTTGCTGTCGGGAAGGATGTTGATCGCTCAGCGTAGATAGTCTTTGGTTTGTTAGCTGAGCTGGTCACATGTTGCAACCCAAGAGGTCAAAGGCGGAGATCACTCGACCAACCATCGATGGACGAGAGCAGGACTGGTATCTGACCCGTCATGACATAGGATAAAGAACCAACCAATAGAACCGCCCGACATAGAACCAATGGTGATCGAAGCTCAGCCCGCGCTAGCAACACGCATATTGACACGCACATACTCATGCTCAATACACAGCCCTTGTACTGTTACGCTCCATTGTGCACCCTAACAACACACGGAAAATATCACCTCGGTTGATGCCGAAACGCTTGCGATCGAATAGCCTAGCCCAGTGAACATCCGACGACCACCTACGCTGCCTCACCTTTTCACATTTTCTTCAATATCACGTGTAAATTAATTTGTTACCCATTTTATTAGGCATGGCATTGAAATATCCAAACAAGTGAATTTGTCAGCGCCGTCAAATAGGCACTGCTGAGCGTTTCACGTGTGCCAATGCTCCAATCAGTGACTACATATCTTGCTGCTACCTGCCCCAAACATTATTCAAATCGCGCGTTAAAATGATTGTTTTTATCGTTTGAGTCTGGGAGTAGGACATTTTCATTGTACCGCCCACGCCGAATCCGATTGTTGACAATACCTTGGACTTCTGTTAAAGTTCACTTCCTGCATAGCGCTGAACCTGCAGAATCTAAGTGCCTAAGACAATATCTTTCAAGCACCGGTTGCCGGATCATTGACAAATCTTTCGTGTTCGAACACTTCACCTACGATAAGGCTAAACTGCGACTGTCACTGCTGAAGAAACTCAAACGGAGTAGTCCCCCAAAGAGTGTAGGCAGACGTACATATGGATGCTACTAAATGATTGAATAAAGAAAAATGATAATAATTTCTTACTTTTGGAAAGTTGGATTTACAAACGCAAAATTTGTTGCCCAGGTGTAGAATAATATCAGTGGAAATGCAGAGGATACCCCCGTCTAATGAACTTAAAAACGGACAAAAGCGGTAGTGAGCTGTCAAAAGCTTCCATTACCCTTAAAAGTAGTCATAACTAGAAAGCAACAATACTCTTCCATAGTCATTTGTATGTCCCCTTCAACAGCCACTGGGCTACAGAATCAGGTTTATCGTCCCCGGTTGCTGTTTAAGCTAAACGTTAACAGTTGTGATTTCTGAATAGCCCGAGCGCGTCCTAGGATGACCGAGCAAAAAATTTTCTGCCTTGCCGATGTTGGACAAACTACCGGAAATTCTCTTGCTCTAGTTCCGGGTGTAGGTGTGAAAAAACTTTTTCTGAATATTTGATCATTAATTCCCTTGCCACTTGATTAGAAAAATGAAGGCAACATTACAGATGAAGCTGTTGGGCACTGGAGCATTGTCTTTTTTCTAGCGCACGAAATTTACCTCGTGAAACTCCGCTGTTTCCTATCAGATTATTGGATCTTTCGGGAGGTGCGAAGGATTCAACTCAAACGTAAATGAAACGAAAAACAATTTTTCGAGGTTTGTGAAAACTCACTAGAATCCCACGACCAGTTTTGAAAGTGAGCTTATTTTGTCCATTTCACTCAGGCTATTTCTTATGTGGAGGCTCCATAAAGGGCTAAGCTTCTGTATGCACAGAAAATAATTTATAGATCGCCAAAGCCATTTCTATCTTCAAAGGGAATGAGGATGAAGAATTTTTGTATATCAGTGAAATCCTGTGTTTTACTTTCTGCGCCTTGCTACATTATCAGACCACTCCACGTTCGCCTGTTCCGATCTGATAATTCAGGTATGTTCAGTGCGGCTGATGGAATAGTAGTAACTTGCTCTCCTCACATGTCAAATGTCCTGTACAGCTGATGAGCAAAACTCGAGCCCACTGTTTTACCAGTTTAGTGTGGACTTAACAAAATCATCGTGGCAGTACAGGGGCACTAGGCAAACAAGATGGATGTGGATACAAAGTCGCGAAATATAGCTACGACGCAAAATCGACGAAAGACATCAGACACTTATGATTTGCCATCCCAGAAATCCATGCCATGAAGCAGCCCACCGGTTTCCAAAAGAGGCAGTTTCAGCATAAGTTGCATATTTGTATGTGGTCATTCCCAATATGCTGATTACAATGGCATGTTTGTTCAGTTTCACATCTTTTCCTGCCATTACGAAGTGTATGATCGACTGACAATCTAAGGATGTAGTTTAACGGTGTTCAGTCGTTTTCAGCAATTCCCATTACATATTTGTCTTTTTTCATATCTTTCATGTGGATGCGGTCCTCATTTTGATTCTGAATTGATCATTTGTGTCCGCGTGAGCATTCCGCTTTACGAATAACATCATCCATATTGTGGGCCGCTAGTTGTTACCTGATACGGCTACGAAGTCGCAGACGCTGGCTAGCAGTAGTCATAGTAAAAATGAAAGCCGTATAAGGTCTCTACGGTATTATTTGAGTCAGTACGTGCGTTCTTTGTTCAAAAATTGGATGTACATAGTATATTTTTAAAGGAAACGCATCTCGCACACTCATCGTTGGCACAAACAAGGGACTATATTGAGGGGTTGTGCGGGATCCTAAAACGCGTTAAAGTTATGTGCGTTCTGTGACAGATTCTGTGAAGGATTGTCATGTCTTTCCACTCTATACAACAGGCGCATTCAAAATACTTCCCTTATTATACACTAAGATAAACACAACAGATCTTTCCAAACCAGGTTGTTAAACGATTTATTACCTTGCAGTCCATCTGCATTCCTCCACAGTATGACCAGAAATCATCCTTACGTGATATGAAATAAAATCGGATACCGGTTGTGCTGATAAGATGGAATTTTGTGTGCTCTGGTGAACTGTTTGTCCTCTATTTTATCTTTTGTATTCACTTACGTAACCATTATGTTGTATGTTATACCAATCTACCTGGTTCCCACATGTCCACAGCCTGACATATCGACCTACTGTTGTTGTCACTCCATGCTGCTTGGCTGGGCAAAGTGAAATTTGATCTGTAGTTATTATTATTGCCGGGCATTTAAGTGCGGTTGGCTGCGTAGTGCGGTCGAACCGAACAGCTCTAGGTCTGCTGAATCAATGTAGCAAGAGGGTTTCAATAGAAACCAGCTCCATTAGTATCGTAGCTCAAAGGAGTGAACCGGAAGATCGCGTTGCCCAATAATTCCATTGTTGTTGTTTTTTGTTGTAATGGGGTGATATTCGGAAAATCGTACTTAGACGGTAGGATGCGCTGGATTCGAATGAGAGATTGAAGCACATGCTCGAGGATGTGAAACAGGGATCGTTGTCTGGCGAGACAAAATGGCGGCAGGCCTCCACTAAAATGGTCAACAGAGCAGTATAGCCATGTGTTGATTTACGTTTTTACAGAACTTCAATTGACCGCATGTTCTTGGCAGTGGTGGATAGCCTATGTGCATATTTTAGTAGATGGTGCACTTTATGGCTTGTTTTTACCACAGCTTCCCCACAGTCCCTCTCAATCATTGTTCCAAATGGCCTTTGAGATCGTAGTTGTTTGCCAACAATCTTTTACGACAGCACTACTTACGCATTCAAAACTTTCATCAGCTGACTCTCAAGCAGAAAAAAATCCATCTTGGTCTCCCCATAGAGGTGTAGTGTTTTTGTTCGGCTTAAAAAACCTCTGGCAATCAGCTGCTGCTGTAACCCAGAAACCACATAGTCCTGTGGAAATAAAAGTTTGAAATCCACCGCAAAAATTCAAGCAAAACACAGAATTCCAAAATGAAACTTTCAGCGAAAAAGTCCGATAATAAGCTCTGATTTCTGGATAGCAGTGGGAGCAACTCAGTGTGACTCATTTGTCCAGAGTTTGCAAACGCATGTGCTTAGCCGATTGTGTTCAAGCGGAACATGAAATTGATTGAAACTCGGGGACTATGCCTATGCGATGGGCTACAGGAAGAGCGAAGAGTTTTCCGCAACCTTACGAGTTGTATGTTTGTCAGGAAAATTTACTAAGGTAGTTCGAATGTCATAGCATCTGAAACACAAAACAGCACTTGTGCAGCACACTCGTTTGAAGTGAGTGAGTGTACTTCTTCAATACAATCCACTTTTAAAACACAAGCCTACTTGGACAAAGTATTTGTACAACTTTTTGCTTTGAAGTTTCTTTTACTATAAAGAACCAGTCACACAAAAGTATACCAGGTATGATAGATTTCGAGAGTATGCGGAAGTTGTTGTACACAACATTTACACCAAATCTATTAGTCCCTAAAATACAGAATGTCCTCAAGAGTGGGCCTCTGTTTTAAACCTGAGTCTTTTTGCAAAGTTTCCGGCCATGTCAAACTTTAGAGTGTGTACTTTAATAGCCAGTGTTGCTATGGCAATGTGGCTGTTTGTCTGAAGTTCTAGCAAACAACACCTGTGTAAAAAAATTTCAACCAAAAAACCATTAAGGGAAACCGCATTTTACACTACCTCATAAATGGTGATATGTACTGAGAAAGGTAGTTCCGATTTGTAAGTAAGTTTGATGGCTGGCCATACTGAAATAGCCTAAATTTTGTAGCTGTGCTGGACTTTGGGTTAGAGCAAATTACTAGATGAAACTCGCGGCCTTATTAACAACTTGACACAAAAGTACAGGGACATAGACTCAGGTTAATATATGCATCTTGTCCCAGGATGAAAGTATATTTTACTCGTAACATGCTCGCTTGCACACTTTGTCTCCGAGCGTAATCATTCTCGTTTGTTCGAGATAGCGGGTTTGAGGTTCGCTCCTACGGGAGCTTCTCCGCAGGGCATACACTTGACCGTACTAGAATTGGACCCCGGACATGTGATTTGTCCTGTGGGGCAACCTAATAACTTTTCCGGCTTTGCCGATCAACTGACGAAATTGTCAGGAATTCCCAGTCAGGGGGGCGCCATAGACGTTTGAAACCAGCTGGATGAATGTAGCACTTTCGTTCCCACATGTTAGATGTCCTGAATTCACACCCTGGCACTGTGATGGATATGCGCTGTTGGTGAATTCTAACAGGAACAGAATGTGCATCCAATGTTTCCTCGAGTTGAGAAGAAACCGATTGTCTGCCATTCAAACTGCGCATAACTGTGTCATTTCACTTTTTCGTTTTTTGGGTTCCTTTTATGACGACCTACAGATCCCCTTTTGGCGTGGAATGACGACCAGTCTAGTGAACTCAGGTCAGAAATAACGACCAGAGGTTGAGACAAGCTGGAAGCACTTCTACTGTATTCACAGCACTATTGACATTACCTGTTTTTCCGGCTTTCATTTAAATAGACACTTAATTACTTAAAGGGTTAACTTGATAGCCGCTTTTTTGATATGACACATAAAGTACTCACACTGCCTCATAGCTCTTGCTGAGAGGGTGCAAGACTATACCAATGGTGCTATAAATTCGCGAATGTAATGTCTTTACTGATATGAATCACTCACTCGTTAGTTACACTGGCGACCACAGTTAACTAAAGGATAGCTGGTAGATGACGTTTTTCAGAAGTAAGGAGAGAAACATCTGTCTATTGGGACGCATAAAAGGGTAACAAATTGGTTATGATGAAATTGGACTAGTCCGGATTTCAAACTTGAGAACTTACTTTTTTTGAAATTGCATTACGTCGCAGGCCACTTTCGCTGAGCCCTTTTTATCACACTGTTTTCACGTACCGGTAGTTCCTAAATTTTCTAGTTTTTTTCTCTTGCATTTAGGAGACCGACTCAATGACAGTATGAGCCGTGGTTGTTAACATGCATTCCCTAAGCATACTGGACGGAGTTAAAGACACTATGCATGGTATGATGGACGCCTTAAATGAATGAAGTCTCCGCAATGAACTTCAAAAATAATATGATGCTAATGATCTAAAAAGCCGGTCGCACTTACAGTTTGGCGACTGCAGCATCCAGCCAAAGGGTCATGATATGTTAACAGTCTTGTCAATTTTCTTCGCGAAGAAACTGATGTATTTGAAGAGGGACTGAAACCGTTCCACGAAAGTCCGACACAAACATTTCACGGAGTGTACCGGTATGCAAACTCCGTTTTCTTAACAATCATTTCTATTACACTGGATGCCGAGATTTAGGAACTGTCTGAATTTGCTGCCTCCTGTTGCCTTTCTGAAACGGTTTACTTGGATCGACGTTTTTCGTACTTCCTGGATGCGTAAAATGTATGATCGTTTCCACCAGATTCCTCTGAGATTGGTCGATATTGTGAGTAACCCCAAACAGCCAGAGTCTAAAATGTTTCATTGGCAAAAAACATCAACAGCTTTACTGGTTACAGGCGAACCCCACTTGCTTCATATGGTCGCCATACTTCAAGCCTGGCTACAAAGCTACATTCTACGGGGGACCACTGTGCTCCTGCAGAAGCTGCTTCTATAGCAGACCTACATACTTTCCGTACCGGTAAAAGACGAGTTGTAGCAGCCCTGCTTTGTGCTCAATTTTATTTTGCTGACAATCTATTCTATTAGATATTAGTAGTAGGTAAGGTTAGGTAAGATTCTTTCCAAGCCAACTAGATGGCAAATGATGTATGCATCTGGAAAAAATATCCGGAGCTAAAATTTATGTGAATGTCCTTCCGGTGCCGAAAAATCCCTTTCATGAGTAGGGTCGGTAATGATTTGTTGTTTTCCATCTTCTTGTGTTCCCCGACTGACAAGCTTTTGCCAAATAAGCCCCACATGCGAGGATTGTTAATATGCGCACATTAATGATGAGGTTTTGAAAAAATCTGTTTTTCGACGACCTGTCGCAGAGTAGTCACCCAGAAGTCGCTGTTGCTCCTGGGAGTTATTAAAAGCGGTTAGCTCCGTTGAGTACTTCGTCTGTAATCTCTGCAATCCACTAGGTGGTGGATTTGTTGATCACAGGTGTAGCCTGACATATGACGGTGAATGTGTTGTAATGATGGTTTGCCCCGTAATATATGATGATGTTTCATGCTGCGCAAGACCAGCACCATCTAGTCAAACGAGTCAGGTGGAATACTGCGTGAAGTACTACAGCACGCATAATGTTCTTTCTATGGGAGCTTCATCCTGTAAGTGAAGTCAAGCTCTGCTGAAAAACCGAGGGACCGTATTCCATCCTTACTGGGAATCATCTCCAGTGTGCATCTCATGAACCTTGCAGGAGATTAAAACGCGCGACCTCCCGGCTACTACTAAGTCGCTCGACCAAGTATGACTCACTAGCAGAGTGGGTAACCCGCACTTAAGATATAGTGCCGCTCATTCTTCAGTCACCCGACCTAAAGCTGTCGCCTTGTCGTGGTGGACGGGCATCTGTGCTGCAATGATCCTGCGGGCTATACTGGCTGGAACTCAGTTCCTAAAGGTTCAGCCATGCCAGGAAGGCCAACGGGGAGCAGCCCGACAATGAACAGCGAGTCCCCGTACTGCGAGTAATCGTATTACGGGGCGGTCTGGAGGTCCTCTGCGATAGGAGTGTGAAGTCAGTAAGGCGTTTCCCCCAGGCGACCAGAATGTCCATATTTGTGGAAGCAGCGATGCTGCCTTCTCCCGAGGAAGGATGGGTTAGAAAAGGTTGGCCCCAAAAACCGCACACGCCGATCGCCCAACGGTTGACCATGACAGCCGGCGCATTATTCAATACGGTCGAAATACTTTTAAAACCAAAGACCCGGTGCTGCTTAAAAGGCACCTGTTGTGTGCAGCCGCGTCAGGAGTGAGACAG
Organism: Opisthorchis felineus; assembly: GCA_004794785.1. NCBI lineage: Eukaryota > Metazoa > Platyhelminthes > Trematoda > Opisthorchiida > Opisthorchiidae > Opisthorchis > Opisthorchis felineus. The sequence continues at coordinate 34,376 of SJOL01004711.1, read as the reverse complement.
CAATGTCCTACTCCCTGCGCTCCCGGGACAGGCCGGCCCCCTACAGCCAAGTGGGTCAGACTATTGAGTCATTGGCTCCGGGAAGGGTCCCCCAAGAAAACCATAACAACCACTGTCTAGCTTTTCAGATCCTTGAGTCAGAGGCTAGGGCAGCGTCCCCGAACAAAACCCTAAATCCTCCCACTGCCTTGTGCGTCAGACTTCAGAGTCAAAGGCTCAAGGTGGGGTACCTCAACTAAACCCCCTTCTTCGGCCTGGGCAACAGGGAAGTATCATTTGCCCTTGTAGCTATTCGCTCACCGGCCTTCTCCCTCACTCCCTCCCAACCCATCGTACAATGCAGTGCAACCAACCCATCTGCCAATCCCCTAGCCACTGTTCCGCGTCTCAACCATCGCTCAGAAAAATAAACCAAAAT
>SJOL01004711.1:16966-31787 GCA_004794785.1 Opisthorchis felineus | reverse complement strand
GTGACGAAACGTTTGCAAATCAATTGCCAAGATCGGCGGACAGATCAACAGCCACCTGATCAATTACCAACATGCTCTCAGCTTTCAGAACTGTTTGTCCGGCCAACCTGACTCAACTCAATGAACACTGGATACCTTCGAGATCAGTAGATCTTATTGCCGCCAGAAAGGCCATACCAGCAACTAGCGACTATGATGGCGCACGTAGATCCCTCAAACACCGGATAATCAGGAGCTTGAACAATGACGGAGAACGCTGGTGGATTTCGAAGGCCCAGGGGATGGAGAAGACTTTCGCTGCGGGCAACAGCTGCGCCCTGTTTCAACTGATTCGATCAACGGGTCAAAAGAAGGCAGGTGTCAGTGAGACAATATTCGAAAAAGACGGAGCAGCAATTCACTCCCTCACTCGCCGTCTTGAGCGGTGGGCTGAGCACTTCCAAGAACAGTTCGCCTGGTCTCCTTCAACACAACCGCTGGAGGAACCAAGCGAGTCCGAATGGAACATTGACACCAGCCCACCATCAGCAACCGAAATCCAGCGTGAGATATCAATACTGAAGCGTGACAAGGCCAGGATGGTCTACACCCCACGCTCTTCAAAGAAGGTGGCGTTGTCTTGGTGAACAGCCTGACAATGATACTGCAGAAGATTTGGAATGAAAACAGAATACCAGCCGAATGGAGCTCCTCGACTGTCATCCCAGTTATCAAAAAGGGAGAAAGAAAGTCATGTGAAAACCATCGTGGTATCAGCCTGGTATCCGTTGCATCTAAGGTGCTATCTGGCATTATTTTGCGCAGGTTGATGGATTATCGGGAGAGACAGATTCGTAAGAATCAAGCTGGGTTTCGCCCTGGTCGAGGATGCATCGACCATATCTTTACCTTGAGACAAATTCTTGAACAGCACCACTCCTTCATACGGCCCACGTTGGTCGTTTTTCTTGGTTTGAAACCTGCTTTTGATTCTGTCGATCGTCAGCAACTTTGGCAGTGTCTGGCGATCAAACGTGTCCCTTCCAAATTTTTATCCCTTATGAGGGCACTGTATGCGAACTCCTGTGGGCGCGTACGAGTATACGGGAAGCTCTCGCCTGAGTTCACCACGTCCAGTGGGGTAAGGCAAGGCTGTCCGCTTTCCCTTTTCCTCTTCAACTTTGTTATTGATATGCTGCTTGAAATTTCTCTGTCTGCCTCTGAGACCTCGGGAGTCGAAATGCTCTCGGGACGTTCGCTCACAGACATTGAGTATGCGGACGATATTGCTCTTCTTGGTTCAGATCCTGCCCTAATGCAAAAGATTTTAAATAACCTAAATAACTCTGCCGCATGGCTTGGCATGCGCTTCACACCTGCACCTGCACACCTGCTTCACACCTGTAAAGTGCTGCTACAAGACTGGGTGGGATCAAACCCACACCTCATGCTTGCAGGCGAGCCAATCGAAGTGGTAGATAAATTTGTGTACCTGGGTAGTTGCATAAGTTCCGGTGGACTGGCTGGAGATGAGGTTATTTCTCGAATCGGAAAGGCCGGGACAGCTTTTGCCAACCTCCGACACCTATGGCGCCGACGTGACGTCAGCTTGTTTGTCAAGGGAAGAGTTTATACTGCGGTGGTGCGATCCATACTGCTTTATGGGTCAGAGACGTGGCCCCTACGCGCAGAGGACATACGGAAGATATCAGTGTTTGACCATCTGTGTCTGCGAAGCATTGGTCAGGTCTGGTGGGATCATCGGATTAGTAATGCTGAGGTGCGCCAGATGGTCTTAGGAAGAAGGAACTCTCCCGCGATAGATGATTTATTCACGCCTCATTGGCTGCGCTGGTAGGGACATGTACTCCGCATGCCACAAGACCGCCTGCCTCGCAGAGAGCTCTTCGCCCAGCCCTGTGCTGACTGGAAGCGACCGAGAGGTGGACAGTGTTTGACCTGGCAACGAAGTACGAAAACACTAACCAGTAAACTTAGTCGGGCGGGCAATTGCCGCCTCCCTGGATCGGGACCCCGGGACTCGAATCACCAGTGGTTAATGACATTGGCAGTAATGGCCCAATCACGCAGTCAGTGGCGCTCGTGCATCAAAGCTATCGCCTTCAATGCGTAGCTACCCAATTTCCGAACAAACTGAACATCCCGTCTCCTCCAAGGCTTGGTTTTATGTCCCACACTCCCGTTTTCCGGTGATCGAAACTGTAGCAGCTGGAACCAATGTGCATATAGTACACGGTTTATAGCTGATAAATTGATTGAATTGACTGATTCTTCAGTCGAGGAATTCACATCACGACCGACTCCTCGGATGACGACTTTTTGAGTGGAATTTTCGCTGGTCTGAACTACTTTTAGTTTGTTCACAGTATGATTTTTTGGGATTTCATAAGTTTGGTTAAAACATACCTCCATCCCTGGGGAGTACCTGCACCTGCCGGGATCTGGGGGATTTGAAAATCGACCAAATAAGTAATCTCAAATGTACTTATTCCAACTTCTGACAAATCTTCATTAAGTTTAAGTGACAAATGTGATCCACCGGATGATAGTCCAATTCTTTTTCAAGGAGTTTCTTTTTCGAACCTCTCTTTTGATTCGTGTTATATACAATACACGAAATACAGAAACAATATACGTGTGGCGGTTCCCGATACGGAACTCTGAGTAACGCGCAACAATACCGAATATCAAAAGGGAGAATTGGGTTAGAAATTCTACGGTACTATTTACACAAGGGTAAGCAAATTCACAAAACAAACCCCAATTGTTCACGTTCGTGGCGTCAACAGGTGCACAAGTCTGTCGCTGACCGGCCCAGTGCAGTGTCACTGGCCGCAGATAAAACAGCGGCGAGCGGAAAGTTGTCATAGCAATGTGGATCGCGGCCGCCCCTCCCGACGACAGTCTCGTGATTCTGATTAGCGGTGCGATCACACAGAGCTCATGAGAAAACAAGGCAAGGTGTGCTCAGCAAACGGTACACGAGTGTGCATGGTTAAGTAGGTCAGCTGCGCACGTTCACACACAGACACACATGCCAGTACACAAGTGTCGGACTGGACGGGCATTGCGGCAAGGTGAGTGGGGGGTACGGATGTGCAAAACAAGTTCATGGGCGGAGTGAGCGAATGAATGGGGGAATTATCATTAGGTCCAGCTAGACTCAAAAATACGCATGATTTCTAGTAAAGATTAAAACTGCTTTTTGGTACCTCAAGCTGACTGAACTTTTTCATGCAAAAGTGCGACCAATCCGTCGTATGATGCCCGACAATAAAAACTCTGACTGGCTTCCACAACACTCATATTCTGCTACTAATGCAGATGGAACAGCAAAAATCTATTACTAACCTTATATTATTTTGTAAGTCTGATCACCAGTACTGAACTGTGTCTGAACCTAGGCACTAGTTTGAGTGATTTAACATCGGGGTGTTTTTACTCTGGCGGAACAGTTTTTCAAAATTAATCAAACCTGTGTTGTTTACAATACGCAGCACTCGACTAGCGCTACACAACAGATATGCAGCTTTTGTTCACGGTATTTTGATAACTCGCGTTACCAGAACATACTGAGGTCGATTCAATGGTCATTGTGTCCAAGCCAATCCTTATCAACCAAGCTGATAGTCGGTAAAGGATCCATAAATTTTCACCAGTATGAGAAGTGGCCTCCATCAAAGTAAATGGTAATAAGTAACTCAATAGTCTATCTCCGTTTAAAGTCCCTTACATGCTTATTTCGAACGTCACGTTTCATCATCTTTGAAGACCGATCGATGGGCGGAAGTACTGCTTCCGTCGGACCGCGTTAAACAACCCAATCTGTTCGTCTCTGCACACATGTGATTATCGATTTTTTAATCGCCTGATCTGCGCATTCATATTATTCAAATGAGCTTACTTGGCCCCTATAGTACACGGCTAACACGGGATCGATAGCCTAGTTTTTGCGAATATTAATGAATTCACATAGCTATGAACCAGTTTCAGTCAGTGTTCAGTAAGTACGATGCTCAAATGGAACTTAGGTAGTGGATTTGTGAATCAGCTATGATGGCAATAATGCCAGATTTGCAGTTTCGCCAGTTATCTCGGATATTCCCGAAGGTATACAGAGGCGGAAATCATGGACCATTTGCGCCTTTTATTATCTAGAGCAAGACTAAGGAAATCAGGCTACCAATAAGTAGTTTTTCACCTGGATCTATTTGGGTAAAATAATTTACGGTAGTTTACGGTTTGCCAGACATAGCACCAGCAACCATCAACAAACAAACGTAAATGAGTTGATCGAGATCGATCTCAGTTCCATGATTACGTAATCGACCGATATTTGTTTCAGGCATCCTCAGCTGACCTGTAAAACTTCAAGGATTGTGAATGGGTCTGGTTTCGCAGCATGCAGCAGGATTGTGAACGAAGGTATAATTACTAATGGTTGATACCTTCTGCGTAGTTGATGAGGTCGCTTTGTGAGTGCGGTTCCGCGGTGCTGGGCTCTTCATTTGTACAGTTCCCCGCAGTACCTACTTTGGCAGATGTTCACGAACTTGGGCTATTTCAGTTAATGTACGATTCACCAAAACTGCGGTTGAACAACCTGTGACGCAGCGACTTCAGACATATTAAAAAATGAGCTTCTGAGGTTAATGCTTCTAGTCGTTCAGATGAGACACACGTATGAAGCCAGACAGACCCCGCTGACTATTGAATGGGTACCGCCGAACCGTCTCTCGTCGAATGTGGCTTCAGGAATATATCAAGGATACTGATAACGTCATGAACTTGCTATGAACACCGCTACATTTCAAGAAACTCATTCAACGTTACCACTTTCCTAATAAATTCCTCCCTGTTCTTAAGAACATATTTGTCATCGGCCATGTAGAGTTCAAACTGTTCCTCGTTTTTAGCCTACAGCAGCAAAACTTGAAAGTGGTGAATAACGTTCAAGCACGGTTGATTTACGATAAACTGGATTTAACAGACGGTCGTAGGGCGTAGTGCGACAAAAAAATTATCCACAGATGCAAGGACATTTTCAACTTCTGCCTGGCACGTCACCAAGTTCGGGTGTGTTGCTAAAAGATGAGTAAACTGTATTTTGTTGGATAAAAAAATAAGTTACCATCAGTGCAGGCTTTATGGTGGTTTAGCTATCGTTCGATAACTGTCTTCCGATCAATCCTAGAAACTTGTTGGCTGAAACATTCCCCAAGGGTCTGAACAAAGGTGCACCGTCAAACTGTCCGTAGGCAGTCTTTTCAAAGTCAGACTACGTGTTTGCAGCACACAAAGATACCTGATATTTCGGCTCTTCCATAGATGAAATTTGAGTATTCCATCGTTACTTTTAGATAGCGTCAATTTCTAACCATAGCATTAGCTTGCCTATCGCTGAAAGATTACTTATCTTGACGACCGTCAACCGCTTGCGATGAGTTGTGACCTTTCATCTGGATAAATAATTATTTTTATATAAGTTCTGTGTCAGTAAAAGCAACTGAAACCAGTAAAAAAGATCGTGTACTGTAGCAGGGACGCAACCATTAAGACCGCTTGAGAGCCCGCAAAATTTTAGCAGTCGCACTGAACTTCTAATATCCAAACCAAATGGAATTCGTTGAAGAGCCTCAAGAGCCATGGAAGCAGTCCCTCCACTGCTCATGGTGCTGAAGACTGTCAATATAGTGCCAGGAGAGATAACTGCATTCACAGTACTCTTTACAGCAACTGTACCGTGCGCGTGAGTTCAAGTTCTTTTGTTAGATCTCAACAACTCCCCTGTACGGTGATACAGTCGAACTCCCTACGAGGTGAATAATTTAACCCCTCGGTGGTGGATCCCTCAAAGGGGCTATGAATCGGGTTGGTCGATGCAGGTGAAAGACAGCTTCAGTGTGTAGACTGATTGTTCAGAATGTCACCTGACTGGTTTGTTCTTAATTTATTCAGCTGATCAACTATTTCTATGGTTTATTGAAATACCTGATTGGTAATTTGGCGGGTTGGTAAGTTGGCTAATCAGCTAGTTGGCTGTTTCGCCTGGATTAGTTAGTCAAGTGCTCGGTCAAATAGTTGGCTGGAGAGTTATTCATCAACCTACTGAATTAAGTAATCATTGGCTTAATTAATTAATTAAATTAATCTTTCCTATGCTGACGATCGGACTCGTAGCTACCACAGACACCCTGTTGTAAGTTTCTGCGCTTGCAGGCGAAGTAAAACTGAGACTACGGTGCATAATTCCTTGGTTCAACAGAGCCTACTGCAGTAATACCGCAGAGGATAGGATACCATCATTAGAACCAACATTTAGACCTCTGCTTTTGAAGGCCTGTCTTTAGAAGTGCTTTTCATGACCCAGCGACCTAAATGGCCGCAGAATATTACGAAGCCTGCCGAAATGGCTTTTGTAATAAATGTTACTCGACGCTTTTGCCAAAGTCTACCTATTTATAAAAATGCGGTTCAAATCATATTGAGTTCTCCCAACCTTCATTGAAAATTTTAGTTGTTGCTTCAAAGCAGAGAGACTAGAGATTTAAGGAGCGTTCGATAAATGAAGTCAAAAATGCGAAGTGAACATGTCTGTCGGTAGAAATCAATTACAAAGACAGAATTCCAACTAGCAGAAGTTCCTGAGAATTTCAGTAATTGAAACGGCCTGTGCTAGACTCAGGGTCATGTAAGGGGTGGTAGAATAAAAATGGGTTGAATGAATACTGTGTTCGGTCGAGAACTAACGTTTCCAAATCTCGAAGACTGATTGAATAGAGCCATGCCGCAGTATATTATTGTGAAGCTTCTTGAAAATAATCGAATAAACCAAACGGACAGATGAGAATTCATCCAACAGAAATGCAAACAAAACTTCATGGCATTTAACAGGGGAACGGGAGCGTTAACAAGGCCATTTCTTCTATCCGTCAAGACTTTATCTTCGATTTGAACGGGTCATTGGTTGATGTGAAAGGTATCTCCTTTTGAAAAACTGGAAAGAGTGCGTCATCTTATCCATCTCACTAGACATATGCTGCGATATGCTAACATCAATTTAATCCCTTCACTCGCGGAAGCAAAACATGAAATCTATATAAATAAAGAATACGAAAACTGCTGGACATCATCATCAGAGACAGAGATATCACTGTTGAGCCTTACAAACACTGAGTTTACTTTTAGTTGCTAGCATCCAGGCCAGAAAAGCCTAGCTTCCAACTGAGCACTCAGGCAGTCACGCAATTCAGCAACGTCCGGCGATGATAAGCGTTCGGGATGCCACAGAAGAACGGCCGACAATGATGAGTGTTCAGGTATTCCATAGAAGCAAATCCAACGATGATGAGCGTTCACCTATCGCCGATCGGAATGTGTTCTGTTGCACGTCCAGCTAGGTATTTATCTGTCCTGTCAATATGAGCGTCTCCGCGACTGCAGGAGAACTCTTAGACTACATGAGTGACAGATAGACTAGATGGCCTAGACTCACGCCTGTGCAGAGCAAATCCTCCGGTGATCGGTATGAGATGTTGCTCGACTGCATTATAAACACTTTTCGACGCAGAACTAAGCTTGCGTCTTGTGTCGATGTCAACTTCGTTGCCTTTGAACTGAAGAAACAAGTACACACCTGTCTAGCTGGCTGAATGAACCGGGGCTGTTTGTGTTCTGTAGCGGTCACTCCCTTGTTCCTTCAACCAAATTCGTTTAATTTGTCTAGTACATCTGCACCCCCTAGATCACGCATCACAGACACCCAGATCACGTGACAAAATCCTGTCCCACTTGCAACCTCCCTAAATTTTCACATACATTTGTTTGCGCGGCTACCACTTGCATCACGTGCCAGGCTTACGACCTTCACCTACATCATGTCAAGTTGTTTTCAAGTTTGTGCAACTGTTAAACAAGAATGGACTCCACTCTCCACATTGCACACAATCAGTAGGCATGAACTCGGACCAGCACACACACACGCGTATAGGGCAGGAAGTCAACCAAACTCCACAATTCCACGGACAATTACGGAACAGCTATACTGCAAAGAAAACAAGTCCCGAATACGGACCTTCACTCAGAAACTCTCACCAGTTGTCCTCAAACGACAAATCATCTTTCGACTAATTCCACTTTTCGCATTGTATTTATTTTATCAAGGTGTACCAAACTATTATAATGAGCATTCTAAAAAACATACTTTGTCGGCGCTTGTTACGTGATAATTCAGTTGATTTCGTTACAACTAGAACACTAACAAGTGGCGAGCCCTACACATCACTTATACCATGTCAGACCCTCCAGCACAAGGTTTTCCCTTAACTTCAATCGCACTAATACCCAGCATCAACACCGCCTGTGTTCATCTTCCACCGTTCTGGAACCACGACCCACGCATCTGGTCCACTTTTCACGATCGTCTTGACAAATTAACTAATCAGGTAGCAGCCATTCGCAACTCTCCCAACCCTACCTCTGTTAAGCAAATTGAACTTTTTTAGGGATGATTCATTTTTATCGCCTTTCTATTCCCAGCGCTGTAAAACATTTGGCACCTTTAGCCAACCTGCCAGCTGGTAATCGTCCTGCTAAGAAATTGCATTTTGATGACACTCTTAAATAAGGTTTTGAATAAGTTAAGTCCTTACTGGCTGATTCTTTAAAATTATTTCACCTACAACCTAACGCACAATTGTCATTTTTCGTTGACACATAGGCCCAGTCCCACAATAATCTGTTTAAGGTGAAATTCAACCGCTTGGGTTCTTTTCCAGGGAACTTCCACCTACAGAATCTCGCTACAGCACTTTCAGTCGAGAGTTGCTCGCTACTTGCTCATCCATTCGCCATGTTCTTGAAGGTAGGTAATTTTTTTGTTTTTACCAACCGCAAACCTTTAACCTTCGGGCCAAAACCTACAAATATTCGCCTCGTGAACTACGTCAACTTGACTACGTATCCCAATTCACAAACGACATTTGTCACATAGCAGGACACCTTGACATCACCACTGACACTTTATTTCGTCCGGCAATTGACTTACTCTGCTCAACATCCACAACAGATCTGCAACGTATGTCTCAGCTACAAAAAGACCGCTGTCATCTGACAAACCGCTACAGATCTGGCTCTACTATGAATTTCGATAAAACGCTCTGGATGACCGTTCCGCATCAGGGTTTTCTTCAGGAAGTCCTCCTCTTGCACTATTTGATCCGGGATGCCACCTATGAGTGTGAACCTAATGACAGCCTACCTATCTTGGATACACTTATTCCTAAACGTGCCGACGGGCCTCTTCACCGTTTTATCTACCGCAAGAAAACGTGGAGTGGTCAGTATCCGCAATTCTGTAGTTACACCCCAAGAGCTCATCAGCGAGGGGTGGTAAAGGCTATTCGACGGAGTGGGGGAGATGATGCAGCCCAGATCAAATTGTTATCGTTTTCAACACCACCTTCATTGACAGCAATACATCAGTACCACATACTGGTGCTTAACTGCGATTCACCAACGAGTGGCGGACTCCTTAGTAAATAGTGGAAAGAAAAGGGAACGGTCTGGTCTTAGTGCGAAAAATCCCCACATTCTTAAGGGAAACGACCAAGAATCAAACGTTTCCATCTTTGGACAGCGTTAAAATAAACTTGACTGAGCATCATGTCGGAGTAATGCACCATCAGCCGGACCAGCCCGGTATCCTTTTCGAACCTCACTCGATCTAAGCGCAGCACACAAAGGCAGGCGGAACTCAGCTAGGCAGTGAGGCAAGGAAATGGCAGCATGGGCACTACTGGAATCTGTTGTAGAGTTTTCAACCACCTGCAAGCAGGATCACGTGGACCCAAACCAGGAAGATGCGAATGTCACACAGTGCTCAGTTTAACAAAAACCACTTTTATTTCACGCCACCATGTCATGCCCTGTTTCCTGCAAAAAGTCAAAAAGTCCTGTTTTCGCCAAAAGTCGCATGGAACAGAAAACAAAGCTTTGATCGGTAGGCGGTGGTTTGGTGTATGTAGCATATTCCCCAGCCACCTCAACCCCCTGCTACCCTAGTGAATCGGGTTCACTACCAAGTACCCGCTTGCGCGCCTCTCCGTTGCGGACTCTCTACAGCCAGCTTACCCTTCCTATGCTACAGAGACACCGGTGATAAAACACTTGAAGTCTCCTAAGGTCCTCGGATCGGAGGGATGATGTTTCACAAGCAGAGGATAAGACAACTCTTACCGTTGCCTTGTATACGCGGTCCCTTAACTTAAGAAACATTCGGTTCTGACGCCAAAAATCACCCAATTTTGTGGACGCTACTAGCGTCTGGATTATACACGCCCTAACACCATCTGTTACAGTACATTCACGGCTTATGCACCTGCAATATGTGAACCGATAAAAAATACAAGCTCCTCATTCTAAAGTTTCAGAAAGTCAAAACTGGATGAGAAGCCTTCAAGTAACACTTTGAACTTTGGAGGTGCAAAACGCATGACAAAACATACAATTACATTCGATATTCTGGTTTAAGTTCTTTACGCGAATGAGCAGTCGTCAAACAATAAAACAACATCGCCCGCACAATCCAGATCTACTATTCTCCCTCCCAGCGTAATTTCCAAACTTAGATTCACGGTCCCTTGGAATGTGTACAACATGGTGATACCAGTGACAAAAGTGAACAAGAAAGGAGGACAAAGACAACAATGACGAACTTCACTAGTCGTCAGGGAACTTCTGGACAGTCCGAGGTATAGGAACAAAGAGCACCCAGAATTCGACTTAAACGCCAATTTGGTTTTGACGGGTAACTCACCTGGATCTCCAGTTTATGATGTTTTTAAGCAACTGAATGTGCTGCACCAGGGCACCTCATGTTTCAGTTGGTACGATACAATGCAGACAGACAGTACGAACGTAACACACTACTCATAAGGTTGCTGAAAACTCCTCATAAACAAGAGATTCAGCTGGGTTCCTGGTGAGTCTCCGTCAACATAAAATTGGTATGCAGATGAGTGTATAGGTTGGATTTCGTGCGATTCGGGCTCCAGCAGAACATAAGGTTAGAGGAAACTCGGGAACTGCGCCTACCTAGTGAGCCAGCTCCAAGAAGGGCGAAATCGGTCATGGGCTTGCGAAGAGTTTTCAGCCATCCTGTGAGCAGTGTATTACTTCAGCACAAGGAATGTTCACAAGATTCGGTGGCACCCCGTTCTGGCCAAAAACATTTGGGAGGGCTAGTCCATCAACACAATCGAAAGCTCTTTCAAATTCAACGATCACCTTAATTGTCGGTCAGCATTGTTGGTTGCTTCTCATCATCAACATCACTATCGACAGCATAACATCTGTGTTCAACACTGATGCTTCACTGCCCTGCAGCCATACTTCATTTGGAAGCCTCATTGTGAAGCAAAGAATAAAAGTGGATGTCGAAGGGACTTAGTGCTGGCCTACCACAAACATTCCGAGGTGCCTACATCTCCAGACACTCATTCAGGCAGCAAGAAGGCCAATGACATCGATTAGCAACCATATCTTGCAGAATCTCCAACCAGGCACAGTAACGAACACGCGTTCCCCACCCGGGAAGCCGAGTTGTAGCGACATCACCCGGACTTTTCGTAATCCCTTTCTCACCCCTCTGCCAGATCAAATGTTGGCCACCACTCTGAATTAAATATGGAGAACAGCACTGTCTACGGGAAACGATGATTTGTCATATGCAATACATGGCCTAACCAACGCAGCTACTGGTGCTGGACACATTGATGGGATTCCCCGTTGTACAACCGAACACTCGTTGCTTAATTGCCTCGTCAGGGATTTGCCGACACCAGCCTGCACGAGCTTTGGGTTTGAGACAACGGTTGTCGATGAACTGAGGGCTTCTCATTTTCGCTGCCCAAAATGGCCACGTCTCACAGCCATACATACTGACACAAACATCCCTTAAGGTTTAGGGATATGCCACTTCAACGTCACAGTTGTCTCAAATTGTCAAACGCGATCCGAGCCTTTGAGATTCGTAAACTAACCTCATTGTTGCACTACAATCGGAACTAACACAACTTCCAAGTCACGTAACGCAATCCACAACTTTGAATGTTTCGCCTTGGATTGTGTTCAGTGACTGCATTTTCAGAAACATGACCTTGGACTCTGTGGGTGCAAAACGTATGCCAAAAGACGGCATAACTTTAATCAGTTCACCCAAAAATACATTCGCCTTCTCTTCGAAGACGAGAACGACGTCGTATGCATATTCCAGATCAACAAGGTCTTTGTCAGTAGCTATTTGAACACCAGGGTTCCAAAGATATTCCAACGTTCCTTTCATTCTCTCGTCCATGACCAAATTAATCAGGAATGGTGAGTGTGGGCACTCTTAATGGGCAAAGGTGTTAATTAGAAAAGACCGGTCAACCTAGCTAAAGGTCAAGCTGATCCACTGTCAATACAGCAATCTCCATGAACCCCTTTTCTCCACGGTTGTAAGGGACAGTCGCCTTTCCCCAGATACAGGTAGATCGATCAGACAATCTCTGAAACAGGACTTCACCTATCCTTGAACAATGCGGGTGGGAGATTATCCGGACCTGGAGCTCGGTAGCGCTTGAGAGAATGTATGCAGTCATAAGCCTCTGAAGCTTTAGGGAGCTGTAGGTTCACTGCCCAGCTGTAGGCTCCAAATGAGTGGAAGCGAGTGGTCACAAGAATTGTTGTTCAAAGTATTCGGTCCAGTGGTCGATGTTTTCTTCTTTGCTCAAGATGGTAGCACCGCCTTAATTCTCTATGGTTTCGCTCACAGGTGGTTTTCGGGGATCAGTCGCACGGATCAACTAAGATAATCTCCAGGCATTCCCGGCTTTCTGGACCTCTCGTTTGTGAAACTACTTCACGGATGTTGCCAGGCGAAGTGCACAGAGGTGAAAATCAATGGGTATCCAGTCAAGGAAGGATACTTCCGTCAAGCGAATTAGGACGACGCCGGCCCTGCACATCCTGTCGCAGCGGCCTCTGGACCACCAGAGATATGCAGCCGGAAGTGAATCGAGAGTGATTGGGCAGTTAGCTGAACACGTGCGTTTGTATGTCGTACCACCGTGTCTGATACACAGCGTCCATCAATGTCAAGTGAGTCCAGTGTGAAGGCGAGTGCAGCTTGTTGTTCTGCTTGCTTCAGAGAGAGGACATTGAAAGCAGCCAGATAGAGAGCGTATAGAGGCTTGAAGATTACTTTCGAGCTGCCTGAAGATCTCAGCACCGGATGATGCGCAGATGTTGCGACAAAAACCGATGCAAGACGAACGGGGTTGTCAGTCATAACAGCTGGGCCTACAAGGAGAGAGCTATTAATAGGGTGGGGAGAGGGGGAAGGAAAAATATGTGAAAGGGAAAGAAAGGAGGCGTCAGCAGAAAAGTGTTCTCAGTTACCCACCCTGCTGTATGAAGCAAGTAAGGTGACCCGGCTGATGACATCACGCGACGGCCGATGTAGCATGGGAGTATTGTTAGCTGTAGGTATCACATTTGTACGTGGGCTTGGATGCTGTCAGGGGCGCCCAGACCTAGAGAGAAAGATGATTGGTGTCTTCTTTCAAAGCTCTTGACCCAAAAGCCATACCATGGCGGTGTTTGGTTAAACCTCCAATGGTTGACCAAACTGGTATCAGAGACGCTGCGGAAGTAACACGGAAGCCCCTCCGTATGGTTCAATGGGACACCGATGGACACAACCCGTCACACCACGACAAGGTCGAGTCTGTTGGTGATGGTGCCCTGCTCATACAATTGACATAATGTAAAGCTATGATCACTGACTCCTCCAGGTCGAAATCCCACTTGGTGCTCTCAGACTTGCATTTAATGTGCCGACGATAGGCTTCGCGAAGCAGGGGAATCCAGTAGCCATGTAGGGACGGGCGTGAGATTTACACCCATGTGTTTGGAAGAGTCCTTCCAACGGATGCGACCAACGATTAGCCCCAATTCTCTGGAACAAGTTATTTTCCCCAAATACATGCGAACAACCTAGTCGAGACGGAACATATAGATACAGTTCCATCTTTGAACAGCTCTGTGGGAAGCTTATTTGACCCAACAGACCGTTAGTGCTTTAACCTGGAAAGGCGTATTAAGCCTTCATCAACTGATGGTGGTATTAAACTGACAGACCATAGCTCAAAATGTGGGGATCGAATGGAAGGCTTAAGCGCAAGAACAGGGGGCCAACCCAGCTGCTGCTACAAACAAATGGGCCACCGATCTATCATAAATTAGATTTCAAATATTATCTATATTTAACCCACGGAAGACCCTTTAGATCCTGTTTTATGGATTACGTAGAACAGCTTCCGCTCATTCCCAACAGCAATAGTCTCTCGGGATTCTTGCGGTACTGCTAGAAACAACTGGTGATCAGTACAAGGTCGCAAAAGGCATTCGCTTCTGTAATTGCTTTTCACATTCAGACTAAACATGCTACCGAGGCGTGCTTCTGCATAACTGAGGCGTTCTGTCTGTGTAATGAAACCCCCGCTCTTACGATTATATTCGATCTCTTCCTAGTGGGCAAAAGGGTGGCCAATCCTCGATAGAGGGTGTCTTTCAGTGAATTGGAGCTACGGTTCTTTCGTGCACAAACAGACATGGTAAGCAAAAGGCGTTCAGTATTTCGACCAGTGGGTTTTCATCAAAATAGGGAGTCGGACAGCACGGATGCGGCTATTCCAGTCGAGCAATAAGATTTTGGTGCGAGAACTTAAGGCTATTCCAACGCGGGCGCGACCGGCTGCAGCAGCTTCAGAGTCAAACA
>SJOL01004711.1:0-14937 GCA_004794785.1 Opisthorchis felineus | reverse complement strand
CAGAGGAAGGTTCGTTCACTTTCTAATTTCCCTTAGCACCGGCAACACGGTAATATCAGATGATACAATACCTCGAGTCCTTCTAATTAAATTAAATAACTGGTTGAGCTGTAGCACCCTTTCGGTGTCTAGCTGCCATGCCACCCGAAGGGCTGAGATACTGCCAGGTTGCCCAAGCCTAGACAGGGAAGTCGGGATGCAGAGGTCGTGTTCGAACCACAGACCTTCCTGTCAGTAAATTTGCGCTCTGACCACTGAGCCATCTCGCCTCATCGAGTCCTTCTGAGACAATCCAAAAATCACCCGTAGAACTAGTGGCAATGGAAAAATCATTTTGCCACAAAATGTGTCATATTTCGATCGACATATTTTAAGTAGAATTTAGACTCAATAGTGGGCCAGTAGTGCATCGGAAATCACTTCTTGTTGCTACACTGTACTCATAACTATTCCACGTATCACCATTCATGATCAATAAGTAGTTACAGATATTCTGGTAACTATCTCAAGTGTTGACTGCATTAGAAGATAGAGTCCAACTTACTCAGGGTACAGTATAATCTCTTTACAATAAACCTCAATGTAGGAAAGAACCCCAGGAACTAACCCATTGTAATAGTCCATGCACGCAGTCTGCACCCAGTTCCACTTATTGAGGAGACTTACAGATTGCAGCTGAACACTCGGTGCGTAACTGTTGTCTAATGTGTTTGTGGAGAAACTACATGGTCACCAGTTGCCTAAAGACGTTTTTTTGCTCCACAAAGACATCAAGCTTTCTTAAATCAAAACAAGATAAATGGAAAGTAGATTAATGCAGTGTAATGTCTCTAATATCTATCTATCTGTCTGTCTATTTATTTATTTATTTATTTATTTATTTATTTATTTATTTATCTATCTATCTATCTATCTATCTAATAAATCAACTTCCTGTTGAGAATCTCTATTCTTTCTAAGGCAACGATGATGAGATGAAACCGAAAGCATTGTTCGCAGATGTGTATGATTTTGTAGAGTACACCCGCTACTTTGTAATGAATGGCGGACGATTTGATCTACTTAAGTCAGTGCTTGGTCTACGTTAGACGAAAGTATTCTGGAGCAAATTACTGTATAACTACATTCGTTTACTTACCACGGGCTGACAGCATAGATACGTAAACCCCGGGATGTTTTCACAATAAGGACGGGATAATGTGACTTTTACCTGTGGTTAGTGTGAGCTAGACACACTACTAAGCTGCCACTTGTAGTCAAATGACATACTTTTATACTATTAGACAGGAGGTTGTGGGTTAGAATTTCCTTGGAGATTCGTGAGAGGCACACTGCAGATTTTCCCTGATTAGGTTGAAGCAGTCTCAAAGTGCTCCCGACTTCTCACAGCAGACTAAGTTAACTCACGGGACGAAATTTTGATCGAAACTTGAGTTTTATCCGGACATCCGTTTAAACAGCAGTTGATCCGGGAAACAGATCTGGTATAACTAAATGATGTTACTCATGAAGACTGAGATCTCATTTCGAAGCTGAGACCAACACTTCCAACAATTTGGAAGTTTGCTAAGCAAACTTGTTCATAGTCTCTATGCGACATTTGAAGTATATGGAGTCTTCCCGTATTCCATAAATGTTTTTCTATAGTAAATGTCTTTTTGGTTTGTTCCATCCTCCGATGGGAATCTTCCCGAAAATGTTAGCCTGATGGCGACCACACCAGTAACCGTATGGTTAACGGAATTCTACCAGTTTATTCCCCACCAGCATAACCGAGAACGTCTGCACGATTTACTGAAGGTGCGGCAGAATTCAGCATAGCCATAACCATCATCGTCATTGACAGTAATAACAGAAGTAACACCTGTACTTCACTGCCGTAAAACCATGTCAAGTTAGTTGAATAGAGCCTTATAATGGAAAGAAGAAAGAAATGGGAGGGAGAGGGAGACCCTGGGGTTAGTCCACTACTATTTGAGGTGCCCACACTTCCAACACTCAGTCAGACAATCTGGATAGAAAGTGAAAGCAAGAACTCAACTGACATCGGTTAGTCGCCCGCTCCGTCTGTCTTCGGTCAAGCATACGGATGGTCTCTTACACTTCATTCTAGAAGGCGAATAGCACCAAAGGCACCAAACGTTTCGTAATTCTCTTCAGCCATGTCCACTCCTAGGTTTCCGTTACTCAGAATTACTAGCAGAAAACAGCATTCGGCCCGATAGGCGGTAACCCGGCATTCACAACAACTTAGCTTGCAGTTTTGGATGCATTCTTTGATTGAACTACCATCTGCTTCATCAGAAACCTGGTTCCTGATTACCTCATTCCCAATTTGCTAGTTCAGGACTATTTCACTAATGGTTCTGAGATATTGGTGGTCAAAGACCTGAAAATATCTCAGATCCTCCGCCCAGAGCGGTAGCGCCCAGCAGCCATGCTACACTACTGCTCGAACTATAATCTGATACACGTGCCCTTTGAAACCCAGGGATATGAATTTTTCACGCAAATTGGCAAATGCAATTGTGGTCTTCGAAATTCATGCTTTGACTTCGTTTGTCATACCACCATCAGAGCTAATGCAACTTATGACATAGGTATAACATTCCACAACTTACAGTATCACTCCTTTGGCTTGTGGAGTCATGCTCAAATACTCTACGTCCCGCAGAGTTACCTTTCACTTTATGGGTGCGAAGCACACATCGGAGGATGGATGACCTTGGTCAGCTTTTTAAATAACGCTTGCACTTCCCGTTCTTCGAAGATAAGAACTATGTCGTCTCCATATTCCAGGTCGACAAGATTCTCACCCAGAGAGATCTGAACAGCAGGGTTTTGGATGCCTCCAAATGGTCCACTCATTAGCTCATCAATGATGAAATTGAAGAAAATGACGAGAGCGGACACTCGTATCGGACAGTACTGTGGTGGGAAAGCTTTTGGAGAACTTTCCATACATTCTCGGGTGCGCATAGACAACGTAAGTTAAAAGACGCAAGAAGTATTTTAACAAATGGTGTCGAGCTGATTCCTATGTGATTGCCACTCTCACTGTGAGCGCCCGTTTTGTGAATGCTCACCAATATCGACTCCCTCCAGTTTGTTGGGACGGTCTATTTCTCCCAGACAGGGGCAAATAAGTCAGGCAGACATGGACTAAGGATTTCACCTCCATTTTGAACAGAGTGGGTAGGAAGGTGTCAAAACCAGCAGCTCAGCGACGCTTGAGGGACAAACTCCTTCGCTTACTTCCAAGGCCGTCGGGTGCTCCAAGCTCTGTTTAGGCTGCGTTGCGGATGGCAGTCTCACTCAGCCATTTCAGATGGCCACTTGAATTGGTCTTGAAAGTGTTCCAGCCGAAGATCCAAGTGATCTTTTCTCTTGGAGATAGACGGAGCTCTACTATCAGAATTTGTTTCGCTAACCGAAAGCCTTTTGGACATGTAGCAAAGCGGCTTCGGTTGTTTCGGAAGTTAGTACAACATGAAAAAATGTATGGTCAGTATGTACCTGCAGCATAAGTTCGCCGTTGTCTGTGCATGTCGATTCCAGTCCTGGACGACCACCCCCAACTGAGCCTCTGCAGTGCCAAGTCTATCTACCTGAGTATTCATATCCCCAGAAACTACAATATCTGACTTCTTTACCAGCCGCAACAAGGCACTCAGCGCGTTGTCAAAGCTGTCTTGAATGTACCATAGCGACATTTTGTCGGGACGTAAGCAGATACGATGAACAGATAGCGATACTCTCACAGGCGTTGCCACACAAACCTCACGCTGGCGGCTGCCAACGGGAAGCCACCAGAGACCCTTCGGCTTGGTGGCTTAGAACAATACCAACTCCAGCAGAACCAGCATCAAAGGCTTTTGGATTACCATAGGTATGTCAGCAGAAGCGGGAGGAAACCGATGGGGAGGTCAGTTCAACACTGGCACTTGCGTCTAGAATCCCCGTTTCAGACAGACAGCACATATCAATAGAAAGTGAGTCCAGCGTACATGTAAGAGCGGTCTGTTGTCCAGCTTGTTTCAGAATGCAAACATGCCGGAGCCTATTATTATATCATCTTGTTTAGACCGCATGCTGGCTTGCAACAGACCACAGCATGTTCTCCCGTCGATTTTAATCCCTCGGGTCCATAACGGGTTCCGCTGCCTGTGTGCAGCATTTCATCCCAATTGGCCAAAAATACGCACCCAGCGGTTTGGTCAGTGTTAACCACAAAATGCAATTTGGTTAACAGTATTTCAATTCCATTGACTCTCTCGGAAGAGTACGTCGTTAGCTTTCCACGAGGATAATGAATGATCTTTCCAGATAAAGAACCCCATAGAAAAGTGAGAAGGTTGCCGTAGTAAACTCCCATCAGAACTCTATCACTTTTGATGTGTTCTTCTCTAGACATGGTTGCTGTCTAAAGCTTGCGTGTGCTTCTACCTGGATCCACATATTAGACTTGCCTGGACACAACTTGAAGAGAATGGTTTATTTCAACTAACCCGTTAAACTTATTGAGGTCGTTCAGTCGGTTTATAATCCAGATATCACAGAAGTGAAAGCAGAAGGATTTGCCCAAATTAAAACATCTTGCTGACAGCGTGTACGGCCCGTACAGCATAGCAGCAGACAGTTAGATTCTAGCACATTTGAATCGTATTCATTAAGAAAGAATGTGCATATAGTGACATTTGTCGGAGTTGATTGTTGGTAGAAAAGCTCAGTGTTTCGCTCATGACAAAGTTTACCGTGTAATGGAACCGCTGAGTTATTAAAAACTTCACTGTTAACGTCGTGTGTTCCCACCACCATTAATCAAATCAAAGTTAGGTCGTACTCCAATGTGGCCTTTGAAAGGTGATCATATTCTGCCGTGTGTGTGTCCAACCTACTGACGTGCAAGCGTGCATGCACAAACAGTGATTATAACTGAAATTCTAGTAAGAATCTACTTGTAGGACACACCTTGCAGGAAACAGCGTTCCCTATTCTTTTTGACTGACACATAAAACTCAGACAATTAAGAGGCAAACGGTCTGAGTAGATAAATTCAGGGAGGAAATAACGATCTCTAAAGCGCACTGAAGCAAAGAGAAAGTCTACCCCTGTGTCCGAATAGGAAGAACATTGTTGCCCGTTGTAGAATGTTTCATTCAGATAGTTTCAGAAGGGTTTGGGAAGCAATCGGTGGTTTTATAGACTGGCAGTATTTCGTTTTTGACACAAAAGCTTCTTCAGGTCATGTGGATAGGTTACCAAGTCGGCCGAGTTTTAGGGCAGATGGAGAACCAGCAAGGAGGATCTCATCCGACTAGCACACTAGATTAGTAATGAATGTCAATTAAAAGTTTTGTCCGTTAGTGTGGGTGCTCAAATCTTACGGTAGATGAGTTGAGAGAATTTCAAATCATTTTTGAACCACAATGCACTGAATCAAGTTAGAAAGTGAAAGTCCACTCCTAAGTCTGAGTAGAACGGACCCGGCTGTCCATCGTGGAATGTACTGAGATGCTTGATTTCAAAGGCACTCCACCTGGACGTGAGAATGCAGTATACCACCGAAGGAGGTTTCACCTGTGATCAGGTCCCGCCATCTTGCCTTCCACTATGCTACCAACATGAAGCGCTGAATGTGATCGAGGAAATGCTGAAGGACAATATAATTCAACAGTCCGAATCCTCATGGTCATCTGCGGTAGTACTGGTCAAGAAAAAAAGATGACAAAATGCCGATTTGCGTCGATTCTTTTTCCCTATTTCGTTTAGTTGGATTGATCCGCTGAAGGTAGATCCGTTCATCTCTGAGAGTTGGAAGAAGAAGACAGACAAAAAAGACCGCATTTGCGTCTCCTCCCCTTGGTGATTCAATTTCAGACAATGTCTTTTGGTCCTAATAACTTTCAATCCATCTTCCAACGTCTGTTGTGGACAGTCTTTCTCGGTCTCATTCGGAAGAATTTTTTGAACAAACTGTACGATTTTATTGTGTTATACAGGGACACAGAGGAACACTTAAACAATAAGAATGGTGTTTGAAAGTCTGTGTGAAACCAAAAAACTTAATCCTAAGACGAGTGAACTATTTGAGATACGTATTACATAGCACCAGGGTAAAAACCATCTCGGGCAAGAGGGATAGAAAGGGCGACTGACCGGAACTTTGCTCGGCCGACAAACTGGCATCATGCTATCGAAAGTTTATGCCATGTTTTCAAACACAGTTCCCCTCGGAATGGCTTACTAGCAATAAACCAAAAATTGGACCAGCGAAACGCGTTTGCGATTGTTTTAACCGAATGGACCAAAGCAGTCTGTTTTTGACCGGCCCTAAGTCAAAACCTTGTGGTCGAGGGTGACAGATGTTCTAGGGGGAGCTGTGGCTCATGGGTGTGACCGGGGTCTTGGAAGGGATACTAGTTGTAGCAATCAACAACTGTAAAATAGGTATGAGATAGTCTAGCTACTGACCTTTTAAAAGTCTTTATAAGGCAAGCGTCTGTTCAATTGCTTAAACAGTCAGATAGTTGGTTTCTCATATCTTTGCGGTTTACCATGTGACGTAGGCTTACGACCAACGCATCGGTTTTAAAGGAATAGTTAAAGGCAAATCCACAATATTCAGGATGACGGATGACTCCGTGATTATGGGATCATGACTTCTCTCATAGGTATCCGTTGTTCTGGGGATTATTTTAACCGGTGTTGGGACAGACAACATCACACACCATGCTCCATGGACGCTAGCCAGGAAACGCATGTTGTCTATAAGATTATATTAGGTCTTCAGTGAAGTAGATATCGGTTTCCTATTCATACGCAGTAAACATGTGGCTGAAGAGTTTCTGCACAGGTTTTTTTGTGGACTGTGTAAATAAACTGACACCGACGTAGAATGCGTCATGCACTAATTAGCGCAGAAAAGAGTAATTCAGAATGTAATGGAGCCGACCTAGTGAATGTGGCATTCTCAAATGCATTTCGCTGCTGGTCCATTGTTAACTTAGCGAAGACCGGACAAAACAATCGAATAAAAATTCTAATCGTCAAGTTGTTCATTGGTGCTTCCGATCCCGAAACACGGCTTCAGTATTTGAAGCACACGTGGCTATTTTTGTTAGTCGTAGATACAAACCGAAGTCAAAAACTAGCATTGCTTATTAGGGCTGAAAATTCATCATCAGATTTTTCTGAACGCAGTGAAGAGATTTTTCATCACTACTGGCAAATAAACACCAATATTTGACGCTGATGAATGTGCCATGTCATTCTTAACCGGTTTTGACATTGGTATGTCCAGAAACTTCATAAGATTGATGACGCATGTTCAGATGATGAGGGGCTGTTAATATTGATGTATCTGTCTACACTCAACGCTCGGTTTTAGGCTTTCGTAACAACTTCCAGTAACAAAAGGTGAATGGTGAATCAAACCAGTTGAATAGCTCCAACTGTAAACAGATAATCCCGTGTTACGCAGAATTTTTTTCAGGACAAAGGGAAATCTATGGACCGAAATTACAGTATCTTCGGCCAATAGGAGGCAACCAACTCTGTAGAAAAACCTGAAAGCCGGATGGAATTCTGACCACTCAAAAACATCACAATTCAACACCACTCAGTCGACCATGAGACGGTTGTTTGAGAAACATTGCTCGCCTACCCCAATATGCAATGAAGACGAATTTGGCTGACTCGTCTGTAACAACAAAACGACAAACAGTAGTAAGCCAGATGCAAAATGGGAGTGTAGCTAACTTGGACTGACTGCCTGAAGAGCTGTTCAAGATGAGAGGACCGAGGCTGCAGAAAGAACTTCATCTGTTGTGCGTAGTTTTGGAAGGTGCTTTGGAACCATCAGTTCTCCGTTTGAACAGGGAAGAAATCCACAGAACACCGACAACCACCGCGGAATCAGTGTCCTGTGCGCGGCAGGCAAGATCATAGCCTGTATTCCACCCAGTCAGCTGGTCACTGGCATCCTGGAGTAAACCGTCCCAGAAGTAGAATGTGGAATTTCAAGCTGTGGGGGTAAGGTCGACTGTGTTTGCCGCAGAACAAATACAGCAAAAACGTCGCGAACAGAATCAGCCCTCTATATACCGGTTCTTGAACTTCACCAAAACCTTTGACTCAGTCAACAGTGCAGCACTTACGAAATTTTGACTGTCCAACAAATTTATCAACTTTCTGAGAGTTTTGCACGCTTGGATGAAAACTGGAGAGCAGAGCCTGCGTTAATATCCTGACCGACTTTTAAACTGATACAGGATTAATGCAGGGTTGTATTCTTGCTCCGGCCCTGTACAGTATCCTTTTAACAACCATCTCCACAGAAGCGTTTCGCCATTGTGAAGGTAATATGCCGGTTCAGTGCAGGTTGATTGTTCACTTTGGATGGTTCTGTGGTCAGAATGCTGTAAAGCATGCGAGCTGCACGAAAGGAGCTAAATCTCCATAGGAGAGCTCAATCATGTGAAATTCCTCACCAAGCGGGCGCATTTCATTTAATCGGATCGTCCTAGAAGTGACTAGCGTACTCACCCGTCCATCTGACAAATGTAAACAACAAGAATAAGGCTAATTTAGTCCCATTTTCTAATATATCTCTACCACGCACTGTTATACAAAGGACAATATCAATCATACCACCTTGAGGATATATTATTGGGTAGCCCTTGAGGTGGCGTACTTGGGAGTTTGCGGTATTACATTCCACCTTAAAGGATTGGACTCCGGTACATGGATGGAAGTCGGCGCAGTTTCCCACCCTCAGGCCATCAGGTGTGGGTCAGTTGAGGAATTATAACAGGTGTCCGAATGTGGGATAGCCAGTCTGGTTCCTCCGGGTATATACCGATGTTAAGGTTTTGCATGCACTACCACATTCGACTGCACGCAAACCATATGTGACTCTCCTATTATGCGGAGACTACTATTGACTTGCAAATTCGATTCGAACATCAGCAACTAAGTTATCTGGAGTGGATAAAATCGTGGACCATCATTGCGACCAGCCGACCAGCCTTCAAATCACTTAACTGCCCATGTTCTGACAGTCTGCAAACATGCCTTTGCGGGAGTAAATGCGTAAAAGGATGATGCAGTTTACTCCAGTTTCGCACGTCTAGAACATATCAACGGACGTGTGCTCCCCTTTTGCATCACTAGATTAGGCGAAGGAGATATTGTATACAGAATGCAAAAAGGTCCACTGTTTTTCTCCTATATCATGAGCATCTGCTCTAGGTGACGTAGTAACTAACGCTGCCGCCATTAGAAAATAACATTAAAAAAACAAATGACATAATAATAACAAAATAACACAAAGCCATCTAAGTTAGTTGTGAGTTTGAGTAGTTTCATTGCTGTTGTCTGCTGCAAACTACTTATCTTATAGTTACAAAGTCAGTTTCAGATTTGGGGTGATGTGAAAGCAGAAGAAACATAAGATAACGGAGGGTCTCACGGTTTCAGAACTCTACACAATGTATCTGATTTTGGAAGATGGTCTACTGCAAAATGAATGAGCTATTCCTGGCCATCGTCGTCCATATCGATTTTCTAGATACGACTACTGTTTAAATTTGGAGTCTTTCTGTCTTTCTCAAAAGTCATTTGCGATTGTCCTTCTTCTACCGAAACTCGCCAACTTAGCTCGAAACTTGACGCAGCGGTCAGGTTTGTACAGATGGAATACAATCAAAATTCGACTAAAAAAGAAACTTCTTCCTAATACATAACTATTTTCACAATTTTCAAATGTACAGTTGTCTGTCCTCACTACCAATGTGTCAAAACAAGCAGACTATTTTTCATTGTGGACAAAGCGAAGTAAGATTGATGTGCATATCCCGTACCATGCTCCTGTGTTGACCAATCCAATCTGGAAGGAACTGGTCGATTCCCCGAGGTTTTTTATGAGTAGGAGGCAACAAAATTTTCATTGGCTGGACTGGAAGCTGTGTGGATTTCCTATTTAAGCTGTGGTGAACCGGCAGGCATAGCGCGCATGGCAGAGAAGCTATGACGTTTCCTATTTAACATTTCTGCGAAACAACAGTAGACGGTGAAAACCATTCTATTTGTGACGGGATCAATAAACAAAACGAACATGGTTATTGATTGACTTGCGGAATCCCAGTTGCATATGCAGACGAAAATCAATTGCCTATAATCGCGCCTGGTATCCAATTGGTTTTGACATACGCCGTCTGCATTGTGGGATAAAGTGTAGCCACAACATTTGCGATCGGATCCAGTCTGAGACGGTCACGCAAATTAAGGTTGGCAATGTTAGGCGCATCCAGGAACAGAACGACAAAGAACAGCCAATCACAGCCAAAGGGGTAAGTTGTTTGTCTGTCATGATGACAGTGATGTTACTTTTGCATATCGAGATAACTAGTGAACCTAAGTAAGGATTGAGCCTGCGTTTAATTTCATGACCAGGCCCGAAGAATGAATCCTGATGAGACAAGTCACGGGTTCTAGGATAACTCCTCCGCTTGAAACAACGGCTCTATAGCTGACACCTAGGTGACATTTTAAGCGTATTCGTTTACAGAATACAGCAGGTGCAAATGACCAACCCGAGTTGAGTAATCACACTTTTATCCGGTTTCTGGTGAAACCAAATAACAATTCGTACTGCTGAGTGCTTAAGTTATGAATCTTTTCTCCTGACAGAAATACATAACAACGCTGGAACTTTCTTGTTTTTTTACTAAACTGGTACAGCTTTTGGTCTAGTGAGCCAAACGAATAACAGTCGTGCGTAGCATCAGCTGCAAACCTTACATCCCATGAATTCGATTCCATTTGTAAAATATTGGCGTTCGGACGACCACGAAAAATTCACCTGAGTGTTTGCTGCTCAAGACGACCGTCCCTGTTTGAAGTAACCAACTGGCAGCCTGAATGATTCGTAAGGTTAAAGCACTGCTCAGGCACAATGGATGTTTTTCGCAGTACCTGCCCATCAAGTGGTTGTTCAAAGCATTGAGCACAGTGACCTTTTAGCGTAGCCCATAATTTATTACTCAAGTGGTTACCTTGTAGTTTGTCTGTTTATGCATCTACCAGTAGAAGTTAGTTCCATTTAAATTTCATCATGGGAGCAGTTTTCCAGTTGGTAATTTTCCTACGGAATCAATTGTCCGAGGGCGACAGTCCCAGGGGGCAACTGTCCTTACACCAATTGGCGTCTGAATTCACGTGCTATCATTGTGCTAAACCAAAATGCGCCCCTAACCCCTCGTTAGGCAGGCAAAACGCAGTTAGACGGGCAGAACTTGTTCCTAAAAGAGGGTTGTTAAAATTAGACAGATTGACAGTTCGGGAATTTGTAGAATTTTCACATACACCAGTCTCATTTAAGTAAGTCCTCATTCTGGTCGGACACGACGGTTCCGCTAAGCCCACACCAGACTAGGAAACCACTGGACTCTAGTTGTGCTATTCTTAGGGCCCGTTGCCAGTACTCGTAGTTCACGATACCAAGATTGGAACCAAGGACATCCGATGACCTAGAAAAATATCTTACGAATACACCTCCAGCGCATGATGGACGAGCTTAAACTAACTAACAGGCGAACACATTCATGTTCAACCGACGTGACTGGGCTACACAAGTAGGGCTACACAACCGAGTAGATGTCATCGACCGACTGACGAGAAGCACGCCTCGCATATTAGTTATTCAGTGCCCTGAATTCCGGCGCTGCCCAGTTGACGGGCTTTAGTATGAGCGAAACTTGATTCTGGTGTTTCCCTGTTATGTTGTGGTGAGAAAGACTATATATATATATATATATATATATATATATATATATATCTTTGACTCACCTATTCAGACTTCCTCATCAGTGCTAATGTCCTGAATTGATCACACTCTTATACGATGTACAATTCTGTGGCTATGAACACTTGTAGCTATGACCACTTTTGGATGTCAATTGACTTTGGAGGTGGTATTGGACTTCTCACTCGGAGTACCGAGTCTGACGCTCTCAGTATTTGTCGAAGCCTGCGGCCAGTGCAGCTAAAATGCATGGTTTTCAGACCAGGCTTTTCTTCTCGAACGACCGCGCCTGTGTGTGGCCGATCGGCCACTCGAATAATCGACAGCAAAACAGGTCTTGCTGAGTCAATCAAATGTCATTTAGCTTCCATTGTCCTCAACAGAATTGAGCGCCGAAAACATCTGGAAATTGGCAGTGTACCGAAACGGATGATCTCACATACCTCGAAAATGTTTGGCCGAGGGGCTTTTTTCCCAGATAGTGGATGAACAGATAATTCTCCTGTGGTGATATATCACACCTCAAATGTAGGCTGTAGAGATTGCGGATGCCTTTTGCGCGAAGCGAACGAATTTCACAACAGTAAGTATGGATTGATCAGACTGTCCTTTGAATACATGAATCATTGTGAGCAACCTGATTTCACTTCTCCTTCATGAGGCCTTGGTCAGTTGCATAAAGGCGTATGTCGCTGTGTCGATACGAAGATCAGTCTCTTCTGTAGCATGCTTGCTGGGTAGAATGACTCTGCATCATCTTCCATACCAAGGTTTACCCGTTAAACACTCGTTTGCACGAAGTGATTTTGTCTTACTGATGTTGACTGCAAGTACGATTAACCCCGCATGGTAGCTGATTCGAAAAAGAACAGCTTGGAGATGTGCGTTTTTGCCGTGTAAGACAATGCCATCAGCATAGTTGAGGTCTGCAGTTCAAATGTTCGGGCTCATTTGGACACCAGAACGAAGCGGTGAGAACAAGGTTGCGGAATGAATTCAATTCGTACACCCTCCCACCGCAAAACGTATAAACATAATATGAATAATACAACAATTATAAAAGTCTATAGTGACTCGACCATCCAATGTCAGTTGCATTACCAGAAGGCCAATGGCTGATATTAGAGAGCATGCTTGTCTCATATCGAAGTCGAAACCAAACGCAGAGATCTCTTCACTATGAACTCGACTTCGGGCCAACGTTCATTGGTTTCGATGGTGGCAGTGACTTTGCCGAGGAGGATAGTCCTTAATGACTTACAATGGACCGGGTGGAAAGCAGCGCAGAATTCAATAAAACAGGCAGTAGTCCATTGCTAAATTTTGGCACGATGTTCCACAAACCGACGAAGAGTGGCTAACTGGTCCAGACAGCTTCTCCCCTGGGGAGGAAACCACGTCGAATGGATTGCGTCCGAGCAGCTTGGGCTATCGAAGGTTCTTCGGTGACTACAGAAACAAAGATCTTGGCAGTAAAATCCATCAACTTCCTGATCAGATCTCCAAAACTACACTCTACAAACGATATGTGGACATTTTAGTTTTCACTTTGAAAACCTATACAATCGAATAAAGAGTTTACATCCAAACCTTTCAGTGTCTTTTGAGCCAGAAACTGGTGACAGCCTTGCACTTTTAGATAATCGCATTACCAAACGTCACTTTTAAACGTTTAGTATACGGCAAACCCTCATGGATTGAGCAACTACAGCCTATAAGTGAAGCCTGGTACGCACTTTGTTCGACCGCGTCAGAAGTATATGCACTCCTGACATTCTCCAGATTGAAGAATTCTTAAAAAACGCCGATTTTATACTTCCTATCACTCCACAGGAACCAATGAATGAATTATGGATCAACAGTCGCATCTCCTAGGAACGTGTACACTGTAGTCATACATAGTTGCGCAATTAAGGTCAAAGACATTGATCAATCCCGGTTAAGACCTCAAATCAGAATCGACCGACTAGTCTGTTCAAGCAACGGACACGAAAGCTATGCACGGTCTTCACTGACAGCTGGATTTATTGAACAGCTGTTAGGTGACCCTCATAGCGCGTTTGACCGTGCCATATCTGAACCTGCTGAGTTGTCCGTCCAATAAGTAAACCAGTAAGAGTTGCCACGGATATTTTAGTCGAGATGAAGTGCATTTTGCAATACAGCCAGTGATCTATAATGCCGCTTGACATGATTTAACAGGTGTGGCATGGAGATGCAGAATGAAAAAGTAATTGCAAGACAATTGTGGGCGTTCACTCAAAATACCATAAAACTGACGGAATATGGTGCATAATTCAACGTCCTCGTTTCAAAACTTCGGCGCATCTCATGCGCAGAGAGAGATTGATCGATTATTTCTCCTCATAGTGGACAGTGAGTTGGCATCGCAGACTGATGTATACCTAAATTGAATTATGACCCGCAGAATCTACATCTGTGCATGATCAGTGATTTTGACCAGTCAGCCCTAAACAAAAACTCCAAAGTTTATTGTTAGACTCTTCTCCTAGGGCGTCTACAGCCAAGGCTATTCTGCTAATTAAAAAAGGCCTGGAGCTGACAGAGAGTCTTGGAGACAGTGCTCCCTTCCTACCGCAAATTCAAAAAGCCTTGCATTTGGAGCACAGTAGCAAAGACAGTCCTACAAAGCGTCCAAGCCATCTAACAGCACAGCATCTAACAGCTCCGCCCAAATTTTCCTTGATACAAGACGAATTGACTCAGGTTTACTTCACCACCAAGGTTTTTCGTGACCTCCACATCACTCCCTCATAATCTGAAGGACAGTTGGTCTCACTGCAAAACCAGCGGTTCTCTCACTCGCCCAAATAACATGACGTTGGTTAAAAGGCGACAATGTACATATGACGTCTGTCTGTATGTCTAAACCGAAGACCAAATCGTCAGACGTGAATGGATCAGATGCTGGAAATTATTCAGCAGCTACATCGTCAAGCTGTTTCATCGATTGGCAGAAAACATGCATAAGTCGTTTCTTACTTTCCTGCGCATAGAAGTGGACTGCACGTTCTTACAGAGATTTGAACAAACAACTGGTCGTCTAATTTCATGCAGCCCTTCTACGACTTCTCCATACAAGACGTAGTTTGAAGTCACGAACATATGAA
>SJOL01004701.1:293000-304645 GCA_004794785.1 Opisthorchis felineus | reverse complement strand
GCAATGCGCGTACTCAGAGGAGGTGGCATGGTTCTCGTTAGTGAGACACCATGGCTTCGCTTTGATTTAGATTGGTTAGACCTTGGTAAAGCAAAACACCAGACAATGAACAGAGCTGACAGAGTTACACAAGGATAGGGCCCGGCTTGATAGAGCAAGGCCGCTAGGAAGCGGAAGCCTAAGGCCAAAGTTAAGGACAATTAACGGGATCAGCGGAGATGGGCATGAAAACAATTATGATGGTAAGCGACTGGCGCTCTCGGCAACAGATCTGCACTTCAACCGGCGGGTGCAGATGCAGGCCAAGGAGGTGAAACTTCTACGTAAGAGGTAGGTAAAAGTGAGGTAACCAGCCGAAAACACCCGGGAGGTGACTCTTGCATGTGTGGGTCAACAACAGATGGTCTACACTGATACGTGCACCTGCTACGACCAAGCAACGCGACAGTTAGGGTAAGGGCGTAACATAAAATGTTTAGCGCCTCTTTCGAAAAATGTGTCTAGTGTATGCTGTGGTGCGAAAAGACGCTCGCCTCCCTCAATAAAAGTAAGAATTGAGGGTGCTTGGAGACCTACATTAGAAAATATAGTTGGGATGTGAGAGGGGAATTTGTCCCATAGTTTGGAATACAGGCAAGTGAAAACGTTTTGACTAAAGACAGTTTGACAGGCCGAAACCGAGCGTTGCGGACATTATAGGGACTGCAGGAGGAAAACTCGGGGCGGAAGTCGGCTATGTAAACTCGTCGGTGGATCAGGCGGTGTAGTAGGCCTAGGTTTAACCTGATGCCCCTCAGCCGTAAAGGATCCAGCCCAAATTTCAAACAGCAAATACGACATGGCAGCGCGGATTACGCTCAAAACATGGACTTAGTAGATGAGCACTGCACGTTCTCCACGGCAGCCCGGGATGCCTGTGAATACTCTGAGGCGAATTCAGGGCTATATACCAGAGTGTCTTGTAGACTGCTTCAAGATGACAATTAAGCTTGGTTTGCTGCGGAATGATCAGCGATTGAAAGTTCAGCGTTTGCGGTCTTTTGAGTCTATATATCAATTATTTTGGTCCATTGCAACAATCCACAATATGATTCAGTTTAACTCTGGATTTTACCTGAAACTGCAAATTGCAAAATTTTGGTGAATAATCCTACTCAGGCTTGTTGGGGAAAAAGACTTTGTACTGCGGTACTGTAAGTTAATTTGACATCGGTTAAGCTGGTTGTTTCTTAGGATAATGCACTCTGGATTTTCGGCATTTTCGTGGCGAAATTTCATTGGCGTTGCATGGAACCTGAATGCCGCAATGGAAAGACCGTTCAGATTTATGAGGAGAACGAGTAGGTAGTAGAATACTTTGGTCAGTACTTTAGATTATGGGGTATATTCAGAGGATTCGAATAATTCTGTGGGCACTTTTAACGTGCTCGGCCACGAAACAGCAGAGATATGGTCACCTACGGACAAGTCAGCTGACTGAAGGTGGCTGTATTGTCATCGTGACACCGTACGTCTGTTCAGACGAAACATTAGGACAGCCGCATACAGATTGGTGATTCACACTGGAAAATGCGTCATTAAACTTTGTCGTGGTATTAATTGGACTGCGGCTTTAAATGGAAGCCATCTAGGCGTGGTGATTGTTTATTAACGTAACGATGCGACAGTACCCGATCGTAAAAACTACAACCAGCATGCACGTGGATATGTTGAGGAATGACGGTTGGCGATTGATGTGAACGGCTGTTGCCTTTCGGAGGTGAGGGGCGTACATTAGCTAGATGAGGCGACACTGAATACATTACTTGTGTTGTCGTCCATGAAGTCGGGTAAGAAGGGCTAAGGTGTAGGTAGACGGAATCACACATCAATGGGGCGAAGCGTGTGGGCCTTTGCAGCCAGTTCCCCTGAACGCGTGTTTAGCTGGCAGGCAGCTAAGTTAATTGGTCTCCCATGTAGGGGAGCAGTCTAGGACGAGGGAAAGGGATTTAAGAAGCGATAACAGATAGTTTCTGAAACGGTTCATTAACCCTCACTCAGGAAGTGGGGAGGGATTGGGAGAAGAAAAGTAATTAGTTAAGGGATAAGATGAACGGTAGCATATATAGTGGGGAGATGATAATAATGTTTGTTCCCAACTGGTGTGTAGCATACCGTCAGGCATGATCACATCGTTACAGTCAGAATGAAAGCATGACTGGCGGGGTTTGTGGGTACAGGGGATTGCGCAGAAAAGGGACAGCGTCACAAGCGGTGGGCATTATCTGATATAGACGTTGTCATCCCTCAACCGGTATGGGCGAGAATGCACAGTTACTGCTGCTTTTCTGGAGAAAATATCGAGCAAGATCAGATCGTTAGGATTTGAAAATGGCGGGGAAAAACAAAACGAGGGAGGACAAAACAGGAGGCCACCTGCCTGCCACATGAAAGGAAAAATGCAAACTGCGGAAACTGAGGAACCAGAACATTGGAACTGGTGAACCAGCAGAGTTAGCGTGATCCAGATTGTCTATCTGAAACAAAACCTAAAACCACCGCTGAGGCCTCGTGGCCTTGGACTTTTGGGATTATGGCCGAGGTCGTGAAAAGCATAATTAGGGATGATGAAGTGGAAAATTTAGCAATGCGGATAAATGGCCGCGGGAATAGTAGCAGGATGGGTATCTGATAAGGTGTGTCTAAGTTAGAATGTTCTGTCTGAAAGTCGAATCTACCTACCCTTCTGCAACGACCCACGTTGGTGCTACCAAGGCCCTGCCCTCGGATCACCTCAGTTCCTGTTCTGCGTCAACGACATTTCCAAATGTTTACAGTTTCGGTCGACCTAAAATCATGCAGCTTCAGCTCAAGATCATTCCGGATAGATGTCAACACCGGAAGTCAGTGACTACCTGCGTAAGCACTTCCACTATATGATGGAAAACATGAACACCTTTCGTTAGGCGGAGGCGGCCTTTACTGTTTAATAACGAAATGGATCAAAATACACTACAAAACATGTGCTTCCTAGTCCAGAAAAAACGTTGGCTCAAACTGCAACCTTCGTTCTTTGAAGCACCTTCCAGCTTACTACTCGCGAGGGCTTTAAGATACTCTACGGAGCATAAATCAACCCACTTCTTCAAGAAACCAGCAAAATTGCTTGCGGTTTTGTTGATTATAAAACGCATCTATGGATGCTTCAACTATTTCCTTCAGCTTTTGGTGGCTTTCGAATGGACCTGGAACTTACGCCCTGACTGAAAACATGGCGGGGATGTGATAAGAAATCTTTCTAGATTGAGCCACGCAGTTTTATCCGGCGCCTTGGACGTACGATGTTTTTATCCGCAGAACATTTACCAGTGAAGCAAAACGTTTCACGCCTAAATATTGCATTTTGTTGCATATGTGCTCAAACCAAAAATCAAACCAATCTACCGTCATTTTTTCGCGATTTATTTTAATCAATCTCTTTTCTAAATTTTTGGCTTCCATTCGACTGTGAACTTGCTGTGCTATGGCTCCAGATGTGGCTTCACACACGTTTGTTGAGAAACTGGGAGCTGTATTCTTTCTATCCTTTACGACGTTTGAGAATGAATACATGAAGGATAACTGTGTGGTATTTGTGCGTTCATCCAGCAATCGAAGTACCAACGCTGCTTTGCGTTACGAATGGGTGTGCTACAAATGCAGCAAGCGGCCTGAAATACAAACGGAAGGTCGAGAAATCCGAAGAAGCTAGTAAACTAAAAATGTGTTTTCTAATAAAAAACTGAGCGAAGCACCGGCTGTCCAGTGCGGTTATGTCTAAGGAGGCAGGGGAACCATCTTGCAGCCACCTCTTATTGTCTTGAACACAACCATAAAGTTTGTAAGTTTTTGTGCGATCGGCTTTCGGTGGATCAACGGCTAACCGATGATGAGTTGGGCTCCTGCGGGGCCCCGCTGAAGTATAAAACGCCGTCGTTTGAAGCGCGGCATTTTGCGGCTGATGAATGCGGTAAGATCCTTACACCTTAGGACATACACAAATACTGCCGGAAGTGTCGACCAGCTCTACTGAGTAGGCGTCGCAGATTTGGGGCATATCGTAACATATGATACGCCTTTGGTCCAGGCAAAATTTCGGACGCGTGCTTATGCTGCAGTTAGGAGAAGGCCACTATAGCTTTAGTCGCATCTTAATCGTGTGCGTCAGCTGGGTTCGTTCAGCGGTCTGCTACGATTGACTTCATGGTCGCCCTGGTATAGTTCGCAAGCTATAATGGAACACTCTACTGTTTAACAGAAAACTTGCACGATTTATCTGGCAATAATGAATGCGGCCTCCGCGATTTTAACTCGTAATAGCAACTCGAGGTACCTGAATGCATACTTCGGTATTCGAGCAGTCCTGCAGATGTAAATAGCAAAAATCATCTGTACAGGTGACACCTCCGCATATATTTTACACCCACAGGGGTCGTGCAGTTTCTAGAAAGTGCGACGAATTATTTGAGCTGAAGGACTATCTACAAGTTCCGTCCGTTGTGAGTGAATAACTTTTTTTCCGTAATTGGAGATATCTCATTGGACTAGGCAACGTATTCACAGTCGGTGATGTTTGATGACCTTGAAGATTCGCCCACTTAAACAAATCACTCATGTAGGTAATTTGCGGAATACTTCCTTATACAGGAACATTCTACAATATGAAGTGGCGACCACCAATGTGCGGTAGCTTTCGAGAAATCGGTTCCAATGCGCGACTACTGAGCGGCCATAATTATAGTATAACAGTTTTCTTGCTTCTGTTAGTCGCTGCGTATAATAATCTTTCCCGGACAGTTGTCAGCGCTTCATCATCATGCTTTGCATTGTAAATACTCATGCTGAAAATCTTAGTGTTGAGGGCTGAGAACTTATAAATGGTGCTGCACCTAGTTTTACGTGTTTTGCTGGTGATTTTAAGCAACTTAGCATACGCAAAAGACCTTGATCAAATGCATAATTCGTGAATTGCTGTGCCAACTGCCGGATACAAAGCTGTGGTTGTCGCGTATTGCCAGCATGGCTCCGGAGTGACTGGATGCTAGTGCAACTGCCTGGCCTCTAATGCCCCCGACAACGCAGTGGCGGGTAACTTGTTGGCCTTGAGGATGCGTAGCAAAATATTGTGCAATACTTTGTGAAAAAGCGAGAAGTTGCATACACCCAAGGGCTCCTGAATTTACTTTCGTCCATTACAGTGTTAAAGTAATTAACCGTCAAGAAAGAATCACTACGTTTAGTGTATACAAAAAACCTGCTGTTTCTTTTGGCCCTGGCTCACTGCGGGTCGTCTCCATTGCGTTTAGAAATGCGCGATCTGCAGGTTTACGCAACAAAATATTGATAATGTTTATTCCTTGCTGGTGGATGACATACCATCAGTCATGATCATAATGGTACAGTCAGAACAAAAGCTTCACTGATGGGATTTGTGGTACTCAGGATTTCGCGAAAATGAAGCTGTAACACAAACAGTGGGCATTATCCGACGCAGATGCATTCATGTCTGAATCGGCACAATCTGGATGCTGTGGATATCGAGGTCAGAAAAATACAGTTAGTAATAATGATAATAAAGTTTACTCATAACTGGTGAGTTGCATACCGTCAGGCATGATCATAATGTAGCGGATTCCAATTTCTGAGGAACATATCAAGCTAAAGCAAAATCAGTCCGTTACAATTTGAAGATGGCGGGCAACAACAAAAAAAGGAAATGCGAAACTAAGGCACACTGGCTGACCCGTGATAGGAAAGCTGCTAATTGCGGAAAATGAGGAAACAGAAGAAAGGATCCGGTGTATCGGCAGTGTTGCAGTGATCTGGCCTGTCACTATAAACTAAAACTGAAAACCATTCCTCAGGGTCCGCGGATTTAGACAGTTGGATTTATGGCCAGAGTCACGAAAAGCGTAAGCGGGGATGATAACTTTGAGAAAATGCGTGATCCAGAAAGGTGACGTTTTGTCCCCTGGGACCCTTTTCGGTTCAGTCACTCTTTGTTTCACTTATTGCTTCAAACACCTGAGTACATCTGCGGGAGCGTACCAAAGTTGCGGTGTACCTGTTTAGCGAGTTCAGCTTCTTAGTGGTTGACTTAAAAGTTGCCTGGAGGTCAGAAAGTACTTTCACGTTAGCTCGCCCAACGTGATGTTTAAAAAATTTGTACTTAGCGTTCACACGTTTACATGTCTCCTCTTAGTAGGCGTTTACTGGCGATGAGCTTCCTGTCTAATGGTCGGTTCAAAATGCGGCTGAAGCACACAAATTGTAAAATGGTTCATTATAACCGGTGCATCTCTGGCGATTTCGAAGTTTTGCATTTTGAATATTTGAAGTCACTCTCCCCCCTATCCCATTTCTTCTGTACATTACCAAGCTTCATTGAAATGAATTTACGTGATATTTTGATGGTGTTTTTTCTTTCGTTCTCGCCAATGACGTTGAGGATGACCGAGCCGGGAGGCTGCATCCAATGTCCCTAGATTAGATGAGACGTACCTTGGTGCTAGCACAGCTAGGAGATGCCTCATCGTCCGATTTGCACTGTCGATAGCACGAACATCTGACATCCGGTCAATCGTTGGTTTTACTTAAAATTCAGCATTGAGCTGACTGAGGTTTGGCCAAATTATGATGTAATAATTGTGTAGCGAACTAAAAGACTGTTTGTGGGTGTGCTTCAGAAAAGAGCCTATCAACATACTGCAGACAAGGTAAATACGTGCAACCAGACGAAACACACGTATAAGTCACTTGTAAAAGGATTCGCGAGGTAATGCGAGTTCCCAAGCAGAGTAAGGCTATGGAAGGGAATACATCTGGACCTACGCATGAGCAAAAGCAACACCAAATGCTTGAGTGATCGTCATCTCCCTGTCAGAGTTAATCAGTCTTCGTCTTAACTTGTTGCAGTTGCCTGTCGTGTCATTGAACAAACTGCACTTTGGGACAAGTGGCCAGCGCATACGGACTCTCATACTCTTTCTTACGCAACCAAAATCCGTCATCTGAAAGTGGCCACCAAGCTTCAGGGCTTCATTGACCATTTAGTCTATTGACTGTTTGGTGGCTTGTCACCCAACAAATCTGGTAGATGCACGAGGGCTGAAAACCTCGTGTGGTGGACGGGTACGCCCTGCAGGGAGGGTCGCCCTGTTAAGTTGCGCCATGGTGCGTTCGTACACTAGCCATCCCTCTAGTAGCACGGGTGCATCGCCCATCGCCGGTGGTTCTGAGCCTGACCTTTAATTCGAGAAAATCATAAAGGAGCACCGTTGTCGTTTGTCTGTAGCTGGATTGGACTTGTCCCGGTTTCCATTTGTCTGGCAACACCGAGGAATACAAGCGAATTACAGCTGTCCTCTTGATTGATTTAAAAACATATGCATGGGTAACCTAAAGCTACTGTGCGAGGCTCACGGCTGATATCGACGTGCAAGGAGTTGCCACCGTTTTCTTAGCTGGGTTACACCACCTCAAGACCACTTCATCATTCAGACATAACACGGGCGTTCTTCCCTTTTGTTCTCTGAAGCAACCATATACACATAAAACGTAAATCTTTCATTTTCCCTGAATACCAGCATTCATAACTAGCGCCTAATGGGTGCTTTTTGCCGTGCATCATTCGTTTCATGGAGCTGACATCAGTGACTCGGTGACAGACAACCAATATTCTTACCTCCCTGTTGAGTTGAGGTAGTAGATTCCAGTTAAACTACGGTTCTTATCCATTATCTCGGAAGCTGTTGCCCAACCGTTTATAATTTGTCTGCTCTCCGTAATTTTATTAACACCCTCTTTGCACAACGGAGACCCTATGAGTGATTTATTGGCTGAGCTGAAAACTACCGCCATGTAATCTCACCATGTAATCTCTGGTTCCAACTAGTCCAACGGCTAGCCTACGTGCTAGCTACCTCCGGGACCATGTCCTTAACCTACTTAAAGTAGGCACCTACTCTGGCCCAAAGAGTATTTGGTTTCCAGGTCGGCCAAAAAATTCACTAGTCCCTGGGCTAACTTAGCTTGCGGCAATTCCCTTAAGGATTTTTTCAGTCAGGCAAAGTTTTATCTGATGCCTTCTGGCACTCACCAGACGCTAGTACGCTCATTATACTCCTTCCTAATTCCTCCTATTCATAAGCATGAAACTTCAACGTTACTTGCGCAAACACCCCGTAAAACTGTTATTCATTCAATCTGGCTGGAATCCGGTCCACAGTACCATTATCCTACAAATTAAAGGAAATTATCCATTTCGCTGCATCGACTTGACCATATCAGTGTTAATTTTTTCGTCTAGCCCAGTCCAAGCTGCCGCGGAAATGCGTATCCCCTCTCCGGTTAAGGCAAACTTGGCGACCGTTACGGGGCTGTCCAGAAACCGAAATATGTCAGTGCAATGATGGCATGGCACTGATATGTGTGTGGTGCCCAGTGTGATGGCACTCCCGCAACTATCTTCTTCAGAATCGCGACCGCAACCCCCCGCTCACTCGGGCCAGTAAGTGCAATTGCGAACGAATTTTTCACCTGGCCCCAACCGCCTCTGGGTTGAGTTCATTCTAACTGGCTGGACCTTTCGTTTGGATTTAACCAACCTGGTTTTCTGCTGCAATTTCGGTTTGCCTCTTCCACAAGTTTAATTTCATTTACGGTATTCGTTCGGTCTTACGCATTGGCATTGATACCCATCAAAACTATCCTTTACACCTGACGTCCCTACAACAGTGACACCAGTGAGTCTACTTAGTTTCAATTTAAACCATAATTTTGAGGCAAAACTTGCCATTGGGCTCCACTTCAAATTCTTCTATCTCCATCTCCATTTTTGCTTTTTCTGACCCTACCATAGGCTTTTTGGTCAGTAAATTAGAGCCCTCAGCACTGCGCCATTTTGCCCGGCATTCTCTGGATCTACCTGCTGACATTTTCGCACAGATGAAGACTGGCATACATTGGGAGGCTGGGTGCTTAATTGGCTTACTAAGGAATCAACGTTGTAGGGGACTTTTAACATCTTCTGACGATTAGCAAGCTGTCTGACCGGTTACAGTAAACATGATCATCGTTTGAACTTAAAACCGTGTCAGCAATCATGCAGCAGATTATGAAAGCAATTTTTCCCGATGAGAACAAAGAGGCTACATGCTTCGACGACACTGTCGCAGTATGAGTAGCTAAGGAACAGCTTTGAAATCGGTTTCTTTTTTTCCTCGTGCGATTTTCTGAATTCTTTTACTGTTCAACCTGCTTACAGAGTTAACGCGTCATTTGTTGAATTTTTCACTCTAACATAACGTTTAAGTGAT
Source organism: Opisthorchis felineus (assembly GCA_004794785.1). Classification (NCBI taxonomy): domain Eukaryota; kingdom Metazoa; phylum Platyhelminthes; class Trematoda; order Opisthorchiida; family Opisthorchiidae; genus Opisthorchis; species Opisthorchis felineus. Next base: position 295,310 of record SJOL01004701.1, on the reverse strand, counting down.
AGCTCCTGTCATTTCGCACTCGGTTCCTATTTTGCACTCATTCTCAATGTTGACCCAAATCAATACAAGCTGCTTTCCGCAGCCATCGATGGACCACAACAGATGTGGACGAAACGGGTGTCCGTCGAATGTAAGACGTGGTATACAATGCCACTCCTGCAGGGCTTGGTGGCACTTTAAGTGCACGGGTTTACAGGACGACTAGGTAAGCCACCTGGCGAGCTCTCCTGACCCGTTTGCCTGCGCCAGCTGCCTTTACATTACGGGGCAATGCAGTCCATAATTAAGAAGACGGCCACCAAAAACGGAACTGAATCTGCACCGCAAAATCAAATAGGACGGTGTGACTGTTCCGCTTTAATCGGGACACTCAAAGCAAAACTGGAGCTTGTTTCTAAAGCTCTGGAGGATGCAAACGCAAAGAGTACAGCGACATGGACGAAAGTTGATAAAGAACTTTATCCGCTGAACGAGTGCCTTGCGCTATCCATCCCGGGTCCGCTGGCTGCGACGAAAGTCATCCAGCTCTCTGATGCTGCAATAAAGACCGCCACGGCGTCTATAGTGGACAGATGCGTAAGGGAGAGCAGGCTGATCATCTGGGGGTCGTTCTCCAGAAAAATCACGTCAATGAAGCTGATAAAGTCATTCCTTGGTAGTGTCATCACGAAGACCGATCACGAATTGCTCCACACAGATTGGCTACGTCAGAATGGAAGCAGGCGAACACTTGGGCTTCTGGTCATCCTTTCTTCCGCATCTGCTGTACAGAAAATCTTGGAGCAGACTGTCAGCATTTAAAAGACCTACCCAACAATTAGGCGTATATCAGGGGATTGCCCTCTAGAGGCGCGGAAGCTATGCCACAGCAGTTCCAGTGGAGAGGTGCGAAAAAGATTTCCGCTTGGCGCCAGTTCGGTTGACCCCAAACTTATGGCGAAACCGATTGTAGTTATAGCGCCTTGTGCTCCGGAAAGCACGTCGACACAACCGGCCGCAACCCCGGATTGCAGCTTCTAATCAACCACCGCAGACCCTTTGACCACCCAAGGCAGCGATCCTCTGGAGGAGGCAAGCCTCACGAAGACGCAGCGCCCAAAGTACGTAGAGCTATCAGCGCTTCCTTCCTTAACAGACAATATAGAGCCAGCAGTGATTCCCACACCTAAGTCACAACTCCTGAGCTGGACTGGGCCAGACGTGCGGAGACAAGCGGCGAAGCCTATTAACAGATCAACCACATGCGTTGATCTCGACATAGGGGAATGCTGCAAGAACCCTGGAACCACTGTGAACCTGCCATTCTCCAGCTCCACTCCATCGAAAGCGGCCTCTTTGATTGCGGACTCAGTCGTCGCCCAGGACCCCGACATCCAAAGCCACAAGCCTGACCAAAACGAACCGGATAATCCTTCGTACACACAGTTGGCCACGCTGATCGCGGGCAACTAGGGGGTCCACACAAACGCGAAAGAAAGGCGACTACAGCCAAGCACGCGGCATAAGATTCGCCAAATCAGAAAGCTACTGGCTGGCTTCAAGGTGCAGTCCTCTGCAAAAACGAGCCTCATGGGAGCGCCACCAAAAGAACTACCTCTTGGTGCTGCTACCCAGCGTTTAGGGACCCACAGGGCGCCTCCCCGATCAAACCACGCAACAATGCCCAAGAAGCCAAACAGACGCAAGTTTGCCCCGGATCCCTAAACAACAGCAGACCTGGTCGCCCAAAAAGCGGTACTGAAAGAGCTACAAGTAGCAGCTGCCGAAATTTTCGCCCACGGGGAAAAAACTCCCTCCCTCAAAGATAAAAGGCCCGCGCAAATCGGGCCCCCAAGGGGCGAAGAAACCCTGCACATGAAAACCAGCCTTCGAAACCACCAAGACGGGAAGCAAACCAGTATGCCGCAGAGGCCCCTTCGAAGCCTTGGACGCAAGCCCGACGTACAATCATTAAGTCTGCTATCCTCTCCGGTTACAAACCTCTCGGCTCCTCACCTTTGGAGGCAGCAGAGACAGTGTTGAAATGCTTGTCCACTAACTGCCTCGGTCTTTTCAACCAACTTTGCGATATTAAACAGTCAGTTTACCTTGAACACCCTCACTCAGTGAGACCTGGCTCACACCAGATGTCTCCGACGCGGAGATCTCGATAGACGGCTGCTCCATTTTTCGAGCTGACTCAAAACGAGGGAGGACTGGTGGGGTTGCTTTGTGCCTACATGCGGCCCTGCCCATCCCGATTGTCCTCTCTGATACCACTCCTGCACCTTTTTGTGATGCACTGTGGATTCAAATCACGCTGCGCGGGTC
>SJOL01004701.1:244687-269457 GCA_004794785.1 Opisthorchis felineus | reverse complement strand
TCAATCACGACGTCCATCACGGGGCTGTCCAGAAACTGAAGTATCTCAGTGCAGTGACGGCACGGCACTGCCATACCCAGTTTGATAGCATACCCGCCACTGTTCACTCCCTACTTTGACTGCGCCAGCTCGCCCACCCGTTTCCTTACCCACAGCCACAAACGAAGTCCTCATCTGGTCCCAGCCGCCTCCGGGAGGCGTTCATTCCAATCTGCTGAACCTTTCATTGGATCTAAACATCTCCGTGTCTTTTACTTTGTACCCCTCACCAAGTCAGTTATTTTCCGTGCAGTTCGCGTTCCTTCTTGTGCGTTTTCGTGAACTCCTTCTCCCAAGGAACTTTTAGACCCGACCCCGCTCCAGCAGCAACACTACTGAGTCTCTCCAGTTTCACTGCGCACTGTGATTCTGAGTTTCCTACTACCATTTATCCGCATTGCATATTCCCCCACTTACGCTTTTCGTGATTCTGGCCATACGCCCAAAAGCCTAAGGATACGATGCCTGAGTAAAGGTTTTAGGCTTTAGTTCAAATCAGCCGGTCAGATCGTGGCAGTTCTGCTGCCTCTCCTGATCCGTTGGTCGGGCTCCACTTTTTCTGTAGATTGAAGTTTTTCTTTTATTATTTTAATCACGTGCCAGGCAGGAAGCCTCTTGCTATGCCCTCGCTCGTATTGTTTTTGCCCGCCACTTTCAAATCTTAATGATCGTACCTTGTCTCATCTGATATATTCCCCATAAGAAAGAAAGAGCCCTTGTAATTTTGATTCCCTACTCATGCCGCCTCAGGCGTGACCAAGTCTACTTCGGATAATGCCCACTCTTTATGTCGCCGTCCCTATTCCACGGAATTCCCAGTACCCACAAACCCCACCAGTCACGCTCTTATTCTGACTGTCACGTTATGATCATGCCTGAAGGAATGCCACCCACTAGTTGGGAATAGACATTATTATCATAATGCCCTGCGCCTATAACGTTGTCCCTTTTCCCAAAAACCCCTGTACCTGCATTCCCCGCCAGTCATGCTTTTATTCGGACTGTAACCTTATGACCATGCCTGACAGCGTGCCACCCGCAAGTTGGGAGTACACCTTATTATTATCACTATTATTATTACCTCTCTACATGTTACCTCCAGGTACCTTTACACCTGACATCTCCCCAACTGCGACATCTGTGAGTCTACCCAAGCCGTTCTTGTGTGACAAACACGCACTTATTCATGGACAGCTCAACCCAGACTAAGGACGAAGGACTCATATCAAATGCCATATTTTTTCGACTTCCCCAAAAGCGTTCAATCTAGTCCCACACGTCACTCTGCACCAAGAGCTCGAGTCTTACGGGATTCAAGGGGAAATTCTACGCTCTAGTAAGGTGTTCCTATCAGAAAAAACAGTCTGAGTGAACGTAGGCTTTATCTGCTTTTTTCCGGCGCTGGCCTTTATTGGAGTTCCTCAAGGCTCTGCTTTGTTACCAGTCCGTTTCTGATCTTGGTCACTGTCATTCCATAGGTTCTATCAAGTCTACTTTCTGCTGACTGCTTGTTATCCTCTGTCCTTCAAATGGGTGTAGACGCTGCAAAGCAGTAGACGTTGGACTGGCGCCTTCCTCTGAATGAGGAAAAGTGTGTCCAGATGTTATTCGTAGGGGAATCGGTGAAGACCTTTGTTGTGCATGGTTAGAATGAACCAGAAGACATCACAAGGATGATTCAGCTCAGCTTCCCGCACATTATTTGCATAGACTTCCAGACAGCATATGAAGCCTGCATCGGTCCGGTTCTTGAGTATGCCAACCAAGTGGTCTACTAATGGGCTCAAGACAGAAGCAACCCTCATCGGGTTGCTATGAGAATGTTGCCGGCTTTGAATCCGTGCTTTACGAAACGCGCTTCGCGTTGCTTGACTTCTTTCCTACAGAGTGTCGTCGCCTCCGAGGGGACCTCATACTTACTTATGCTCTGTTTCAGCTAGGTTCTGCCAACAGGTTCCTCACCGTGTAAGCAAATAGCACAAGGGAGACAGGCTAGGAATATTTTCGAGCCTAGAGCGCACACCTTCAGTAGGCAGCAATTTTTCGGGTTGTTGGTGCGTGTAATAACCTTCCTCTGACGCTTGTTCACGCTGCATCGAGTACTCAGTTCAAGGCACTTTAAGACGCTTTTCAGGTGAGTCTCCACTCTGGCAGCCTTATTACCCAGATCAGAGAAATTAAAGAGCAATGCTACACCTTTTTTCGCCTGTGCATTTTAGGTGAACGGAGGCGGCTAATGGACAAGAACAAGCCCAACCAGGAAATCTTGAATGAATACCTTGATCTTGCTTATCAATCCGTGAGTCCGCGAATACGCAGTCTCACCCTAAACGATACTCCTGGGACGAAACTTGCCATTTGCCGCCTCTGCGATTTTTCCCGTCCCTTTATCTTTACCCGAGAGTCTGGATGCCCTGGCTACCAACTCAACCGTCCATGGTCATTCATAGCCAGCAACGGTTTTTAGATATAGTTCGACTCAAACAGACTCATAACCGAAGTAGTCGTACTCCCTTCTCCACTGATTTCGCTCTGTCTTCCAGAATTTACAAGAATGCCCTTGCGTTTGCCCTCCCCACCGTTGTGCTGGCCTCCAAAGCCTTCAGATTGAAACGGCCCAATAATGCCTAAGCTTGCATGCTCCCTACAACTTGAAAAAAGCCCATTAGTATTGATGAAAACCTCGTGGTCATAGCTTCAATCCTCCGGTTGCATACCAAGGGGGCACCTTACTGCTGCTGCCTATTTAGAAGGTCGTCTTGCAGACCTCCCTTTTATTAATATTGATCAAGCGACCGGCCGGTGCCAACGCTGCGGTTAGCACATTCATTTTAAATACCCTTCAAGCCGTTTCCTTTACATCTGGGTGTCCGTTTAAACTGAAAGCTATTCATTCGTGTCGTGCGTTGATGCCAACTTGCATGTGCTTTTTGTCCTACCTAAATAAGAACTCAAGCCTTCTCTTGTTCTTGCATTCCGGTAAGACAATCGACCTTCACCGATTGCAACCAACGTTGTTTAAGTAGGCACAAATCATCAACCACTCCACACGGCGGTCTAACAATCTCCCACGTACCTCTGCTGGTTTGTTCACTAATCGGGCGCCCTTTGTTTAGAGCTTTCCGCCGCAAAAGACGTAGCTCAAACAACGTACCCCTCCTGAATAAACCTTACGCTAACTATACCGCGTCAGGGTTGACACAGGTGAGTCTATTTCGGCCTGGCGGACTGGGCCACTTACTTTGTGTACCATTCACGGGATGGATCCCGTGCACACAAATATATATGAAACAGTGCGGGGGAATACTCACATTTCCGACTGATAATCTTCCAAAAGTCAAACACAGGCAAGGAGCATGGTCTGCAAAAGCTTTGGTTGAAAAAGAAACTTCTACGTTCGTGCATAAGCATAATTTTAATCCGAGGTAAGGCACGTTAAGCATCAATGCCCTCAACAAGGGCACTGAGGACGATCTTCTAACCTCCATGCAGTTTGCTCTTCCACATGCTTGTGTGTGGTTGTGTGCAGTTTTTAAGTAGCTCGATGCAATGGCCGATTATTATGAGTTTTCGAGTGCTTTTCCTTTGCTGCGGTGTGCAATCTCATTGTCAATGCGATTTGGTTCCGCCTTTTTGGTCCGTAAGCAGACTAGGCCAGGTAGCGATATTGCCGCCTAGGTGTTTAGCGCTCACAAACTCTTTTTCTCCACCCTTTCATTGTGTTGGGGAATCTGACGCACTACTTGCTTCGGCCTCGCTTGAAAAGCTACGAGCGTCCGGCCACAGCCAATTGGACGAAGGGCGTGGGCCGATATTACTCTCCACTTCTAATTCGTCCGATTGTATGGTAAATTTTCGCGTGTAAATGACAGGTTGCCAGTGACATGCCATCCCACCTACAGTTCAACTACAACCGACGAGGTTACAGCTTTGTGTGAAAACCCACGAAGCAAGAAGATAATAAAGTAACCAACGAAGGTAGATATGGTAATTTACAATGTGCAACGATGTCTACTCAGATACTTGACCGTGGCAAAACTTTCGACCTTCAAATGGAACTAAAATGGAATGACCTTGACATTCAGTCTTTAAATGCACCAACGGCCTGAACTTTTCTTAGTGGTCTAAATAGTTTTGGTCATCAAAACTCGTGGTTGGTGTCCAGCTCTCAGTAGATAATTTATCGGGCTGCGGTTGTGCAACTCATTGTGGGCATCACCTCCACATTCGCTCGTTTCGCGACAATCGGCAACAATGGTATGGCGGAAACCCATTGGCTACCACAATCTCCATCTATTCTTTAGCGGGCCGAAAAGAAACTACTTATTCAAGGAATTTTGTCTGTGATGGGAGGAATATTGATACATTTCACATTCGGGCACTTTTACACTGTTGGTAAGATTATTGAGATTATGCATAAAATCAGCTAATATGGTACCGTACATAATGGGATATACAAAAGCCCGTGTCGACCGGGATGTTAAAAACGAACTTTCCGTTTGGTTGTCCGCCCTGGCCCTTGGAGTCCAAGGGTTCTCGATGCCTCTCGGTGGAGTACTCGCCAGAAGATTCGGCTTCAGATGGGTTGTTGCAGCCAGCTGTCTACTAGAAAGGTAAGGAAGCTTTTTCAACGGATTTAATTTGTCTACCGCTATGGAATGTAAGTCAGTTCTCTCTTCTTTAGCAGCACAAGTTTGTGAGAATAATACGGTTCCTCTTGTGTTACTGAACTTACCCGAGAGCATAATAGTTTTGTGATTTCCAGCACCAGACTTATGACAAGTTGCTAGTTGGTTAACAAATTCAGAGCTTGAATATGCATGTTTGATTTCCATTTTTCCGTCGAGCCCAGACCAGTATGTTGTGGCGCCAATATTGGTGGTTGCCCACTCTTTGGAGCAGGCAACGGATGCGTAGGAAGATGTACCCTTGAAATCTACAAAAACTGCACTGGAGAAAACAGTCATATGAATCGGTATAGAATAGATGAAGGAATGCACCGAGAATCGCCAGGTCGGCCCCTTTCATCGATACAGGCGAACAAATACATCCAGAGTATTGCTTGAAAATTTGCAAACAAAGTGCAACCGCCTATGGGCTGCAAGATATTTTTATGGATTAGGAAGATGAAAGTGACTGCCTGTCTTACATACAGTGCTTTATAGTCAATACTAAGCTAACCACCTCAGAAAACAAATGTCTCCGAGTTGCTTGAAAAGAAAGAAAGACACCTGTAGCTTTGTATAATACGTAACCATCATGGAATTACCGGCTGCTTTTCCTACAGTAGAGGGAGCACTTGGAGGATTGTTGAATGGGTACAGTTAGTGTTCCCAACTGGTGACATGTAATGAACAAGAAGGGATAACGGGCCCAACCGTTTGGCACTGAAACCCTCAAAGCCCTGGAAATATCAACGTAGGAGGTTGCACACCAAAGTCTACTCTTTTAGTTTCCACCACCCGTTCAAAGCAGACTTTTTGTTAAATTAATTTGCACCACAAAGCTACTGACAGTACTTCAATCAAGGTGGATTTTTATGGAGCACAAACAAGTAACCAGAGTGTTGTTTGCACAAGTCTGCAAAGCATTGTAATACTTCAGCCATCTCTTATTAGAAGGAGTTCCATAAGTCAGTGATAACCGGAGCAATACACCAAAGGAGTTAAAAGCACTAAGAATTTGAAGTTTTCGGGTATTTCTCGAAAGCAGAACATGCTACCTGTTGAGTTCCTCAGGAAGCCGTCTCCGAAGAAATACTTCCACGCTATTTTAGTTCGCTAGATGCGCTGCTGTAAGACCTAGAGAAACAAGTTGTAGTAGAAAGTGCACAGAACAACAGAGCTACAGGTGGAGCTGGGAGCTGTCAAAAGTGAGTCAAAAATACGAACTATCAAACTGCGACAAAATCTTGTCTGATGGCGATTAGTTTAGTGCCCGAAACAGCGATAGAGAGAAGTTGAAAGATGTTCACTTATGCATGCCTCAGAATTTCGTGCAGTGCTTACGCAAAAAATCCAACACACGCAAAAACAACAAGGGAGTGAGCTCACAGGCCTGATATTTTCCAAAGGAAAGTTACAAGTATACAACCAAACTAAAGCAGACAACAGGCTTCGAAACACATGCGACGACTGGGAACTCCACATGACAGGATATATTCTGAGCGAAGATATGAGACCTTATTTCCATATATGCTGAAATTCAACCTGCGTGTGAAGAAAGTGCCTTTAGTATTCAAAATGACGCAGCGAAAGCGGTGCCAAAAGTCTCTAATACTGTCCACACTAACTCGATTTACACAACGGCAAACTAATGTAAGCCAAATCTTGGCGAAGATTAAGAGCTTGAAAAAGACTAGTTGATTTCAAAATGGCTCGGTGCCTAACAAGCCGCACTGATGACGGGCAACTACTCACGCAGATACCTTTCATCTCGGTGGTACCAAACAGTGCAGCCTTTAGTGAAATCATGCACACCAGCCTTTAGTACTCCAGCTAGCTCACTGTTAGGGCGTGAGATTACTGACCAGAGGTTTTGTGGCTCCTAGAAAACCTCTGCATCATGACTGTTTCTATGTAAGCCTGGGCAACCTAAAGGTAGCTCTGTCCCCGCACTTACCTCCGGTGGTATGGCAGTTAAGTGTCTAAAAAAACTAATAAGACTGAACAATTATTATTGATGTTGTTCTGGATCACTAGAAATGCACAACGGTAAGCTATGAATCCACAGGAAAGTCAGTCCAATAACCATACTTGGTTCTTGGATCCTTGGTTCAAAGGGACACCATGCATCAATAGAAAGCGCTTCCATTATATGCGCAAGAGCAATCTACTGTCCGGTTTGTTTCAGTGTGCAAACGGTTTACGTTTCAGAGTAAAATGAGTGCCGTGGTTTGAAGAAGGATTGTGGCCTGTCTTTGACTTTGACGGATAATTTCATCGTAGATATTGCATCCAACGGCAGTGTGTGGTAAAATGACGTGGCACTCCTTAAAGATGAACCCGCGGGATGTCACTGTCAACAATTTCAGGAGAATAAAACAGGGAACATGCGAAGTAAAAAGAAGGACGCCGTCGGTACCAGACTGTTGTAGCTTGTTCGCCACACTAAATGCTGGAAGTAAGACGACCTGACTGATGGCACCACAGGATGTCTAACGTGACATAAGCTATGGAATTGCCTGCCGCGTCATGGATCCGTTTAAACTCTACTTGTTCAAGTTCGTTATGTCGCCCCCAGGACGATTGGGAATACCAGCCTCTACACTGAATGGTCTCCTTTATGTAAACCTAAGAACGTTAATTAGACGACCTTGACGCGCCTTCATGATAAAAGATACCTTGCTTGAAACCAATGTTTGAAAACAGAACTTGGAGGAAAAGATGTATGGGGTGATTAGCTATCAAATGACGTGATCAGTTTCTCGCACTAGTAAACTCGTAGTGACTTTGCGCTGCAATTAGGTGTTTGATCACACTTTCGCTCTAAATCATGTGTTTTGGGTGTTATTTGCTCTAAACCTGAGTATATATTGTGAGTAATCAGGCAAAAGTCAATGTAAAATCAAGTAAATAAAATAGTGCGCGCCACCGGACCAGGTGGTTGAGAAACAATTCCAAGTTAGCCGTCTGACATCAACAAAGTAATGGAGTTCCACGGATAATAATGAACGCCTCATTATTAAAGGTGTGTGAAAATGTTGTAGTTGAAACTGCGCCAAGATTATTTGACTCAATGAAACATATGACCTGGTGCACTCCGAACCACAATGAACATTTTTACTAGTCCAATTCATTGTTGCGGACAGTTAAAAGCCACTGATATCTTTTAATCCCCCTCTTTCTACTGCGTTCACACAGCGGTGGAGTCTTGGCAACCTACTTTACAATTCAGTACTCGTTTGTTGGAGTAATGATCACTTACTCGCTCATCAAAGGGGGTGGTCTTGGATTGGGTTATTCAGTTGTACTTGGAGTGGCAACTTCCGTAAGTTGTGATTTTATGTACAAAATGTTTCGTGAGCTTCCCTTCAGATATCTCCATAGTGAGGAAGATATACTTTCCATAAGAATTTATACCTTGTTTCTTGACGTTCCAGGCTTGGATTAGAGTTTTGATCAGCTTTTGTGTTTAAAGGGCTAGAAACCAGTAAAAAATTGATCTACTTGATTTGAATTAATTTTTTATGTAGGTAGCAGTACACACCAGTTCTAACGTCAAATGATCAGCGGCTTTAGATTAAAGGCTATAGATAGAGGAAGTGAATAGAAGAATATGGGATAATGTATGATCCTAAACAACCTGAGCAGTAGCCTGAAGAGAAATAGCCGATAAGGTAGTAAAATTTATCCACTTTCAGTAGTTGTCGACGTAATACATACATGTGCTGTGGTAGCAGCAATGAGAGTACACACGTAACCCTTCAAAGGATGAGGGATAGTCCAAGATTAGTGCCAATGACGCACAACCTTGTCGCCCCAATTTAACCAGCATTTTGTCAATGAAATCTGGCATCATGGGGCTCGGCTGTGCAGCAGAACTGTGAACTACTCTTTGGGGTCAAAAAAAAACAGCATGTGCTCACCAGGTATCTTTTAACCGACTTTGCTTGGAGCCAGGTTACAGGTTGACAACAAGGTGATTGTAATCTCATCGGACGTACCTGGTATTCTGGTATGTGTTCAACCAGTCTTTGAGAGAAGCGGTTTTTCTGTCAGCGTGCGACGTGAATGCAGGTGACCTGGTGTAATAAAAGGTCTGTCTATAAAGGTTGGCCATCCTGAAGTCCCACAGCTTAGTTGAAGCAGGTTGCTTTTAATCTTGACGCTGATGTAGCCACCGTTTGCTCCCTTCTATTATTTTTCAATATACAGTCGCTTTTAAGTGTCTGTCTCAAGAGAAATCCCTTCTATTTGAAAGTTGTCACTGGATTTGCCTCAGTCTCTAGCAGAACGTTTTGGATAGTTAGGGTTAGTTTCAAGGACTTTTATTCATACCGTTCAACTGCAAGGCGAGCGGTTCTTGTTCTGTAAGGTAGTGCGGTTGACAATGAGGATTAGTGCGCTTTCCGGACGTCTTCATAAATGGAAGTTAGGATGTCATCGACCCAAAGTCGGCAAAGTTCTGTATTTACAATTTTATGACGTATATGCATTCCTGCCACAGCTAAAAATACCTCAATGTGTGTAGGACTCAACTAATGGCAAAGGACGGTAACATGGTCAGTGGAGCGATGGGCAACTTCTCGTTACCAGAACGAATGTTTCACATACAAAGAAGCATAAGACCTTTCAGCGTAATAGGCGAAATGCTTACTTAAATGTTTTGGCTAACTATGTTGCCACATGAAAAACCGGCTTGGCAGCACGTTATTGGAAAGTGCTCCAACACCAAAGGAAAACAGTGGAACTCATTGGTACTCCATTGTTAATCTGGTGAATTTCAAATAAAAACCAAGGTGTTAAACGTATTCAGATGATATATAGAAAATCCTACTGATATTTTGTGTGTGAGATGGATTTAAGTGGTAGATTGAGGTTGCGAATCTTTGATACATCCGCAGTGCATATATTATAGTTGCATTGCACATTTACACTCGGTGCTGAAACCGTAGGTGACGTTTTCTATTGGCTTGTGTTTAAACGAGGATGTCTTCCGGTTCAGCACCCAGGACGAATCTTCGTTCATTTGCTTTTTCGGTAACCATTCGAGCAAACCCACTAGCTTGGTACCAAAATCACTGTAAGGCACCTAGACTCCGGGATTTCTTTATTTCGCGTTCTACTTTTATCCCTATGTGTATGTTCTTTGATTCGACCATATAGATACTAAAACTGAACTTATGTCCACAGTTTATTTATCCGTTTGGGACGCATCTTGAATCTGACATAGAATGACAGAATTACTGCCAAAGGTTTTGCAAACGGAATAGTGTAAGGTTTCAAAAACAGCAGTTGAGCTCTACTGGAAAGGTGGGAAATATATCTGGTTGGTCAAGAAATTAGTTGAAACCACGCAGAGGTCTTCTTGTTCTCAACAGCTCGACCCTAGAGGAGTTTTCGAATTTGATCTGACCATTGAGTGACTGACCCTTAAGTTATGTCATGAATCCTTGAGTTGTTTCAATAGAAAGGTTCTACGTTCACACAATGCCTCAGTATACGCTGCTGTGAACTGGACAGTTGCCCGTCGAATTTATCTAACTTTTCATCTGTGGGTAATTTGGTGAACCGTGCCAGCTATATGCTGAGTAGGGCAAATTTCTCATGGAACTTTGCATGTATCTTATGGAAAGCTTAAAGTCAGAACACAGCGTAGTGGAATACGGTGTTCTAAGATAGTGTTTCGGTTGCCGGGGGCAGCCTTTCCCAAGAATTTCCACAAACTAAAGGTGCAACCGTTTTGGTCTTTTATGGGTAAAAAAATACTTCTTGGTGTTTTCTAGCACATGCGGTGATAAAATCAACAACGATCAACGGGACAACAGCTATCTGGTTAGTACGTAACTATATGTTACCTTGAACGCCATAATTTAAAGCAACCGCTACTGTCCTTACCAGTTTGATATTTTTCACTGGTACATAGTAGATCAAGTCATTTTCAAAAAGGTGATTGATAGTTCAAAAATCACATATTTGCTCTTTATTGATACAGGATACACTAGCTCTACCATCAGTTAATAGAATTTTATGTTTGTCTTCTATTGTGTTTTGGTGTCCGAAGGATGTACTTATTTTACTTCTCGGTAGACTGTTGCTTCTTTCCTGTTCAGACACCGTGGTAAAAACTGCAGCTTTTCCTTTGAACCGATTATGTGCAGTTTGTCAGACAACTGCCTGTCGTGTTTGTGAGACGCATTTTCTCTAACTCATTTCGTTTCGAAGAATGATACCATTATTGGCCGCTGACAAAAAAGTTACAGTAACAATGATTTGAAAATGGTATTATCTTTAGGCGTGAGGGAAGAATGCAGACGAATATCCGACCTGCTATCCCCTGGTAATAGACACTTGTGTATAGCAACAGAGGGTCAGATTTTTTATCTAGCATATACAAAACGAGACTTCAAAGCACACAGAATTAACATGTATTCATCCGCCCACAGAGCGGAAAAACAGCGGATACTGTGCCGCCAGAAACAGATGAACCTCACAGCAGCAAGCAAGCACCTAAGTTGGAAAAAACTGCCACTCGTCGTGAATGCGCCACACAGGATCGATCCATGTAAATTTTTAGAAAGTGTTATGCACCATTAGATTTGGTCTGGTGTACAAACACATTATTTTTCTGCATTGCCAAGACCTTCTTTTCAAGTGACAGAAGGAACCTACTGAGCTCGGCATAGTTTTTTTTAGGAGGGAGTCAGTTACTTTATATATATATATATACTATATATACCATATATATTATATGTATGTTTACAGGGTCAGAGCAAGAATATACGAAATTAGAAGACTCCATCAAATCCACATCAGCCAAAACACTGCTTGTACAAAAAACAAAAAAACGTGTGCAGCTTATCCAAAATAGTCCAAAATAGCTGATCAGAACGCAGTCATAAGTTTTTATTTCAAGCGCCATTTGGAACATTCCTGGGGGTAATTAACGAATCTACCACGGTTGACAATGAGCTTTCTTTGAACGGAAAATAGCTTCATAGGCTTTTGTTTCCTCGAAAACAGAATGATAATGTTAGCAGGTCAAAGCGCAAGTGAATCAGTTGGGTGCAGCGAGTAAGAAAGTTTGAACAAGTCTACTTACCCTAGAAAGTGTATATCCGAGACATTTCTATAGCCGACCCATCCTGTCTCGAGAGATGGGCATCCGAAATTAAGTAAGTGAACAGTCTTTTCTTATCCGTTTTGACTGGTTTCCCTTTGAAGTGCCTAAATGTCGGTTTGAACAAAAAAGGCCGTAATGGATGCCATTCAATCTTTGCGATGAAAACAGATTAACGGGAATTCAACAACCATTTACGTCCGAAGAATTATCAACAGGGCGAAACTGGAAATCAACCGTTGAGCAATTTTTATCATCCTTACTATAAAAACGTACAAAAATCCAACTGAAACTGCAATTGCTTGACTTCATCCAGTAATAGCTACGAGATATAGAGTTATTTTGTGCACGATAAGTCGCTCGAAGATGTCGGCTGAACTTGCTTTCTTTTCAGAACATTCACTTCTGTGGTGTCTATAATCATAATGACCAATGAGGGAAGTGTTCGAAAGAAGTATTTTTCCAGAGCTCCAAATGGCTCTCATCACTCACCTCTACAGATGCGAACATACGTAAATACCCTTCTGTGTGAAGACGCCCAAAATGTACCGATCAAAAGTGTTGTCCCATAAGCAAACGTTCATCTGTCTAGCCTGACAGACGGATCAGCAATCAGGTCACCTCTGTTTGAAAATGTTTCTTGCCCCTTGCTCTACACAGTGTAGGCAAGGTCAAGCAATACTCATACTATTTGAGGCGTCATCCATGAAAATGATATTTATTGCACTTGTTGCCTACTTCTTACCACCCAGAGACTTGCGTTTTGTCTCTATGCGTCCATGAATTTTTCTTATTCAACGCTCATCAATGATAGACGCTTTGTAGGCCTGACTTTAGGGGTTGTTGAGGTTGTCTATTAACCCGTATGAACTGTTCAGAATTTTTCCGTGTTCAGTGGTTTCCCGCAAGACGTGGCCTCGTGGTCGGGCTCACTGTTGCTGGCTTTGGAATGGGTGCTCTTGTCTTCACGCCTGTGCAAACAGCCTTTATCAACCCCCATAACGTTTTGGTGGACAATGTAACCAGGTGAGGAAAGCAACGGCACTCACCATTTTTACGTTTACTGAAAAACCGTCCTTATTTCGTTATGTAACTGAGGAACAAATGGTCACTAAAACAGACCAGTATGAGTTGGGAGTCAAATGAATCCTTAAATCCTTTTAGCCGTACAGTCAATTTTCTAAACTGCGTTTTCTCGAATGGTTTGCCATTCGAATACCGTTTAGATATAGGCAGCACGTAATATAGGTAGGCGAAAACGTTACGCAGTCTCCTACATTTTGCTGTCCAACCGATCGTGTGGTCACTAATGGGGAGCATCTCACAGGATACTGGCATGCGAGCAAGAACTGTACCGGTAATTTACCGGTTTATTATCCTCCTCTCTCCAGGCTCTTACCATTAGCTATTAAACGTGCTTTGATGTTGCTTTCTGGCCCACTTTGTCTCTATGTAGCTCTGCACTATTTAGATAGGAGAGAAATGATAGCGCTAAAAAATTACTCCGGCTAAAAGTGTTACTTATTGATAACGGATGAAGGTTTTCTCTGTAGAATGGGATCTTTTTTAGGCATTTACTCGGAGCGTAGCGCCAGTCTGCCTTGTCATTTACCCTTATATTAGCGATTTGTTTTGAAATCGCTGTGGTACCTACAGTCACCCGCCAGGTCAAGTAAGGCAGAAAGTAGTAGGCAAACTCTCTCAACGAGGCAAACTGTCCTATTACCTATCAGGTTTGACAAACCCATAGAATTATTGTTTATTTGTTCAACAAAACTTGTAGGGAACCAAAGGTTGTTTTACACGTTACTGGATAAAATAAATTCAGGTACTGGCAATCATCGTGTGACACCCAATACACAGCTACTAGACATCGCTTGGCATCACGTCCAAATCTATCACTGTCATCTTCATTTCCTCAAAAAAGGAAATTTGCCCAATGATGGAACTGACGTATCAAAATTTTACTGAGTTTTCAATGTTTTAAACACGTACTTTCGAATTCCAGTGCAGGCGGCCTGAAACCCTTTGAAATTATTTTGAGGGCTTCGCAATCGTCACTACTTTTCGTTGATTAATTGACACGCTGACAACGCTGATGCTGTGTCATTGCACTTGAGTGCGAGAGTGATTTACGCACACCAGTATCTGCGCACATTTGATTTTCTTTTTACTTTGTGACCTGAAGCAGACACGCATACGCTGATGCTATGTTTCAGGTTGGTTCAAATATCGGAGGAATTTTTTCTATTCCCGATTGTCGCGGTTCCGAAATGCCCGCCAGCCCAGTGTCTTCACACTGATTTTCGCGTTAAGGATAATAATGGCAAGGCTTCTGCACATTGCGTTCCCCAGGCCAACCTATGGCAGTGAATGTAGTTCAAATGTTAAAGTTCAACGTTCAGTATGATGCAAACTTTTCAACAGACAGCTTGTCATCAAGCCTTGTAATCTAATTATTAAGCTCGAATCAGAGAGAACTGCGTAGCTGATTACATATTCTATGGGCGACCGCATTTGTCTAATCAAATCTCTCGTTTGCGTTAACAATTAGCGGGTTTCGAACGCCACTTTCAGCTTACAACACCATTTTGTTCGTAGCAATTGCTCGCGCATTTTAATATTGTATGAGAAAAAAGTACTACGATGGTTTTGTTTGATTAAGTTTGCACTTATTAACTGTTGTTACTTCTTGGTAAAATTTCCAAAGGCAATTCACCGACAATGAGGTGCTGGATCGTGTTCCAAAGGTTTTTCTTCTGCTTGGTGGAGTTTTGCTCGGTTTGCAAATAATTGGATTCTGCTTGCTTCGTCAAACGCCGACATCGGTGAGTTTTGTTTTCATGAATCGATGATAGAGTCTATCTTAGGCATATCGCCGGAACCCTTGTCAGCTATTGTGAATTTAGAAAATATACAGATGTTGTTAAGGTCTCTAAGGTGGGATTGTTCTTTTTTGGGTCAGGAGTTTTCTGAGGGAGAGGGCTGTCCTCCTGGAAATTTGTTTTGGACATGTGGCTCACTAATGGCGCTGATAGTCGTTTGTCATTTCACTGGTTGGGCAGTTGTTGAGTGGTGTACGAAATCCAAATACCCTGGTATGACGTGCTACTTCAATGTCATTCGCATTCAGTATGTATCTGCATGCAATCGCCCAGTGCCTCCACATAATTATTATTTCATGTAATGTGTGCAGGGTGCCAAAGTTTGTCAACATGTTCTATTGTTCGTTTCTGTGCTGCTTTTGAGTTTCCATATTTCTCACCTGCTGCCTCTATCAACGGCCGAGATGACAGTGATTAAGTCGTGAGCCTACTGGTCGAAAGGTCCGTAGTTCAAACCCAACCCAACAATCTTGATTACTCCTGCCTAAGCTTGCGCAATCTGACAGTATTCCAGCCCTCGTGCTTTCGTTGGATTACATGGCAGCTAGGCACTGATATGGTGCTACAGCTGAACGATCCAATTCGATTCCGACCTCTGTAAAATGTCCTTCACGACTTCTTATTAATGGAACTAAGTCATTCAAATAACCAAATCAAATGGACAGTGATTATGGGTCCTGCCTTCAGCTACCAATTGTGACACCGTTACTATCGTCGGCTTTTCAACTTGGGTTATTCACTCTTGTGTAAACACAAAGTTATTTTGAAGAATCCCTTGGTGAAACAAGTAACAAAAAACGGAGGCATGACAGCTCGTTCTAGTGAGTTTACTACTACAAACACACGTCACGGTTATTTTCGTATCTGGTCAACATGAACACTTAGCTTACTATGGAAGTCATGTAAAGAGCACAGGGATGGCACCCACAGAAGACATCAACCTTGATTCATCAAACAGAAGTTTGGTGAGCCACGCTTTTAGTTAAAGTACTAACTTCCTCAATAGTGCAAATTCTGTAATACTATAAAATGTAGTATATATGGTGAAACTTATTCCGATTTGGAGACCTCCATCCAAAGTGCAATACGGTAACTTAATTTGTTTTCTATGCATACTTATGAAAAGGATAATTACTCGCACAAGGCTAATCTGGCAAAGGGTTCACGTTTGCGGAAAAGAGACCGCCTATGATGCTAGATTAGAGTTTGAAAACTGAAAGCAAATGAACAGAATATAGTAACAAAAAGCTTCCTTGTTGCTGTCACCTAGGCAGCGGATAAAATAAACGTTCTCCAACGTCACGACTTGAGCGTACGCTCAGTTTCTCTGGTTTATTCTAGACTGATAATTTTGAAACCTTTTTGCTCGTTTTTTGCACTGCTAGCTTTTGCGTGATTATTTTACATGGCGTTTAATGGCTGCTTGCACAAAGAAATTAACTCCAAACTATACATTACGGCTCACACACGAGTGGATACTGTTATGCGGTATATACTCAGTCTTCAAAGACGCTTATTTCGATTATTGTTAATACGTTAGATCCGTTCTCATCCGTCACACCCATTTTTGTTTTAGGAGGGACCAACTGAAAAATCCGATACTACAGCTACGACCAAATCACCCCAGGCGGAAACTCAGGTAAATTCACAGTCTCAACAGCACACCGACCTTTGCAAGCAGCAAGAATAGCTGTGAGCAGTAAGATGACCGAGCTTAGGATTATTCAGAAGTTGGGGCAAGTGTTGCAGCTTGCTGTTCGAAGCTTTTATTATATGTCAGTTAAAGCCACGGCTCGAAATTCTAGCTTCCCTGCGCTGTCAACGAGGCGGGATTTCGAGTGTTCCTGTAAGAATGTTTCAGCGTCTGCATGTACGAATGTGTCAGATGAGGCTTAGCAGTTTATACTGAGCGACCGAGAATCAAAATAGGGCATGAGTTAAGGTGGCTGCGATATGAATGTACTGTTCGAAAGTTCCACCGGTCATGTTTCTTACTTTTTCAGAGTGACAGTGCAGCTGAGGAGAAAAGGTGAGTATACCATCAACATATTGCTAAGATATTTGTCGTTTTAAATATTAGACTATATTCCACGCTTTAAGCTCACGTGAGTCTACAGTCAAACAAACTTTCAGAATGAACACGCGCACCTCGTGGTACATTTAGTTTGACATCTTGCTCCAACTTTGGCGTAGTACAGTGATAATGATACAACGATGCAATACAATATAATGATATTTTTAAGTGGGCAACAAAAGAACAAACCATCACCTGTGGAATAATGTGGTTTTCTTCAATAAGGAATGCCTTGGCTAGTGTGGAAAAAAGAGTGGGCAAAGTTACCTGTTTTGAAGAAGTAGGAACGCATCTCTGATTTTCTGTAGCGGTTGGCCGCATCTTGAACCTATTTGTTTGCATCTGAATGAAAACGGGCTCTAAGTTAGCGACAGTTTGTTCCAGCTAAGTGGTAATTAGTTCGTAACACCGTGCTACGACCAGCTCTCCGGCACAGATGAATTCGCCCGGTATTTGTGAGTCAAACATGCTTTCAAAGTTTCCCTTCGCGTGTGCAATGTCTTCCATTGTTCTCCAATTGGGGTACCGAGCGTCTTGGGTGTATACGTTTCCCTAGCCGCTCAGTCCATGTTCGCTTTCAGTGAATCCTGTCGTTGGACCCCTACGGTGGCAAATTAGGCGCTTAGCTCACACTGCTATTGTGGATAAAAGAATAGATGACAAATCAGAATACAAAAATCAGCCATTCACTTGCTTTCAAACGTCATGGTTTGAACAATACGCCCGAATTCCGTTGTGAGAATACCCCGCTCCAACTGACTCTTGAAAGCCCGTCCCATGCTACTCAGTACCATTGTAACGGTTAATACTGCTGATGAAACGTGCTAGCAGTGTCATTGTCAGTGTCGAAGCACCGTCCTCCATCCACTGGAAGGTTGGTACGGAACTCTTGGTGGAACTCTTTGCAGTGTTTGTTCAAAGGACGCCAAGGAAAGTCCAAGAGGACGCTTGAGAATATTCATCTTTCAAAAATTCTGTGGAAATGATATTTTTACTATCATGTCTGATAGCTTGTAACTGCCTAGTTCGGGATGGTCAACAAGCGATTCTGCACTCGAGGACGCCCTGAGTTTTATCTGGTGCCGTGATCAAGATACAAATGAAGGTTCCGTGGCCACAGCATGGCGATGCGGATAACAAAAATGATGGTGATGGTGACGATGAAAATGCTATCAGCGAGGGTTTGGTAACGGGCATGATGATTATGAGCAGGATGATAATGATGTTGACCGGGGGATTCGGGGTGAAGGATTTACTTCAGCTAAGACTTTTATGTCAATTTTGGGACACTAAGTCGTTCTACGTGCCCAGAGTTTGATGCTTTTGCAACTGATTCACTATCTGCCAATGAATATTTTGCATTCAGACCTTTCACGCCTGATGGGGATGTAGAAAGAACGCCATTCGCCACAGTTATACATACAAAGGAGGATACGAGGGAGCACTGTGCAATGCCGTAAGATAAACACGTTGTAACCGTGTGCTGTGTCACGTTAACTGCTTGTGGTGCACTTTTTTTACACCGGGGGATTGTCATACCCTTTTCTTGCACTTATTCACTATTCTAACAAAAATGAAGCCTACATGGGTTGGTTTGTGTGCCGTTGGAAGTCTACACAGCCTCAGCATAACAATGACCTATAATCTCACAGTGTTAACACATGAGTAGTTAGTCTGAAGGCACCCTTTCATCGTGCATCTTTCAACCATGGAATCTGGAAATGTCCTTCCCAAATAAAAATTACAATCGGACACAGCCGTTCACCCCATTGCGTTGTCATGCTAATTCATGTGAAAACGGTTCAATTTTACCTAACTTCCAGGATAGAAAACTTGTCACCGAAGCAAGTGCTCCGTCGCGTGGACTTTTACCTTCTTTGGATTATAATGTTTTGCAATGTCATACCCATCACAATCATTACATCGGCCTTTAAGGTGAGCAACAATACCCTAGAACATTGCTTCACCGTATTATTATTACTAGTGTTATTCTGTGTTGTGATTTTGATGCACGTTTTCTTTTCTATTGCAGTATTTTGGGCAGAAGTATATATCTGATGATCGATTCCTGTCGATAGTGGCGACCATATCGTCGCTGTTTAATTCGTCTGGCCGGATAGCTTGGGGCGCGCTGGTGGATAAAATTTCGTTCAAAGTTTGTCGGTTACTTTTCATTGATTGGATAATCTTTGACATATGTGCCATTACTGACATAGTTAGCATTTAACTAGCCTCGACAACTTGACTGCTGATGAATAGTCTGATTATTTCCTGCAAAGAGGTATCAATCGTTGCCCATCACCAAGACACAGACCAGAAATTTAACCTGGCATTCGTGATATGTATAGGGTTAGCTCAGACAGACCTCAGGATTGTGAGACCCGAAGCCTCTTTCGGTAGACATACTAGTCTAGAACTACCGGTCATGTGTGCGTGCTGACGATTATGTTGACAAAACGTTCACGACGTCGGCGAGGAAACAAACTGATCAACAGTTAAGCTTGAAACTACTTATCGCATGGCCAATTGACGGATCTTTCTGTGCCTTTCTGATGAATCGTCATGCGGGCAAGGTAGCTCGTGTGACTGTTGGCGCGGGACACCACACATGATGGACAGCCTCATATCAGTACTGGAGGCTTAATCCTCATTTCAGATGAACACAGAATGATAGTGTGCACGCCGGGGATTTTATTGTTCGAGTTCAACGGTGCCCCCTCCCAAAAAAACGGTGGGGCTAGCAGTATTACCCTCAACACAAGTAGTTAAGTTTGTGGCAAGTTTTTTCTGCGGATGCGGTCACAACCAGGGCAGCTAGTATTGCTGATGCCATGTCCGTACACCGGTTACTTCAGACTTCAAACCACATCGGACATAGTTAGTTATGGTGATGTCACTGGATCCACTCTGATTACTTAAGGTAATAATAATAATAATAAGGTAATAATCGGGCTGTTAAAGTGTGGATAAGTAAGCGTGAGATTAGTGGATCTACAAGGACTTAATACGGTTTACCTGTAACGGACAAGACACGCAAATTGCAGGGTGTGAAAGATATTATCTTGCGTTGGTTTCTCAAGTGGATGTCACTTCAGGTGCTGACTCTGAGTATTATGTGATTTGTCGCATAGATGAAGCGATTACGTAAAGTTATTGCCGCATAATTCGATGTTTTTTGCCGGTTTAGAGGAGACGAGTTTCATAACACAACTTGACTATCGGCTGTCTGAAGCCATTTGCGAAATTCCGCATAACTGCATACTCCAAATCACAGAGACTCAAATTAGGTTTATAAGTATACAGTGACTAGGTAATACCAACCGAAATGTTATCCAGAAATCGTCCAAAGTACGACGAATGTCACAGCTGATTCTTGGGTGTCAGACGATTAGCAGTCATTCAATCAGCATTAGAAATTCCACTGATCCTACAGTTGGTTTACAGAACAGAAGAGGACTGAACAACTCGTTAACCATTACATTTGAAAGTTCCACATACCGCATTGCTCTAGGGCAAAATCGTAGCTCTCTGAAACGTTTTTTTATATTTACGTACCACAGGTTGCAGTGTTACCAGCCCACACGTAGTCAAAGATTTAGCATTGATCCTCAAGCTCTATCAGTTGGACCCTTCCTGAGAGTAGCTTAATAATCCTTCCCATTCATAGCTGTGCTCACACTCAAGCTTGCGAAATATGTTATTCATGCGTGCTCGTAAGCTGTGCATCGGATCAATTTGAAAAGGGACCCATGTCATGCTCCTTTTTAGATCCCACTTTGCATGATGCTAACATTGTGGGCCGCTGTCTTGGTCACCTTTCCCCATCTGGCTCTTGCTGGCCCCACGGCGCTCAGAGCGCTCTACTTCATCTGGGTTTGCCTTCTATGGCTATCTTTGAGTGGTGTTTTTGCCATTATGCCATCAGCAACCGGGATACTGTTTGGACAGTCAGGATTGGCAATCAATTACGGAATGATATTCAGTGCATTCGTAAGTCATCAATTCAAGTTGCATCTTTTTCCCCATAAAAACTGCCGATTTAGCAGTTATGAATAGTCTCCGATTCCATTTCTCCTTTCCACACAGGCTGCTGGGAGTGTAATGTGTGGCCTGTTTGCCACATTTCTTCCGTCCAAGGATGCCTATCTTTCTCAGTTTACCGGGTGCGCATGTGTATGCCTTCTCGGTAAGTAAGGTTGTTTTGTGCGCAGTGACTGCCAAAGTGATGTGAATGTAGTACTCATCTCTCATTACTACGCGACACTTGATCAGCACGATCGCAGTGTTTCGATATGTTAGCTAGGTTCACGTTTTGTCAAGTCGTGCAGGAACCGGACGATTTTATTTCTATACCCACCAGGCGTATACAGTGAAACCCTCAGGAAGAACCTCTCCGAAGAGAAGCCACCTCCGTGGATAGGTCAGCTAAAAAACACCTTTCGTCCTCATTCCTCCAGTATTCTTGACTATTTAAGTGCAGTCATGGCTGTTAATTTTGATCAGTGCTTTGCAATTACTCTTTACTTTCAGCTCTATTCACAGCGATATGGATTACGGACAGAAAAATGAGTCCGAAATTGGACATTTGTCATTGGTGTAGCACACGATGTGCTAGTTGGCGTGGACCGGGCAAAGGCAATGCAGATTCGCGGATGGAACTTGAACAAAGAGCAGTCTAAACTGGTAACTCGCTCTTCCATGTTCTTAGCCGGATGCGAAATTAGGGACATGTTTTTTGAGATCAATGTCACGTCACTTTTGCTATCAGTTTGAGCAAACAATGTGTATTCGGCTGCTATGTTAAAAGGTTACCACGTACGCAGCTTCCGTTTGTTCAGCGGGTCGCCTCGATTTTTACCATCACCGTAGCGCTTTTCAGATTCTTCGGCAAATAATTCAAGCTATGTTTGCTTATTTTATGTGTCATTGTGTTTGAGACCATAAGTGTAAACTTTGTGCGTAAAAAAATATATGTGTATTTCGACTTGCGGAATTCTAATTGACTACAGGGCCAAAAAATTGATTCTGCTGTATAGTTCAATCCATACCACATAAGGGCAACCTGTCCTCTCGGTGAATGTCAAAAACCAGCCGACAATCCGATCCTTCAACTTTAAAATGTCCCCATCATTGAAGCTATACTTGGATGCATATGACACTGCCTGCTGGGGTCGCAACTTCAGACCGTTTATGTGAAAATGTTAGCCCCATTCTGACCAAGTTTAAAGCATTTGAAGAAATTTGTGTCTGATATTCTGTGCGTTGTACTTAATCATGCCGCAGGACTTGCACGCACTGTAAGTACCAAAGTTGGAGTTGCAAAGCTTTGAACGTGACGTGAGTATTGTGAGAGATGTGGCTGCAGTGTTGCGTGTACTTACCAACATTTATCTACAAAAACGACAAAACATATCGAATGAGTAGAGCTCTATTGACAGTCATCCTTTTCAAAGCTGTGGATTCAACTTTTATTGCCATGGAGTCCGTTTTAGGTTATTTTAAAACCTATTTCTAAACCCCCAAAGGAGAGGCCCTTACCAAAAGACGCAAACTGAAATTTGGCAGTAAAAGCTTTAAAAAGCCAGAGATACAGCGGCACTGACGAGTATTATCTGGGATGATTTCTTTTTGTTGCCAAATGTAGACAAAACCTGCTGAACTGGACGCTTTTGACCTCGGGAGAAAAGGTAACGGAACATTAGTAATCTCGCGACAAACTTATACCGGAATTTTTGTTAAAAGTTGAAACACCTGTTGATCTGGTAAGAGTTCTTATCCGTGTACATTGAAAGAACCACTCAAAGACACTTCAGAAGAGCTTGCTCCACAAAGATGTGATTCAAGATGCACTTGAGATCAGCCAAATAACGCACACTGTAGTTTGGTGGTCGCTCAGAAGGTGCATGCTCTAGACCCATCGAATCTGCAGCATTGGGTCAACCTCATGCTAGAAACTCCTCGATGACCTTCCAGCCAGATCACTCAAGAACGATCACTCGCTTCATTTACATAAGAACCATGGAACAGCTCGATTTAACGAACTTATCGAGGTTCACCAACAATCAAAACACATCGGAAAAGTTAGATTGTAGCCCCGTTTTGGCAGGACAATGTGGTATGTGAATGTCGCTCACCCCGAACTACGTATGACAGAAGTCACAACTTGAAAGTTGTGTCCACTCGAACCAATAAGCAAAACTTTCAGAGATTCATAAAGCATCGTTAAATACAGTTTGAGTTCTCAAGTAGTGTGATTTGTGAAGCATACTTCTCAGCATGATGCACCAATTAATTCACGATTAATCTTAGCCCCTTCACCACTAGACTTAAACCTAGATGTGCACGTATATCTCGGTTTATTTCTGCGGAGCATTACGAGCCCTGACCCACCGTAACAAGGCGTTCTGTGGCAGAACACTTGCAATAACACTGGATATTCCAAACAAATCACTGGAGTGATGGATTTGTTGGCCACAAGGTCATATCAACAGAGCAGATCTGAGCTGAGTGACCAACACGCCATTCAGAAGCAACCTCACGAGCTTTATGTAAGCACGTGACAGATAGTTAGACCTCCCGGCAGACAATCAGGAGGCATTTGCAGTGCTCTATTTAACCATTTTCGAGGTTTCATCTCACAGCGACCATTTCCCTAAGGAGGGGCTGCCTTCTGTGGGAGAATTAGAATTGTGCTGATATCAGAAGACAAAGTTCCTGACCCATGTCACTTCTTCAACACAATGCCCTTTTAAAATGGCTAAATATTTAGCATCCTCGCTTGATTCTGCGACAAATTTATCTGTTTTTTACTTGCCAGGTAATTTTGTGGAACATTTACGTAAGCTCACATCTTGGATTCACATACGGATGGTAGAAGTGTGTCACATCGGTCCATGTCTAAAAAGTCACTCGTAGGCAAGTCAACGCTGGTATTCACTGCACTCTCCGAGAGCTCAGGCCCAGCATAAGTCATCATGCTTAGTGATATAGAAACGACGAGCTATCAGTAACGTCCGTGACCGTGACCGATTTACCAACCGCGCCATGAAGTTACACCGAAACCAGACGGGTGTCACCAAATAGTCTTCACTTTACAGATCATCACGTCATTTTAGATCGAGTCGGCAGAACCTACATAACAGTGTGGTGGAAACGTGCGTTGCGCAACGGAAGAGCCGGAAGAATGTCAAGTTTCACTACACGTACAAAGCATACAGAGGATTGTGTAAGGGCCGGTTAGTTACCTTTCTGTGGCTTAAAATGATCAGAGGCTCTGGTGGTTTCGTTAGTGTACACAGCATGAATGTGCCAATATCAGCTACAGCAAGTGAAAGAAACATAACTGAGTTGCTGCATAACTTATACAGTAAATGTGCACAAAATGGAAGGTTGAATTGATTAAAAGTAAGTTAGTGGCCTAACCTATGAATTCAATGCTGAACATTAAAGATCGGGGATTATTAGAAGTAACTCGCCTATCCCTTAGAGCTCTGTGATCAAAGAGAAATACATCGCGCCAGGTCTAAGTAGTGTGTTTGATGTACTGTACAGGAATCGTTCGTACGAAAGTAAAATAAGAGTGAGACTGGAAGTCCCTCAAAAAGAACAACCTGGGTCTTCCGTAGAGGTGGTTGCTCTGGGAAGCAAGAGGTTTACATATCGTCTTCAATTTGTATTTGAGCAAGCAGTCCTGTGATTGACCAATTGAATGGTTAGTCTCAACAACAGTTGCCATGTTCTGACAAAAGTGTCCTGGTTAATGTACACCAGGGTGGAACAAAGCAGTAGACCCAATTTGTGCTCATGTTAGAGCTCACCACCCTTGGCTGCGCAAACTTCAACTCCGGACCTCAAACTCTGGTAGCGAGCTTTTACCAACGCGCAATCAGCGTACACCAAACACGAGCATTTCACACTTGAGTTAAGTATAAGCTGTGACACGGATATTCCAAAAAGTGATCTATTTGTTTTAATCGAGTGTCCGAGTGTCA
>SJOL01004701.1:200813-214414 GCA_004794785.1 Opisthorchis felineus | reverse complement strand
AATTTGGTTTTGCGAGAGACCCACCTGGAACCCAGCTGAATCTCTCGTTTGTGATGTTTCCAGGCAACCGAATGTGCTGCACCAGGCCGCCTCATGTTTCAGTTGCTACGATATTCGAGATATCGCGATACATGTATATTCGTAATGCTGAAAATTCTTCGACAGGCCACGACCGGTTTCGCCCTTCTTGGAGCTCATCAGGTAGGCGCAGTCCCCGAGTTCCCGTCAACCTTATGATCCACTTGAAACCAAATTGCACGAAATTAGCGAAGTACACTCATTTGCAAACAAATTTGGTTTTGCGAGAGACTAACCTGGAACCCAGCTGAATCTGTCGCAAATGACTGTATTTCGCTAATTTCGTGCAATTTGGTTTCAAGTAGAACATAAGGTTGACGGAATTCTATCCTATATTTTTGGGTGACCTCAAACTATTTATTTATGGTAACACAAGATCTACCCATAAGTATGAGCCATGTTAAAATCATTGCCAAGTTTTTATCTAAAACGATAGTCTCACTTGTTTTGAAAGCGGCTAGTTGGTCAGAAACTCAAGTGAGTTTTTTTGTGAGTTTTTAGAAAAATCAGAGTCAATCACTTTCAATGGTACACGGCTTGTAACCGAAACTGGTTTGTTTGCAAGGTTTGGTACGTAACAAACTTTTTTATATAAATCTCGTGGATACAGTGGAGGAAGTAAAAAAGATATGCACAGCAACACACACAATTGCAATACACACATGGTAAAAATACACGTAATAAAAATTACTAAACATTTCTCACAACATCTCTGCTACTTTAAAGTGAATTGGCGCGTAACAGACTCTGGATTCACTTTTTTTTCAAAAAAATCGTTTAGCTGTACCATTCTTTCGGTGCCTAGCTGCCATGCCGCTCGAAGGGAGCACGAGGGCTGGGATACTGCCAAGTTGCCCAAGCCAAGACAGGGGAAGTCGAGAGGCAAAGGTCGGGTTCGAACCACGGACCTTCTGGTCAGTAAATTCGCGCTCTAACCACTGGGCCAAGTAGAGTAAGAAAACAAATGAAGTGTGCGGAGTAGGTGATCAGAATACTTTGCGAAAGATGTGAGAGTATCACTTGTGTACGGTCCACCGTCGACGATGATAGTGGCGATGAAGATGAGAAGAAGTATGTTTCCAAGGCAATAAGTGTATGAGCTAAACATTGGCTGGATTACAACAAACTGAATGCATTTCAAGAATTTGTTTTGTTTTTGAACGACTAACTAAGTAGACAGGCTGTTGGGCTATAAACCCGCGCTTCGTTTCAAGCCACAAACGACCAGTTAGCGTGGTTTTGTCTTACTATTTTTTAACATTCGCTTTTTTCGGCGAATTTTGCGTGAGCTATTGAACTGACAGTGAAGACATTGTTGATGTAAAGAGTTTCAGCTGACTGAAAATTCAGATGAACTAGTCAAATAATCATTAGTTTTTGCAATCTCGGATTTGTTTCAGTCAAAGACCTTAGTACATCTCCGCCCCCTTCCGGTTGAGAGTCACAGCTATATGGCTCGCAAACATGAGACTGTTGTTGTTATCTGCTGTCTCGTTGTCTGTCAGTTTGGAATCCACCGACCGGAGAGCACAACCTTTGATTTGACTTCTTTTTCCTGGAGCTATCGATAACATCTTTTTTTGTACTCCTGAGCACCAGAGAAAAAGTGATGCCATGGACCAGGCTAAAGGCAAGTCTGTTCGTAATATTATGCCAAATATGTCTGACTGCGGATGATGAATTGTTTGTTTATACGTGCCTTGGATAATATGAAAAGAACTATTATGATTCTCCTACCCCTACTGTCACTGATGAAAAAAAACACGTGCCCTCAAGTAGGCGTTGACAGCTCAGGTTTCTAAAACCTCTGCTGCAGTGGTCGCTGAGCGAAATTGTTGTCATCAGTCCAGAGGGAATCGTCTTTTTAACTAGAGTGGTGTTGCACGCAACCGAGTGCGCTATGACTAGTAGAGTGTAGGATACTTGCAACGACTGCACTGCAGATTTATTTGAAAGGGCGGGTTTATTGTTCAGCTTGGTAGCTTCTTCGAAGTCCGTGAACCCGTTAGCCTAACCTTCCTGAAACTTTTCGGTTGGTTATTGCACAACTAGACTTTCATCACGGTTACCATCACCTGCGCGGATTCCCATGAGCTTATTTATCTGTCCAACAGTTAGCTCAATTCGATTTTTCCACCAATTCACACAAAGTATGAGATACTTAAACAAAGCCATTGTGGTGTGGAATTTTCATCCCCAGTCTTAACTATACAACAAAACATACAGAATGAAATAATAACAATACAGCATAAAGCTACTCCCATCTTATCCCTCCAATGTATACTACTGTGCGACCGCGAACTGAAACGAATGTCGTTATTCATCTACCACTGTAGATTCGTTCCATCCACACAACAGCAACAAACGTTTTGTGAGATAAAGGATTAGAATTCCTCAGTGGCCATGTGTCTTATCTGATCAGCGGTCGAAAATTCTGGGGCGTAGTAAATTCATACTTGCGACCGGTGTATGTGGTCTATGTTTACAGTTATACTGGAGCTTGCATTCTTGATGTGACTCGGTAGATGGACACGCAGGAAATCGGTCCCACGAACTTTTGGTTAGCAATTCCTGGCCGGTAACCTCGACGTCAGTAGTTTAGTGAACCGCTTTAGACGGTAAAATCTAACCGTCAAAACTAACAATACTTGTTCATTCGATTTTTGATTGATACTCAAAGAATGGACAATGCAGTTGTAGTTCCGTCCCTGCCAACCTGCCCATCTGCTTCACAAGCAATAATATCCAGTTTACCTCCAAGCCAACAGATACAACCTGTGACTCGCGCTAGTTCGTGTTGGCCTCAGTAATCAAATGACTGGTCATCCAGGACATTCGTGCAGTGGCTATAAATGTTCACAGCGAAGTAAGTTACAGTCCTTGCCACCCGGAATCAGACTACGAATCCAAATTCATTAAAAAATCTACCAAACACAGAGGACCAAACAAATACGGTTGTCAGCATCAGTTTCTCTCCAGTTCGGAAGAGGCAGAAGGTTGTGCACAAACGCATCTATTCCTTTTGTATTCTGCTTGCACTGTTGATCGATCAGGTCACCCTTAGCTGCCGTAAAATACCAAACATTGCAAGACTCTCTTTTACCAACCAGTTTACCGTGCCATTCGACACCTCATACGTTGATAGAACAAGCAGCTGAACTCTTTCAATTTTAGCGACACGCGCGTAATGAGGCAGTGAATACAATGCTAACCGACATGAAATGACGTTTCCTTTCCTTCTGATTCTATGCCATAGTTCGAAAACGCATCGTTCGAAACACTGTTCTGCCTTGATCAGTCTAATGTAGCAAGAATAATGAGGCTACCGGATGTCACGTAGTCTCAACAGCAGAAAGACGTCATGAAACCACCAAATATGACAGAGGTTGGGGCTAACTCATCGAAAATGCCGTTTGTGTTCAGTAAGTCAGTCACTAAAAGTGGTGTGACCTCAAGATTACAACAAGAGTTTGTCCCCATTGATCAACAGTGTTTCAAGAAATTTGAGTCACATTGACTTGTTACATCTCATAACAAGCCAAATACAATTGAGCTACAATCAACTCTCAAAGTCATTGTTGACGCCATTAAAAAAGCAAGAAAAATTTCCACAAGTTTCGTTAACTAAATGCATATGGAATGCCTCCATTCGGCGTTGGGTGTTCATGGTCCCTGCGTCACTGATAATAAAACTTGACAAGTCAAATGTAAAAAATATACATTTGATTAAATTATGAAGGCCCGATCGTCCACAAATGGGTTTTACTTTAATAAGAGACTATCCCATGATACAGATATATCATATATTTGAAGAAAAAGGGCACTAACTATAACCAACCTGGCATTCGGTTCCTAGGCTGTCGATGAAACCATCAAGCTACTCATCAGTACGATGTGGGTCCATTCGCACCCTACATTTTGTGTGGCCCATCGGAGAACTTGAACCGAAACTCCGTTGTGTCTGAGTGTAGGTGAAATCCCGCCGGAAAATGGATGAGAGGAGAAATTTAAATTAACGGGCTAGTTATTTCCCGCTCAACGTTTTGGACACAAACAAAAATCAAATTCATGATTGAAAGGAAATTAGGCACGTCCACGCTTCAACTTTTAACATCTGACTGCCGCCGTTACTACAACACGTCCGTGTTATGCAGCACGAATCATGTTCATCCAAATGGCAAATAGGTCTTGACAAGCTGTAACACACTACTGAAAACTCTTCAACGCGTTCGCTGTTCTTGGGGCTCATCAGGCAGGCGCTGTCCGTTAGTTTCCGTTCAACCTTGAGTTTTACTTGACCCCAATTGACCCAGTTGACAATTCTTCCGGGTACTTTGCGTGAACAGTGCTGGTGTGTGTGCACAACACGCCTCTTGCTATTTTCTCCAAAGTATTTCGGTCCCGTCATGTGATTATTATTGAGGCGCATGTTAACTAGCGTCTGCCCTTTTCTAGTTTGATTTCCGGGGCGTGTTTCTGGCGTGACACGCGTAAATATGCTTATCATTTTGTGACCTCAGTTACAATGACCACCATTGTTATTGGGTTTATCATAACTTTTTTCTACTGGAATCTGGACCAGTCGCACACAGTAGATGTGCGAAAAAGTCGAAGCGAAACTAGGCCTTTGATATGCAACCATCGTCACAGCTGTGAAGTACTGCATAAAATACCATTAGGAATTGTTCAGAATGCTTTTTGCTAAACAGAGTAAAATTCGATATGGTAATGACTGAATCTGTTTAATTTTTGATTTCACCACCCATTCGGATCAATACTATTATATATAATTCTCCCGAGCAGCGCAAGATGTGACGAGTGCCATTCAAGCTGGGTTATCAAAGCAGCCAGTTAGTTAACAACCGCAACAATTTTAATCAGTTTTGAATAGATAAGATTCTGTGGATATACAAGTTTACCAAATTTAGTGCCACCCAACATCAAATCTAACCGTTTTTGAGGGGGCATCAAAGCTTAGCTTATGCAGTTTGTGAACCTTCCTCACTAATAAGACCCACAGACCTTGGTTCGTTTTAATTCCGGATGGTGGTCACATCACTGAATTGGTTTGTTCCTAAAAAAAAACAATCATCAGACTTTTGTGAGGGTGACTGCGTGTATTGCCAGGCTGAAAGATCACAGATCGTTAACCAATTT
This sequence comes from Opisthorchis felineus, assembly GCA_004794785.1. Lineage (NCBI taxonomy): Eukaryota > Metazoa > Platyhelminthes > Trematoda > Opisthorchiida > Opisthorchiidae > Opisthorchis > Opisthorchis felineus. The sequence goes on along the minus strand of SJOL01004701.1, from coordinate 209,179 downwards.
TCGGCAATCGAAAGAAACAGCAAGTCACTCTACGTGATGATATGACAATGGATTACTTGCTTCCATTCAAAATTACAAATTTATATATCTCCCCTGCTTAATCGTGGGCCAAGCCCTCGCGAACTGAACGGCCGAAGTCTGGCTTTACGTTTCTCCCGCTAAAAGTAAACAAGGGTACTGAGAGCATACAAAACTAATGTCATTTCATCACCAAACATAGCATCATTTGCCAGAATGCAACGGATAACTGGATAAAGGAAACATATGCGGAGCATAGCTATCGGATCCGAAACCTTTCTGTAACCCTGGACCGTACATCGCTTGATTTCAGGCGGCGCGCTGGTGGCTTCTTTCGCTTCATCAGAAATGTGTTGTCCAATTTCACATTCTTCCTTGTGCTTATGTATGCCATCTCATCGCAGCGACCTGTGTATTTTTGACCAAGTGTTTGAGATGGTCTTCTGCCCAGGAATATTCGCCCTATACAATAACTTACTTTAACTAACAGGATGTCATTTTTCCAAGTTTGGTGATGTCGCCAATATCCAAAGTTGAAATTTCCAAATTCCAAGTTTTAAAATTCCAATTTTTAATGCATTTTGGTCCATCAAAGAGAGTGGACATGTCGCATCTTCTATCCTTGACCGTAAAACAAAACAACTTCTCAGTCACCAAACATAGGGGAATATTCATACAGTTACGCTAGTTGGTTTGAAGGTTCTTTCGTCTTGGCATATGTGCAAGACCAATGCGCTCAAGTAGCTGTGTTGACGGTCCTAATAAACGATTATTTCGTGACTGCTTACGGACGCAGATAGCGATGACGTTTATTGGTATGACTTACAAAATCCTGGAGGCATTTCCCCCGATGTATCTACGCTCACACTTATAAAACAAACTCCGCGTTGGTATCAGGTGTTCAACTGACCGATGGAACGTAAGCCGCTCCAGTTGTCAATAACCTACGGATATTTGAATACACATACCCTTCATTGAAAAATTAATAGTAGTGCTCAACATAGATTTAGTTGACGCAAGAAAGGGTCGAGGGTTTTCATACCGTAATACGGCTATTCAGATTGAATGTTAGGGCGCTACAAAGGCATCTCGAAACTTGCACCTATCGAACATTTGGTGTGTGAATTTTTTGGAGCACAGGAAGCCAAATTCGTCGTCCAGCTTACAGGAAGTGATAGGACACTTCTTAATGGTGAACCAGCGTGAGTACAGCTTTGCAAGACAGGAGCCCGTAGCCAATTTGAAGACGCCATTGAGAAGACCTGAACACAAGTAATGGAGACGGAAGTCCTGAGTGTTAACCAATACGATTCCCAAGTTGTTTGTACAATGTTCTGTGAGGCAGAGTTGTGTAATTTCCTGATTGATCTGTAGAAAATCTGGAGTAGCACATTGCGTACCGGTGTTTGTACGCCAGTTCTAAAGAGGACAAGAGAGTGATAAGATACTGTCAGGCTAAAAGCATTTTGAGCAGTATTGATGTCTGATGCGGTCGAAAAGGTGGGGGGGTTTCAAGCTAATCCTCTGCACTCACTGCAAACACTCTTTTGACAATGGGGACCACTACCGACTCACCACAGTTGGTTGGGAACGTCCTTTCCGCTCAGATATTGACAAATAATTTAGATAAGTACCTACTGAGAGTACTTCAGAACAAGCAATGTGTGACACTTGAGGGACAAAAGGTATTCGCTCATTTGCGAAACTGTTGTGGTTTCCAGGTTTGGTGTCTTGGGCTCCGTGGCCGCTGAACAGCTGCACGTGGACAGTTGAAGTGTTCTGGAATGTGTTCGGCCCGAAAAATTGGGCAGTCTTATTTTCTGAAGATGAATGCGGCGCTGTTATTACCTATTGTTTCGCTCGCAGAGAAACCCTTTATGCCTGCTGCATCCATCAGCTAAAATAGTTTGCGCACGTTCCCAGAGTTTCTCTTCCCCATCACTTCAGTCTTTTGGATCCACCAAGCTTCTCGATTCGTGCAAATGCTGTCTTTCACGCAGTCTGTCAGTTTGTCTGACAGTTATCGACCATGAGTAAAACGTATCCGAGCTTCGAGCAATTTAAGTGTTGCTCGAGATCCAGTGCTTGCGCCTTTCCACGAACAAAGCACAGCTTATCTTGCAGGGTTTCAGAGAATGTTACTCATTCAACTTTCATAGAGACGACATCAAAGGGTGTATTTTTCGAAAGAGATTTTAGGAAGTGGCTTTGGCAGGTTTGCCTTAAACTACCGTTCGAGAGCTTTTTATTGGTCAAGCAAGATGGGCACATCTTGCACAGCCGTCAGAAGCGCAGCGAGAAACAGCAACGAACGAGCGCCTGATCTGAATCCACGTAGGTGTTCTGCAACAAAGGACAACCTGTAATTGACCCACGCCACGTATAGCTAATGACGTTATGCTCTATTTTTGTTTGAAGTTGGCTCGCATACAGGGGGTGCCATTTTGTCAAGTGGCTTCAATTTTGTTGAAAAGTTAATACTGCGCAGAAACGGTCTGTGTTTAGCGTAAGACGCAGTAGGCGTTTGGATTCCAGTCCAAGATAACCATCCAGCTAAGATTCAGGAGCGCTAGGTCTGCCTATTGGATCATTCAAACTCCCATCAACCACAACAATAGATGAGCTCTTTTGGCACGTCAATAAGGCACTCAATGCGTAGTACAACCTGTCTCTGAGAGTATCAGAGCTATGGGTTTTTTTGGAGTCAGAGTAGATGCGATGAAAAACAGCACTAAATGGAGCATTTAGGAGATGCTCTCACAAAAGTTGCCAAACAAATCGAAACGCAGGTTTGTTCATCGGGTGACCGTTCAACCAGGGACCTTCACCACGGTCGCTTGAATAGTACCCATCCCGGCGGAAAATGCCGCACAGCTTCTGGATCAACAGATGTGCTCAACTAAAAACGAGGAGAAACGGATGGGGAGGCCAGGTTATTAAACATATTTGGGTCTTTAAGTCTCCTTCTAGAGAGACACCACATATTGATAGGAAGCAAGCCTGGTGTAAATGAAAGAGTAATTAGTTTTGGCTTGTTTCAGAGTGCGAACACCAGATGAACTGAGCGGTGATCTTCTGCGGCTGTGGCAGCCTAGCTAACCGTCAGTGTTGCAGTTAACAGCAACGGGCGGCGCACGGATCTGTCGGCCGCTAAGAATGAACTTGCGGATAAGACGCTAGCGACGGGGTGAGGAGGCGGAGAAGAGTGGATGTATAAAAGAGAAAGAACAGAGGCGTCAAAAGTAGCCTGTTTAGGCTTGTCTGTCCTTCTGTATGAAGCAAGTAAGGCAACCAGTCTGATGGTACCACGCGACGGCCGATGTAGCATCAGATTAGTTGTGAGTGTGCGATTCATGGTTGTACGCGGACTGGAAATTTGCCAGGGCACCCAGACCCAAACACGAGGACGATTAGGGTCCTCAGACAAAGGTTTTGTCTCAAATTATTGTAAAGTTAGATCATTGGTTAGAAGCGAAATCATAATGTTGGTCCATCGCCGCAGGCCGTAAGCTGTTGTCAGGCTTCACAATGAAGATACCATTGGATTTGAGCTCCTGTAATGCAGCAATAGGCTTTTTCGGTATTCCACAGCCACCTATAAAGGGGGTAAGGGGTAACAGATTCATGAACAATCAGATTAACTAACCAGCCAGCTTACTAATCATATGATCTGGGGGGAGCTTCCGGGAGAATTACTGCCACTGTGTTTAATCTGAAGAATACCAACTTTCAATACATCTATCATTAGGCGTGTGGACATAATCGCCCGGTAAAACTGTTTATACCAGGCAAAACAGAGACTATGTTCGGACCATTTCCTAAAGTTGTTTCCATGTCTCACAGAGCAATCAAACCCCGAAGCCGCACCCAGGATCGTGAACCGGAATGCGGCCACTAATTTTGGCATTTCAGTCAGTCTCTTCAGTACGGTGATAGGTTCACTGACTAAGCCAGGAAATAGCCGACATATATTTTGTGATTCGCGTTTTGTAGTCTTTGTGTAGCTCCTTCGAATCAACAAAACTTGGTGAATACTGTTTGAAAGGTATCCTAAAAACATATCGGCTAGACATTGCAACCGAGTTTTGATCATTCCCAAGCAAACACCAAATAGTTTGAAAGTAAGATTAAACACCCATTTGCAAAATATTGATACATAAAGTTAAGTTGATTAAAGCTATAGGTGGAAGGGGGTAAAGTAGTGTAGTTTGAGCATCTCTACTTCACATCTTGATCTGGTGGTATAATCTATAGAAGGTCAGAAGACAACAACTAGGCCGGATTGGAGCTAATTCCATCAGCCAACAGACGCATCGTTGTATAATGTGGACAAAAACACCACTTTTTAGGCAACCTTGTTGAAGATTGGTCTGAATGTCATCATGAAAACTGAAGTCAATCGGAAATGCCGCTTTTTTGGCAGCGAAAAGTCTGCCAAATTGAGTATCTGTTACTTTTGAGGATTTACCCTTTTATTTGGCCAAACATTATGCTTATAAGTAGTATGGTTTGGTGCTAAATTTTTGCATGTACTTGGACAAAATTTGTACCAAATTATTGTTATTTGTTTGTCTGTTATCATACACGTGCCACTGGTAAGGCCTCTAGTGAAGTATAGTGGAGCCATGTGCATCTGCACGGTGATTTCCGATATATACAAGTTGTAACTTGAGGCTGAGTTTGAGTAAAGTAGTGCGAAACTAAGAGCTGGAAGAAATGCAATGTTGCTCATTAATTCGGCTCAACTAGGCTCTTATTAAGACTACTGTTACTGGGGTTTTCCATCACGTATGTACGTACGGTATGGCGAGACTTTTGCGTTTGAACTTAAGGTAAATGTTTGAATTTGGAACCTTTGGGCATCAGACAAGATCAGTGTATAAACGCCACAACCAGGATCACCGTGAACTATCACCACACAGTTGGTAAGGACGTCTACTAAAATTCAAATACACCTAAAAATGTATGTGAATGATCGGAATAGGCGATTGGAGTCGTCTTCTAGAAGCCGGGAAACCTCAAGGTGAGAGTGTGAGATGTGTGCGACATCCAGATCTCAGACTCGTAATATGCGACTAGTCTGGAAGTTTACTGGCAGGGTCGTGAATGAAGGAAAATCCCACGTTCTAATGCTGTGCAACACTGAGTGTCAGAGAACGTTCCGGAGACCGGAACACGAAAACACGAAGACTTGTATGGGCTTCAGGGTTTCCAAGCCCATACCGATCCCCGTATACTTACTATGAAGTAAAAATTGTGGTTTTTCAGGAGATTGACAATTGGTGAAAAGTGCCACCTAATATGGTATAACTGCAAGAGGCTGACTGTTGTGACGCTAGCCAAAACGTTTCGTAGAACAGAATCATAGTGCACAGTTGTTAGGTGCTAGAAACGTCCATTCAGCACACTAATAATCAGGGGCCTTGTGATCTGGTACTCAGTCTGGTTTAAGGGTCATTTGGCCTAATGTATCTTTTATATCAAAAGCGAAAAACTGTCCAGTAACTAGTTCAGTAATTGTTTTACAACACTTGATGAAGTGGTGACTTATTGATGGGTTCCAAGCGTTTTTCAATTAAAATGAGCTGTAGCATTTATCCCTTATGGAGTGAACTTAGAAATTGTTACTCATCTTTGTTAAATCAGCAGAAAGCACCTTCACCCAATCAGCGATTTTGGTGGTAATTTGCGTGGTATTCCAAGTGGAATACTTCGAACCCTTCCTATTAGTGTTCATCCAAGTTTTCCAGTCCACGTCCAATTTGTAGGCCAGTGAAAAAGTTGTCCATTATGACATTTCTTTTGGAGAGACTGTTAGATAGACGGCGCATCACATGGCGTCTGGACTGAGAAAAATTTGCAGTTCTGCGCATTTGGCAACTTTGATTAGAGTTGAAAAGGCAGCCAATGTGATCAGGTGATCTCTAGACACGACAAGATTTCCACGTGTGGAAAGAAGCTACTGATAAGGTTGCTGAAGACTCTTCGGCAGCCAACGACTAGTTTCGCACTTCTTGATACTTATCACGAGTATCCGTTAACCTCGTCTTCTACATGAACACAAGTTGCACGAGATCAACAAAGTACACAAACTTGCACACCATTTAGGTTGTAACGGGAGGTTCAACTAAAACGCGAGGTGGTCTCCGCCCAGAAGATGTAGTTGGAAAGGACCGCTCTAAACGAGAGTCTCTCGTTAAAACCAAACACGAATGTATTTCAAGAATTTCGTAAAGCATGGGCTTAAACGGGACATAAGCTTGACGGAAATTAGGAGACTACTCTTACATGGTGAGCCACCTGGAGGGCCGGTCTTTGGCCATCGAGGAGTATTCAGCAACCTTATGGTGTTACATCCAGAGAATGTACTGCAATACCTTGAATATGGTACCAACTGAAGCAAGAGGTGGTCTTTGTTCAGCATATCGAGCTGAAAGACTATCCTGAACGAGAGATTAACGTGGATTCAGTTGAATATTTTTAAAAAAACAAATTAGTGAGCAAATGAGTGTATTTCACGGAATTTTTTCAGTTATCCGATGGTTTCCATACGAAACCGGGATAGACGTTAAGGTAAACTATCTACTCACAAAACTCCCAACAGACCCGAAGTTTTTGGAGGGCCATCCTGGAAGTGCATCACGCAGGTTTCAAGATTCATTACCTTTCTCCTTTGGCTTTGAATTCGCGTTCGCTTCGTCCGCGCGCCAGCGCAGTCGCAATGACTGATCAGGAGCGAAACATTTGTTTGCCCTTGGGAACCACACCAACCCTTTAGGACGCTAACATTTGGCACAAGACTCATAAGCCCATTATCTATTTTGTCTCATCCAATGATATCAGTTACGCAGGTCAATGACCATCATCATGACCTTAAACCAACATAAAAACACTGACTTCGAAATGCAATTGTGGATGATTCACGTTCATCCAATCTTGTTACCTTTGTCAGCGGACAGTTTACGCATTGGCCTATTACCAACCCCTGGAATTGCAGCACCGCTCGGCGAAAAACCTACATCAACTGACCTAGTTAATCTGTTGACTTCGAATTTTTATCCTTCAATAATAACTGACACTGTGGAAAACCTAAAAGGTCAAGTTTGCCAATCCTACATGAGAATCATTTCCCTGTCAGTTTGGTTGCTTTTTTAGATATCCACGATCACCATAAACAACCACCCGGCAGTTGGCGTTTGCTACTTCAGGGGGTGTGATTAAGAACAATACCCTTTATGAATATTATTTACCGTTTGTTAGGAGATGACTGCGATTGGATGTAATGACGACAGATAAGCATAGAAGAATCTCAAACTGTAGTGCTCATTTGACGGGTCTCTCTGTGAACGTTAGGTCAGGAGCTGATGCCATACCATTCGGCCACAAGTGGCTGATCAGCAGCGTGATTACCTTGGGTGTAGACACCGTAATCCTTCAACCACGTTACCCGTCATACGATCCGGTGTTGACTGCCCCGTGTTTATAAGGCTGGACTGATCCCGTGTGCAAGCCATGACATTATGGAACAACACCTTTCGTGACTCACCGGATATTGTTTTATCAGCTGTATTCTCACAATTTTAGACCCAACCTTTTCGAGGGATTTCTACATTTAGCTGTAGAAATCCTTGAGAAGGGTTATCCACAGCAATGGAAACGTTGGATTATATCATCTTACTGCAGTACGCCGTGTTTTGACTTTCAACTTTCCATATTGTACACCACCATCTGTTTAGCAAGATCCGGGACAAGTTTGGCCCGGAACCCTTAAGCCTTCTCAACGACAAGAAACAATAAGCTGTTTACTTAAAACAGTATTTCGACAAGCCCAGCTGTGTGTTTTCCACATGTCCCTTCCAACACGTAATGCCCCTATCAAGAGATAACATAAGCGACTACAAAGAACGCTGCTTGTCGCGGACATTCATTGTCCTCTCAAGTGAAGGTTCACAGTTAGCTTTTTTTCAAAAGTGAACTGTACACAAGAGAATAACGGGATTACCGTCATTTTATGCTGTGATTTTTTAACGCAACGGTCTGGGTGTGCAATTTATGCACACCGAAGAAGGTTTTTAGCTGTGTCTCAGCTCAAGCATCTCTTGATCAAGAATCCTGTCCTTGCTTCCGGTGAATGCCAGTGAAGCATTAAAATTAGAGGCACCATCACCATGAATCATGATCCTGAAGGATAATTTCACTGGATGTATGAAACTACCTTCTGTAAAGTAGCCAATAGAGCAGGCGGTCAGTAGGTGATCACATGATGTGGTTACCATTGTTGAAGGATGGGTAGCGCTTTGTCATAATTGAGAACTAATCACAGCGCTGATCAGCCGCTCGTGGGCAAA
>SJOL01004701.1:133017-187770 GCA_004794785.1 Opisthorchis felineus | reverse complement strand
ATACAGCATACTACTGGAAATTCGAAATTCGAACACGAGGGCGTGCAGAGATTTCCACACATGTATGGGCACTCTTCAAACTCAGTCGCCAAAACCAAGAAAAAGGCCACGTTATATTTATTCCATTTTGAAAGCACTGACAAGAATGTTTTATGGTTATAACGAGGGCTTCAAGGGACTTTACCAACCGGGACCAACAAATTGTCGTGATCGTTTAAACTGAGGGGTTGATATTAGACACCTGACCAGAGTGAATTAGGTGTCTGAAAACCGCGAAAGCTAAACTGCAGTCGGTTAAAAAACGAACTGTTTCGGAATATGGTGCCACGGGTGAATTCTATCGGGCTATCTTTTCGTTTAAATACAGTGTAGAGTTATGCGCTTGCCGAGGGGTGATGTCGGTGAATATACTGCTTCAGTACATCTAATTGTTGGGTCTAAAGTAAGTTTTACTGAGGTTGGCGGATGATATGAGTACACGTAGTGCGATATAAAGTTGTCGGACTGCAAATGTTTCAGTTGTTGATCGAAATTATTCACCGGAAAATAAAGAGTCCACTTCAGAAACTGGACCCGCCAAAGTAGGGCTTCGTTCAGTGGCTGGAGCATTCGCGACCCGGCAGCTTGACAACACATTTGTGTGCAAAATTCAAAACCACAAACACAAATGAATGCGCAGGGGTATTCCGTTGTCATAAACTCCTCTTCCTCTCAGAAAGAAGCTAGCTGTACCTGTTTAAACTGTGGATCGAATCAATCTAACCTTTGTATGTCACGCTAACTGATCTTCATCACGGAGATTTCTTTTTAAAACGCGTATGACTTGACATATGAAGAATGCTGTTTGAATGCATGATCCTGCTCACTGGTGAACACGTTCCCCATTTCAGACGTGAAAATTCAGATGCATCCAGTGCGCGCCGGTGGAATCATGGTAATACGCTCGCCTCACATACCGAACATCCGGAGTTCAAACCCCGACACGAAAACGGATATGTACCTCTGGTGAGCTCTAATGAGAGCGTAACCGGGGTCCAGTGGTTGCCTCTTTTGGCGTGGACTTACCAGAATAATTACACCAGGACTCAAGTACGACCGTTCAAACGACAGTGAACTCTAACTGTACACGTCCCGCAAACACATGTAACTAAAATTTATCTATCTTGGCTTCGTCACTTGAATAAACAGCGGCATGTAAGCGTAACTAATGACTGCGTTTAACGGATTGTCTGGACTAACAATCAGATTGTGATAAACTGGAGCTTGCTAGGGCAATTGAAAATGAAGCTTCGGTTAAAGCTTTTTTAACCTGGTTAGAATCGGTAAACCGTGAGGCCTCAGCAATAGCAAGATAAAGGGTCGAATAGTTAACTGCTCACAGAGTGCCCCTATCTGGTGAGCTTTATTAAGGTCAAAACCAGTCGTGGGCTGTGGAGCAGTTTTCAGCAACCTGACGAGTAGTGTGTTACCTCTGGACGATCTATTGCGACATCTCGTTTCTGATCTTTCTTCGTCGAAACTCCGTGGCTTCACTAAATACCTACGTTTTGGATGCACATTGCACTGATGTTGAAAAAGCCAGACATAAAGCAATGTTAACTGAAAGGTTTTTGCATAACGGTTCTCGAAAATAGGCAAGATTCAGTCGCAGGCTTGTTTGGGGAGATGTTTACGTCCACGCAAGTTGAAAAGGGTCCTTGAGGAAACAAAAAGATTTTGGGAATGGTGAGAATGACCCGACATTTCTGTAAAAGGAAATGGTTGTTTGGATAAAGCACACAAAAAACATTACCCAGCTTGTCTCCTGATGTAAATTTTATATCTACCTTCTTGAGGAATTGCACACTGAAGACTTTGTCACCTTTCCTAGACAAAGGAGTTCCTTAGTGTGCGGGTGATCCGTGCAACATGCTTCTCAAACCAGACGATCACGTTTTACTTGTATCCTAATGACTTACGACAGAATCCCTGAGGTTGTGATAGAAACTTTCATTTAGGCTGAAATGCAGACGTTCGTGATATTCGGTATTACTGCGTATTCGTGAACCACAAGGTATGCGTACAGAACAGAGAAAACAATGAGGACTACTAAAATTCCTTTCAGCGGCGTCATTTTCATTCGGTATTTCTGCTGTGAATCGTTGAAACGAATGACACTGTGTAAATATCCGAGCATAAATCACTGAGCGAATACAGTAAAGTATAGCTAAACAGCGTTCACTCGACTTAAAGGTATCACTTTATCATGGTGATAGGACTTCTTTGCTACAATGACTCTGTGAGCCATACTGGCTGGAGCTCCGTTTCTTGGTTCCTCATCCCAGAGAGGCTAACGGGGAGCAGCACGACGAACTATGAGTCCCCGTACTGTGTATCGCGAGGTAGTCTGAGGAGCGGTTGTACTGTCCTCTGCAATAGGAGCATGAAGGCAGTAAGGCGTTTCCCACAGGCAACCAGCACATCCATATTTATGGAGGCAGCAATGATACCCTCTTACAAGGAAGAACTGGTTAGAAAATGTCCGCCCTAAAAGTCGCACACTCCGATCACCCAACGGTTGACCGTGATCACCGGCGCATTATTCAATACGGTCGAATTACTTTGAAAACCAGAGTCTGGCACTGCTCATAAGCACCTGCTGTGAGCAGTTGCATTAGAAATTAAACAGGCATGTCTTACTCCCTGCTTCATCAGGCCAGGCCAGCTTCCTTCAGTCAAGTGCTTCAGACTGCTCGGTCAATAGCTCCTGGAAAATTCATCCAAGAAAACCCTAACCACTGTTGTGACTCAGAAACACGTGTACAGGACCCTAATTTTGTCGTGCACCTCAAACCGCTCTGTATCAACCCAGATTTGCTTCATTTTAGTGATTCTGATCTAATGGCTCGTGGTACCTACGATATGGGGGTTGTACTTAGTCCCGGGACTGAAAGCGTCTTGCTGGACTGAATTTCAGTAAACCGTAGGATTTACGCTGTTCGGTTGACTGGTTCAATCAAGATCAGCGCATTTCGACGTGGTAAATGGTGTTTGTGTCAGCATAGGCCCCGACAGACGGCAGCTCCTAGGCTGAGGAAGACATACTCTATCGAGATTTGCCATGCTTACTTCGCTAGGCGAGCAGCACAGGTATCATGATTCTGGCAGATGATATGAATGCCCAGGTTGGCCGAAAGGGTGATGATGGGGTCGATTCTGGTGACTGATTTGGGGCTGACGCTCGCTGCACAGATAATGGTGAACAACCTCTTCATATATATGCTGAATGCCATTGGTTACTAGATAGCACAGACTTCAGCACAGGCGCTAATACCGTGTGACTTAGAGGCCATTAAATGCAAGCCAGTGGTCGACTCAAGTGGACCATGTAGCATCCAGTTACCGGTGGAGAGCTTCGATACAAGCTTGTCGTTCGTTTTGGAGGACACTATTTAACTCCGATCACGGTATTGTGCGGGTGTACGTATCCACTTGCTTTCCATCGGGCACACGCCAGTTGACGAAAAGCTGTTCATTTCGCCACCTTCAAAGCGTCTCTGTGGCTCAACAGTATCGAGTTCAGTTGGCTGAGAAGTTCTCAGAACACGACTGACGGGTAGCTACTGTTATTGAAGCCAAGAAAATTACATTAGCCACAAACGATTGTGGTGGCGTGCGCAGATCCTTCAAACGCCGAATGCTGAAAAGCTTGAGGATCGATAGAGAGCGCTGGTGGACCGCAAAAGGCCGGGAAACGGAGAAGGCTGCAACAGGGAACAATCACTCCCTGTTTCACCTAATCCAATCAACTTTTCCCAGGAGGGTTGGTGTTGTTGGAGCTATCTCCGAAAAGGATGCAACGACAGCCCGTTCACAGAAACATCGTATTGAACGGTGAGTTGAATACGTTGAAGAACGGTTCAGATGGGCCTCCTCAACTCGTGCTCTAGAAGGGCTACCTGAACCCGAGTGGGATGTCGACATCAGTCCGCCATTGACGACGGAAGTCCAGCATGCTGTCTCATTGCTTAAGCACAACAAAGCACATGGACTAGACGGTTCGTACCCTATATTCTTCAAAGAGTCCGTTTATGCTAACTTAATGATCCTACTCAAAGTATCTAGCACGAATAAAAAAATGCCAGCACAATCAAGCGCCTCGACGGCGAATCCCATATTCCAAAGTAGTGCCAAAACATTGTACGAAAACCCCCGGGTCTTAATTCTGGTGGCTGCTGCTTCCAATGTTTTCTCTAGCATTGTTCTAGGCAGTTTGATCTATCATTGCGAGAGATAGATTTGCGAGAACCAAGCTGAGTTTCACTTTGGTGAGGTGTCATTGATCATACCGTCGCTTTGCGACAATTACTAGAATCGTGGCACTACTTTCAAAGACAACCATTACTCGTGTTTTTCGGTCTCAAATCTGTTCTTGACTCTGCTGGTCGTCAGAAACTGCGGAGGTGTCTGGCAATGAAGGATGTCCCTTCTAAATTTTTGTCTTTTGTAAAAGTTACATCTTGGACACGTGTGTGTCCGCGGCTAACTCTGTCATGCTTTACCGCACCTACTGGTATAAGGCAAAGGTGTCCTCTGTCAACCTTCCTCTCCAACTTCGTATTCCATATGAGGCTTGAGTCTATTTTACCTGCCGGGGCGTTCGTTCACGGACACTGTGTGCACTGACGACATTGCTGTCCTTAAATCAAGTCCTTCAGAAATGCAAACTGCTGTAAATAAACTAAAGAGTTTGAAATATGCTTTGCACAGTAAGGTGCTGGTGGAATATTGGGTGGGGTCAAATCCACTAAACAAGTCGATGTGGTAGATAATTTCATGGGCGATTTCATAAGTCCCGGTGGGCTCTTGAAAGACGAAATCACTTCCCGATTCGGGAAGGCCAAGGTAGCGTTTTACAACCTCCGGAAGTTGTGGCGCTGGTGTCACATCAGTTTAATTGATACGGGTAGAATTTACAATGCCGCGGTCAGATCCGTCCTAATTTATGAATCAGAAATGTAGTTGCTGAATGCGCAAGGCTCTCTTTATTTGGCCATAGGTTCCTCCTAGGCACCGCGTGAGCCCAGTGGGACCATCAAATCTGTAAGACTGAAGTATGCCAAATGGTTTTTAGGAAGTTTCAGTATCCCTCCAGAGATTGACTGGTCATATTCCACAGGTTACGCTGGTTATGCCATTTGCTTCTTATACCAGAGGACCGTTTTCCTTGCAGAGCCCCTTTCACCCAGGCTTTCATTGGAAGGAGGCAACCAACGGAGATCAGTCCGTTAGCTGGAAGCGAAGCATGAAAGCCCTTACCGGTCAACTCAGTCACGTTGGCCCCCGGATGGAGACCGCGGGACAATACAAAACTATGATTAGTGTCTCCGACAGACACGGCTGTCACGCAAACAGTGGCGGTCTTGGATACAGGCTATAGTCTTCACTGCGTGGCTCTCGATCCCAGGCACATCGGACAGGAGGAAACATTCGGCTCCCGATCCATTATTCTCCTTGTCCTCGGTGAACGAATCAGTAGCAGCTGAAACCACTGCGTTTAGACGGGCAGTATATGACCTGAAAAGCTGACTGAGCGAAAAGGTCTCCATGAAAATAGCGGCCTGGTACATTGTCTGTTCCTGTGAGAGGTGTCTTGTTTTGACAGTCAAACGGTAAATCTGTACCGACGTGGTTTGGGCAGTGTTTATCCAGCCTTCTAGCCAGGGGAACTGGTTTCGTATTCAATCTAGTCGTTTGAGACTTCATCCTTCCACTGGGATCGGAAGATTATGTGAAGACATTGTAGGTGGAATCAATAAAATTAACCTACCTTGTCTTTATAGGCGGTCAGGATTTCGCTGCCGCACATGTACGGGTAGGGAAGCACAACAGCTCCGCGCGCTGAAATACTTGTGTTTAACTGCAGGGGTTGGTTGCGATAAACACATCTGGCCGGTCTTGTTATCCCGGTGCATAACAACGTCAGTCCTAGTGGAAGCGGCAGTGCCCTGTTAAGAAGTTCTACTTGATCCCTTTTATTAAGAAACAGTAGGCGTTGCTTACGGCTTGACCGTTTTTGAGGCCTGAATTTGATCGAAATTTTACACTTACCTCAGAATCCACCGATAACGGTGTTACACTCAGTCGTTTCTGAGTGGTGTCATTCATCTTGCATTATTATGTACAAATGAGTACAACCCAAATATTTTGGGAATAACTTATTTCCTGGCGAAAAGTAAGTTTTAAGATGTTGTCTTTCAAGCACCCGGGAAGTTACGAAATCATGATAGTTCCGGTGAGCTTATCAGTTGCTGACCTCAGCTAGTCATATGTCCTAATTGGTTTGATGTATATAACAAAGTCAACGTCTGAATGAAGCGAAGTTGTCTAAATGAATGTATAAAAAAACTTGCGTAGCTTTGCAGGAGATTATTCGTGTATAGTGACCTCGCCTTTACAAACAGAATTATTTTACTTCCTTCCACATGTGAATCTATTCAACTTGGTCTGAGTCACATTCCAGCAGAACAGTGTTTATCGAAATTTCTCAGAACCAACTTTTGCTTTGGTAATAAAGTTGTACTTACATTTTTTGTAAGAGTTCAGGTGCCTAACATGTTTGTCCTATTTCCCCTCCAGATGAACTTTTAAGGCCTACAAATAACCCACATTTGTTTAGTGTGACCATATATCCTGCTGTCTGTTACATTGTCCATATCTGGTTGATGGGCTTAAGTCTGCCTGAGATGCAGACTTGTGAGGGAAATATATCGGTGACCAGACGGAGGGATCAATAGCCCCAGTTCGTCCTAGTTTTCGAACAGCAGACCGGCAGACACTGAACACAAGGACACACCTTCCTAGTCCTCCGAATGTGCATAAGACAGTCATCTTTGTGAGATGTGGATATAATCTGATCAGTATTAGATAATTCCTCATCCGTGATGAATCAGCATCCGCTCAGGTTTGGCTTGTAACGTTTTCAACACCAAGGGATGTCACTGACATGTTTGCACCAAGCATGAATAATATTCGAAATAATGATTAATCGGGTGCTAGCGGAAAGAAAATACAAAAGGCCTGTTGAAATTGGCGGCGGAACTGGTAGACTTATTGCGCATAGTAATATTTTTTTAGGTTGGTAGGTTCGTGAAGTAAAATACGGTGTCTTCCTTACATTCTAGTGTGACGTCTAGGAATCAGGACGTTTATAAATAATAAAAAAACTGTTGTGTTTATGTATGTTGTGTGTAGACAAACTTGCCTTAATTGAGGCAATCGTCTGTTCACTGCGTTTAGTTAGGAAAGCACACAGGATTAGCTCTCAGGAACGACCTCTTCTGCGCCGAACCTCCTAGGGACGAATTGAAATGACGGTAGTATTGGTCAGTATATTCTCTTGGTCCTCAGTACCCCTGAAACTCACGCCTGCTGTTTTTTTCAAGTATGTTCTACTTCTGAATGAAGCCGTTTTCATGGTTTTCTGTAGGATGTTATGTGCCTACAGACCCCTTGGATTTGGTGTCACCCGAGACCGAGATCCTGACAATGCTCTTTACATTGTTGTGTAAACATTTGTAGTTATGCACGCTAAGCCCTTTCTAATTATTGTTTTTGTCATATCATTTATGGGCATCGGTCGTCATGTTGCAGGATACCCCCAGATGTCGGGAAAGCAGAAACCGGTAAGACCCTGGCCAGTTATCAGCCCAATTATGTGGCCGACTTTTCATCACCATATACAGCGACATTACCACCTACAGGATCGTCATGCCCATCATCATAACAACCACTACCGTCATTATCAACAGCACACTGATATCATTCTACCTAGTAATGAAACAAAGCAACTCAACAAACAGAGAAAAGCTTATCTTATCAAAGTGGAACAGCAATTCATTCATGATCATCTGATTTTTACACTAGACGTTCACAATCATAGCTCCAGCTTCAAAAACACACCGACGTCATTTTTGCACATGATGTGCAGGATTTCAAATGGTTTGTTTAGCTCACCACACGCGTCGAAATGCATCTGGGGAGGGCTGATCAATGAATAACCTATCTAAGTGACGCGTTATTTCCGTCGGATTTTGAATTTCTCCTCCGAGCGGAAATGGGAAATCACGGATTCGATCGAGTTCATCGGTCCTACATATTTTCAAGTCAGAGGAGGATATAACCAGAGTGATTTCTCGGATGATCCGGTGCTTCACTCATTGGTTTGGACCAATTTTTCAGTCTATTCTTAAGTTGCAGAAAGTCCTACTCAGTTATTAGTTCAACTACCTCCGAGCCGGAAGTTGTTAGTACGTGTGCAAATTTATTCAGACAGAGCGGATATTAGTGTACACGTTCTGTGTGCGCTAATATCAGGCTAGGTTCTGACAAAACGTTTCTCTTTTGAAAGCTGCTTACATTTGTGCAACCCAGATGGGACGCAAACATTAGCATGTGAAGCCCAGACGTCCAAAAAAAACGAGGGAAATTCGACGCATGATCACTACGGTTTGTGGGAATAAAAATAGGCTTAGATAAAACTACGTGCGACACCCTGCATCCCAGCAACTCCCCCACGCGGTCACACACGTGCAACTTATGTCCAGCAGTCACGTTCCATTTACCACACGTCTGTCTGCTCTGCAAGCAAATGATGATCAAAATAAGGAAATTTCACAATCCCAGGCAGACAAAATTGCCCGCCATTTCGGACGCAACCACGGAAGCACCATGTAAGACACACTTATGCAGTACGCTTCTTCACGAGGCAGGTCATTCGCCGCTTTTCAGCACACGGCCTGGTTACAGGTAGACGAAAAGGGCACGGAAACAGTGACATGAATAACCAGATGCAACAAGATCAACGAACGCATTTGTATGACATTTTGAAAAAGTAAGGTAGTTTCATGTACGTTCGAATTATGTCCGGCACGAACGTACCCGCTCAATCCAACAAATCAGTCAATGCTTGGCATCGGTCAAACAACTACCGACTTGATAATCTGAGCTGTACATGAAGAGTGCTACTAACAGTAAACATCGGCATTGACTTTAGGAGGTAACCGTAAACATGGCTTAACATAGTATAAATGCCCTTCAGTGCACTGGGTTGGGTTGGTCCACAAATATACTTTTATGTGGACTGTACGACAATCTGAATCACAAAGTGTTTGAGAACACCTCAAGAACGGGATGAAGAGATGCGATGATTAATGGAAGTAACCTTTCACTAGCTGGGTCAACTTTTGCTGGTACTTTTGGGGGCGAAAATAAAGCCCATCCCCTAAACGTATCATCAGAAAAATACAACATCAAAGCCTGTAATTAGCCGACATGTTTATCATTCTAAACGACGGTTATACTGAAGCCTATTCAATCATTCTCTCTAGTAAGTGCGCCTAAACGTCGAAGACGGTCAGAACTGTTTACTGGGACGATACATATGGGCTCAAGGACAAACCTCATAAATCTCTTTGTTGCACAAACACATGTTCAGTAGGCTATCATGCTCACTTCTCGGTTGAGTCCATGCGGCTACTGTTGTTTCTAGGAATTACCCTGTACTACCAATGACCAGTCCCATTTTCGCCAGGCTCCTGGTTTTTAGAAGAATTTGAATCTTAGTGCTTAACAGGTTGAACGTCACGGTTAACCATTTGGCAATCAAAATGTGCGGTTTTTTGGGGTCGACCTCTTCGAGGAAGGTGGCATCACTACTTCTGTGGATAGTCTAGTCGTCCGCATAAAGCGTCTAACTGTCTTCACACCCTTGTCACATCGGACAGTACGGCCTCAACTATCCGTGTTTAGCTGCCATGCTACCCGAAGGAAACATTTGGGCAGGGATACTACCAGGCTGCCCGAGCCTAGACAGGATACCGGTGTTAATTTCGAACCACGAAATTTCCGGTTCGTAAGCTGGCGTCTCAAACAGTCAGCCTCGTCGAGCTGCTATATAGATACATGTATATATGTACATAGGCATACAAACATACGGTTCATAGTTATTTTACGCTGACGTTAAATTGAAGTATTCATATGCTGCGTGGCTGATTGAGAACTGTGTGACCTATTTATCATCTACCGGAACCCTTTCACTAGTAAAACACAGCAGCCGTAGTGATTTTAACCGCATTATCGTTCCCTGGCCGTTCCGATGGATTTTACTCGTTTTGCGTGCATCTTACTCATCGAAAGATATATGAGATGAGCTACATGCTCTCACTTGTAGTTCCACTCAGTGGGCCGAAATAGACTTCCGACTATCGCCAACACCAACAGGTTATGCATCCCCGCATTAACTGCATCAGGACTGTATGATGTATATGCAAATATATCTGTACAGGGAGGAAAGTATAACGCGGCGGCCTTCAGGAAATTAATTGCTAAGAACATACGAGTAACAAATAAACGTTAATGCGCAGCAATTGGCCGAGTCAAACAAAACACGTCTGTTAGCCTACTGGAGCTTTTTGGGACATCATGTCATAAATTTGGAACACAGCCGGTACACGATTGTGCTGTATTTTTGGGACAGCAGATGCCACACCCACCATCCGAACAACCCAGCCCACTCAGATTACCATTTTTGGACGTGGTATTTTATGGCTTTTTGTGTGCTACACGTTTGTTCAGTCTGAAAGCAAATGGTGCTAAAGCTCAAGAAATCACCGAATACCTGGTGGAATTATTTGCCTTTTCTCTGGCACTTATGGCTAATGATTTTCAAATAATGATATCTGAAATGGGCACGATGTGCTTCATTTTCATGTACTCACTTACTGTTCACCGAAAACCGAAAAGATCAGATCCCAGCATCATGCACATGATCACTTTCAAAACAGTCAACGTCGTCTTCCTTTCATTAATGATAGTGGCAGTTTACTAAGAACACTAGCAAATAGGGGTGCTTAACTGATCAGTAACCGGAAAGGAATAATGTCCCCTAAAATAGTAAATAATAAGTTGAGGGGAATTATTGTGATACGTCTGGCTTCCCCTTGGAAAGTGACTTTCAGAACTAAAGTTGTCATCACTTCCGGATAATATTGTAATTCGTCCAAACTTTTCCCCGGTTGGGATCGAAAACCTATGATAAATGGTCTAGATTCTAACTAGCTCACGTGACTAGGGATGCATTCGAAGTTCCGTTTGCCCCTTCTATGGTACACCATCTGATTACCACTAGTATGTGATCAAGAAGCCTAGGTGAGAAAGCTCAAACTCGGCACAACAGGCTATTCGTTCATTTTACGCGTTCTGGGACAGTATGGATCATCCGAACAGCATTGTGGGGGAACCAATCAGACGGAACTCGTCACAATGGAATGGTTAGGTGGCTGTGTTGTTGGAACGGTCATCGTGAATCCTATCCGAAATTCTTCTCTCTGTCAAAACCGTTTTTTGTTAATCTGTACTTAGTGTGCGAAGATTTGCTCCGAGGGTCGTTCCGATCAGTAACGTGCCCAGGTAAATTTTTCAGCCGCGACTTCACGCAATATAGTATCGATTCCTTTTACAAGAAGCCTTCACATAAATGTTCCGAAAAACCAGAAAACTTGCTCCATAGGTATGTGTTTTTGTGTGCTACAAAGTACAGGACGGTCCCATTCTCTCCGTTGAATAACCATTTTATATCCCCATTTCTCTTCAACATGTATGTAGCTTGGAAGGAGGTGTCCTCCATCTCAGAAGTCGTCAGTCGGGAGGCTAGTGAACGTGACCGGGCAGTGTGAATTCCGTAATTCAAAAGTCCATGGCGCTAATGTGTAAGTTAATCACTGCTGATAGGCCCGTTCGTGGCCAAACAGTTAAGTCTTCAACTAGTAGCCGACAGGTTGCTGGTTCGAGCTGCTGGAAGAATCACGAGATGCTCACTGATAATTACTCTTAACCGGGAGGAAAGAGCTGTACAGGGCTCCTCGGCCTTTCGCTATAGACAGACTTTACTGACGGCATAAAAGATAAGTTGAAAATTTCTATTCACCTTAAATAACCACATTGAAACAGAAGTAGTCAGTACGAATTTCGGCTGTCGATTTGAGGCAGGGCTAACCAGTGCCACCACATGTAACTGATCGCCAAACAGTATCCCTGTTAGCCAGCTTCGTAAGGTATCATTTTATTGCATGAATAAACTGTGAAGAGCTGGTGGATGAATACCTACACGTACTGAGAGTCCAACTAACAGGTGATCGGCCAACACACTGCTTTGATTGGTACTAAGAACACCGGCCGTTTTTTCATAGTGTCCTCTAAACATTTTGCCAACCGACTACCTTGTAGCCAATACTACCTGCGGAAACTCACTAAAATTCTTCGTTCGTCTGGAGGCAACAAAAAACTGTTATGATTTCCCCCCAGAACTATTCGCTGCTAGAGACATTTTTATTACTGTTTGCAAAGCCATACAAATATTGAACTCTACCAAGAAGCTGTGTTAATCAATTATTAACTTACTCAGTTTACAGGCCATACAACTTTAGGCTGAGCAGAGTCCTTGACCTTTGGTGGTATATGTGTGGTATGTGCTGAGAAAACAAAATTCTAGTCTGCAGCTCACATAAAATGCATTACAACTTATTTTGAGCATACGTTGTTTTGTGCCATATTACGATGTGTGAATATTGTGACACCAATGCATTAACCATACTACGGGAAAGCGTGCATACCACATACCTTTGGAAGACTCAGAACGTGTGGACAGAAGTATTAATACAGCTCTGACAAAAAAAGAATCACACTGACATTTTGCTAGCCTTTCGGTCCCACATCATGATTCCCAAGGGGATGTCTGGCTAGCTAAAATTTGAGTGACTCATTTTTTAACTTATCCATCTACCGCCCCCTGTCTTCAGAGTTTTCGTACCCAAAACCCCTTACTCAAAGGACGTGCGGTTCATCATGTAAACGAGCAACTGCTCTCTCCTGGAGAGATAGAACAGTAAAACGGATGTTCCAATGGGCTTTTCAGTATTTTAACTCGAAGTATAAAATCACCCTTTATCGCACATCCCATTCTGTATGGGAACGTATGCGATAATCGTAAGATCCCGTAAACACGGTTACCGCTCGGCTAACCAATTCCGTCATCCAACGCCTCCTTATTGTGAGAACCACTACTGGGCGTCACATTTATTCCAGTTTGAATAACACTCGTTTAGTTGGAGTGTGAACCGAGTGTCACGCGACAATGTCAACAATCCAGGATTTTCTGACTGGTCAATTCATAAAGCTGCAAAGGTGAAACTGCCCTACTCTCTGACCCAGTGGTTAATAGCCTGTTTCGACAAAAACCCAGCCATGTGTGCAGTCCTTCTTTTCACGGGCAAGTTAGTGGCCAACCTAGTGATTAAAAGACCAGATGTTCGACTGCACGGCTTCGGTCCTGTCTTCATACTAAACCATCTGTTTCAGCTGACCTAGCTTGCCCACACGCATATTTTTGGGTATATTCCTTAACCTGTTGCTGTGCACCAAAACACGCTGGACTTGTGGGTACACAGTTTGGTAAACTACACCAGGCTGGTTGTCTACAGGAACCGAAATGAACCTTAACAAATCCGTGGTGCAATATCTGTCTGACATGGCGTCCAATACTGTGCCGACCCAAGGATTCCCTTTCTTTTTTTAAAGCTTCTTGTAGCCAACCCAGATCAGGGAAAATCAACAGCGATTGCCCAGCCATTCGATGTGAACAAGTGGTTCTTGGCCGTTACAGGCGCTTTATGTGCGTTCTGCATCTTTCATGCTTTGAAATATCTCCGGTATTGGATAGGCCCTCAATACAGCCCTCATACCCAACACAGGCACATCTACGTCATCCTATTTATAACGTGATTCTTGCAGCATGATGTAGGATAAAAATTACAATCTACCCTTGATTTGTTTCGTGGTTTGTTTTGTACACCCACAAAACCCGTCCAAAGATGGGACCAACTAGAGACAGATTAGTAATAGTGAAAATGGTCCCCGCTAGTATGAATACACGAAATTTTAATACAGACGTGCTGGTGCTAGCAGATGAGTAACAACTGAGTTGGTCTCACTTCTCTTCCCAATAACCTGTTCATACACTGCTGACTGATTCACAAATACAAAGCGCCCTCCACAAATTGCCACCCCGACAGAGGGTGCATCCTCTTCGGAAAATATAGAGCGTCCCCATCGTCCTCCGTAACCTATCCCGGTGTCTTCAGATATTCTAATGGACAATCTGCAGGGTTCACGTTAGTCTCGGCGTATGTGCGTGGATGCAGTAACCTCGTGCAAATGAAGATAGAACATGATGGTGCATCACTAGGATAAGTCTGTGTGCTTCTTGCCAAAAGCGTCATCCTGACTAGTCACGCGTACATTGAGGAACCTGAGCGAAAATGGTTTTATGGTAACATATAGTATAGTAGTATATATATTAACATTAAAACAGATGCTTACATTTTAGTGGATAGTTATCGTGCTTTCTTTCGGTTACTATCTAAGGGGCTAAATTTGTGCAGTAACCATTATCCTTGAGAATTTGCACAAATTCATCCTGATTAATTATCGGCCGCGTTCACTGGTGACCAAAGTCTTAGGTAATGACCTCTGTAACAAAAATAATTTTGACGACAAAACACTACTGATAGCGAAATATACTCATTTGCAAACAAATTTGGTTTTGCGAGAGACTCACCTGGAACCCAGCTGAATCTCTCGTTTGTGATGTTTCCAGGCAAATGCCTACCAGACTGCGCCTACCTGATGAGCCCAAAGAATGACGAAACCGGTCTTGAGCTGTCGAAACATTTTCCGCAACCTTATGAGTAGTGCACTACTCATGGGTTTACTAGAAACGCTCGGACAGCCCAGGACCGACTTACCCTTCGGGTTCATCATACAAAAAGAGTCCTTGAGTTTTTGACTATCCACATTGAGCACCAAAGCGTACGCACTCGATAAACTACACTCAGGTAGTAGTCAACCGGGGACCTAACAAAATACCAGATAAATCTCTTGTCTGAAAAAGAACGCCACTCGTAAAGTTGCTGAAAACTCCCCGACAGCCAGCGAGCGGCTTCATCCTTTTTGTGGTTTATCGAGGAACTCGAGGAATGTGCCTGCCTGGTAAGATTTTATGCATTTGGTTAGCTGCGTAGTTCACGTTGTTTTATCAGCGACAATTTCTCATTTAAAAGCATCAGGCTGGTTAGGATTTTTGGATCATTTGACAGCCGCTCGAATGCTCGAACTACATTTTTTTTGCCTGGATCTGATGCGCACTAACATCCACGTAAACCTGTCTTAATTCTAGCATAGGTCGACTTGGGTGCACCGTGAAAAGATGATTTGATGGCGCAAATAGCCTGGCAGTCTGAACCGACCACACTTCGGTAACATGAATACCCCCTACAGTTTACATGTTCTTGTCAGCCTAAGACCAGAATTCATTATCGAAGGTAAATCAACGGACGCTGGCCTTCACTCGGAAGAAGGTTTTTGGTCAGCAAAATAACCACAAATATGATAAAACACGAATGCGATCAGTGAAGGACCAAATCTAGAATATGAATAAAATAAATAGCTAAATAAGTATGGCGCAAAATGCGGTCGGTCCGAGTGTGTGTAACCTGAAACGAAAAGGTGTAAATTTAGCGAACAAGCAAGCATTCATTTCGGAACAACCTAGAAGCTTACTACAGTTGATCAAACCACCGGTCAACAGGCTTTTACATGGATGATGGCGCGTCACATAAGAACCCAGAGTTTATGTGAAGTCACTTTTATACTGTCATCATATATGCTCGTTTTACGCTTAACCTACATGAAATAACGATAAAAAGCAGGCAAACACTGTACAAGTGTTAAAGACATAATTCGGAGAAATATTTGGATGATTCTTGCTGTCGTTATGACAAGGAAATGCTTCAATTCCGGAAAACTTGATTTCGTCCTTGAGCATCTAAGATAAATTTGGATTTTCGTGCCCAGATAATATTAACCACCACTATAAGGATCAGTTCTTTTGTCCATTAGCCGTGTGAAAGCTATATTAGAATATTCTTTGACGAAAACAAACTAGGGTAAAGAGGTCCCCATAATGTTCTGTGGAGCTGTTTGTTTCAACGAATAGTTACATTAGTTAGAGCCGTGTATGTTCACAAGTATGACTGAGGTCCAGGAGAAGTCCTCTCGAACGTCCTCAACGTAGATGATGTTACCGCGGTTTCTCATCCTCCTAAGGCAGTGAATTTTGAACAGGACCACCTCCGCCGAGTAGTTTCCGTCTTACCGACTACCGGCGAAAAAACTGCGTAAACATGTGTGAGCACAATAAACGCTTAGTAACTGAGTTACTCTAGAGCGATTTGCGAATTAGTTGTTGCTTTTGAAGCTCCAACCGCACGGAAAAGACATGAAACCTTGATTAATGATTCAGCGGGGTTTGTCAGGGTCTACTGGATTAGGAAGCGGGTTGCAATTTTGTTGGTGAGTGGATAAACCAACCCTAGTACCAACACACCACAGGCCTTAGCAAGCCAATATTCATAAGCTAGTCAGCCTACTGCACGAGGCCATAGTTTTTGGTTCACGTGTCAACAAGCCCATCCTTTCTTTAGTCCGTGGTTAAAGTTGATGACAATTCAAAAACACCGCAAACCGTTTTCGCTGGAACATGGTTCAACGCTGTGAAAGGTTATTGTGATAGCGATGACGGTGATGACGGTGAAGATGGTGATGATTAAGCCTCCAATGATAATGACGAGGGTGGTGACAAATGAGGGCAACGACTGTGCTGAACCAGTTCGGTAGACATTCGGATCGAAAAATATCATTGGTCGTACGGTGTTCTAACTCCTTTGGTGGAAGCCAGTTACATTACGACCACGTTTAAAACGATAATTGAGGTTTACGAATTTTCAACCGCGGCAATTTCACTCAGAATATTTGGTGCCAAGAGATTCAGTTTCACATTTAACTGGGAGGACGATGATCAGTTGGTCGGTCTGTAAAAAGAAGAAAATAAGACGCCCCTTGGCCTGTCATTAAATCATGTGATTAATATCTGCTTATATCCACTGTCATCTGGGGGAAGAATCATGGGTCCGTCGTGCACGCTTGGTCATGTGAAATACATTCTAGAACCACGGGAAACCGTGCCGCGTAACTGCGTAAGTGACCAGGTAAGGTTGGGGTGAATTCAGAGTGCACCTCTTTCGTTCTGGTAGAAACAAACAACTGGTACACTGATCACGTCACAAACAAACAGACGAGCTGGGTCGTATAGTGAACTGGAGATGTTTCTGACGGTTGTTTCGAGGCGCAGTGTGCTTTTGCCCACAAATTAGCTCCCATGCGCGCATAAATGTAGGTTACCTGCGAATGTTCACCTGCACAAATTGTCTGCCAATAGTGATAAGCAATGAGCCCTACTCTTTACCTGGATTTTATTGCGGATGCCTTTCCGCTTTGTCGTCCATTACCAGGTGTGCTGTTACTCCATACTACGCGTGGTTGAACGTGGGTTTTTCTGCCAAGTTCCCAAAATTCACATATTTTCATACAAATTTTTGTCAGGGAGGTCAGATTTCTGAAAATAACCCGGAACCTACTGGGGCCCTTAAAGCTCCACCAAAATCTCAATAGAGAAGCCGGCAAGCATTCAGGTCAGTCAATCACTCAATCAATCATTTCAGCAAAAGCCGATGAGTGTTCAGCCACTCTACAGAAGCACGACCGACTACTTCAGGCATTTCATAGAATCACGGTTGATGTTGATGGTTGTTCACAAAACGCCGATCGGACGGCCTGGGTCAATGTCAAAAAGCGTCCTTTAAGTAGCATGGGGCCGTCGCAACTTTCGCACTCGCACGCACTCGCTTGGTGCAGTAACGATGTTGGGCTTATTGTCGGCGAGGCAATAGGCACTGGAGCGGGGACAGCAGTCAGATAGAACAATTTTTCATACAAATATTTCATATTTATTCATATATATTTTCAGAGCGCTGAAAGTAAAAAAAAATAACTCCGAGCTCATTTAACTCCATCTGACTATTGTATCCCTAAATCCCGAAGCCACAGAATGAAGTACAGAATGGCCCTCATCCTTGTTTTGAAAGAGTGATTCTTCTGGAGTCGTCTCGTAATCACAAAAGGGTAAAACAATTAACTCAAAAAAGGAGCTCAGAAACAGAAATATTGGCGGCATTTTGGACACCAGATGCACAAAATATCAAATTAAGCGGCACGATGGGATTTGAAATCTTATTCCTGAACAACTGCAAGCCAAGGCTTGTTTGAAGTAGTGTCTTACTTAGTTTACAGCGACGGTGAACCCCGACTCTTGGGGGAATTTGAAAGAGGAAAAATTCAACCACAAACATTTTTTGACCTGGGAGTAGCAAAATTGTTAGGAAATTTATTGGATCTGAGAAAAAGGTAATCTAGTGCAAACACACTCAATTCAGTACAACAAATGATTTTTAGTAAAGGGATAAATTTGATCTTCAATGGTGGCCATTTTACTTCGGGGAGACTAGCTGACAAAGTTACAAAATACAAAACAATGTCACCGAGGGCAATTTTCTGCAGAAGAAGATGATTTTGCTTTATCCTAAAGGTGTGCTTCCTGAGCATTTAGTGCATCGATTTTTTACTGGGTCTAATGAATCTGTTAAAAGGATGACACAACGACAAAGTTACTCTTAGTTTCACCTAGGAGACGTCCTACCAGCTGAAGGCCCTAGTTTTGGGGGATTAGTGTGCTGATACCTATTCCAATGATATTCATCCGCCAAAAGTGGAAAAGTAGTCATTTCTAAAAATATTCATATATTCTTCTATCTTTGAAAACAGCCAACGAAGAGGTCAATGAATCGTCATAAATTCTGTGGAGAAGCTCATGATTATCAGAAGAAAATCTATCGCCGCAACGAAAAGTATTGTTCTAACGGCGCCCCCCCCCCTAGTCAGATTCAAGCCACGTTAACTGATGAAGCTAAGCGTCATACCCAAAATATGATCGCATTTGCTCAGTTAAACATGTGAACAAAGTAAGCACAGCTCCATGTAACTGGGGAGGAACTTCCAGTGTTTCTCTTCATTTCTCATGGGTCTCAGTGCCAAAATGTTTCTGCCTTACTGGTTCACGTGTAACCAGTAAACGTAACATTTGTTCAGGATTATTCTGAAACCGATGAATGGGAAGCGTTTGCGCACACCAGATAGTAAGTATTGATCTTCTAACAGAGCTTAACCGATTAGAAACAACCCTGATCTGGCTTTGCGCATGGATTCGAAATACCAAACTCTGTTTGAAAGGCTTTTCGCACCTCCTTTGCGACGTAGGTTTGACCGTTTTTATGTGTCATTTAGTGACTGTTTTTAAGTGTTCACATAAGCCCAAGTTGAATGTGCTGATGTATGGGTGGCCCCAAACACAAAAAATCTACGTATCATGTATGTTTGTTAAAAGATACAGTCACACCAAAAATGGTAAAACGAAATGCGCATGTCTGAAGGCGGACACCAACCACCAATCCTCCGTTTGCGAGGCCTGGACTGTATCGGTCGACGTTATCATCGTCAACACCCAAATCTGCCTATGAACAGATGTGAACAGGCCGAAAACTCATCTTGTCTGTTTCAGGACTGATGCAGCAAAAGACGATCAATCAATTGGGATCGATACATTGGCTGCGAGACGCTTCTTCAGCGTAGGTCACTCAGTTGACCCAAATCGAATTTCGCTTACTCAACCAGGACCCCCAACTACTGGCATTCGGTGAAGCAATGCTGATGAAGCTGGACCACAGAGTTTCCCGTGTCTGGACCCACATTTACCACCTTTACCCCTTGTTTATAGACATTACGCCTTTACTTGACGTCAGCACACTGCTGGACTATATCTTTGAGTATAAATATTCGTTTGAAATTCTCACTGACTCCATCCTTCACAGTGATCTTCAACTAAATGTGTTGCACAATGACCGCTTCTTATGGGAACGATGCCCAAGATACTGAAGTATTTTCCTTGACGTGATATCATACATAAGGTTCATCGAAAATTCTGAACTGTCATGTCTGAACAGGCGAGCTCATTCACCCCCAAAACCAAACTTGGTGTTTAAATACATTTGGAGGAAATTAGAGACTAGGCACCCAAAAGAGCAAACACTCCATTGAGCTATTCATGTGCACCGGTGGAGTCTGCTGGTGATGGTGCGCCCGTCCCACTGGTCAGATGTCCGCAGTTCAAATCCCGACAAACCCAATGGTATGTATGCATGTAGGGGAACTCAGTAAATGCACATAAGTGAAATTTATTTGCCTGAACGAGACTACTCATAAGGTTGCCAGAAACTCTTTGACAGACCACGGCTGCTTTCGTCCTTCAGATAGATGTAGTCCAGATAGATGTAGTTCCATCAACCAAACTTCAGATTTGACAAATACACTCATTTGCATACTAATTTGGTTTCTACAGGAGACTCGCCTGAATCCCAGCTGAATCTGTCGTCAAAGAATCACCAAATTCCGACATCCAGTTTTCTGACAATTGATTTGATAAGCACATCAGAAAAAGCTGCCCGCATTACATCACAAACACTCAGTTAATTAATTTACCACTTTATTATTGCTTCGGCGGGAAATTTGAGCTTAGAAAATTGTTGGGATACAGTTCACCACCTACGGGCTTAATCGGGCGTACCTGGTCACTGGTTACCGGAAATGTAGATACTCAGCATTCACTTTTTCTAACAGTCCAAACACACCTGTGGGTAGTCTGTTTGAAAAACTGAATTGAACTATACTCAAGTCTGGCAGGTTGTATATCGAATTGCTGTTATTTCCACATGTTTGCATCGAAAATTATCTTTAGTCTGATCACCACTTTGCCGAAAGTCTCCATTGGAGCGTCATTCGATGGTTTGCATGCCTCGAGCCAGGGTGTTTTTATCCACGTTTACGCCTGACCATCAAGCTTCAGCAGAGGGGCTTGCTTCTGACCGGAGCAGTATACATGATCGCGTTGAGTCACCTGTTCGCGTTCCCACCGTTGGTTGCCCCCCGCTCACGTCGAAAACCTATTGCGCAGACCTGAGCAGTCCAGCCGTGTGAACCAAATGTCACGGAGGGGGCCAAAGTTGGTCAAACGTAGCCGCCGCTACACTGAAGCAAACTGAAGTTTGCCGGCCTGGTGAAACTTCGTCAAACACTGGTGAAAATGACGGGATAATTGTGAACAACTTCTGGAATGACTTCCCAGATCTGCATCAATTTTTATCATTTTAAGCTACTTACAAATATGCAGTGGTTCATGTTAGGTGGGGAAAACAGGTTCGCATTACGCAGTCACGCACTTATTGGCTCGTGGAGTCACGAATTATCAGATGGAGGACTCATCCATGTGTTGAGATCTTTTACTTTGTGAGATAAGGATATACGTGAGCCTTCTACCTGAGGATTTGTCATCCAAGTTGAAAGTGAACAAGATGACCATTCGGGATCTAGCAGTGACGGTCAAGTTGATGCACTTATTTATCAGAATATTGCTGACCAGATGTATTCAATTTGAAAATCGATCTGCTTCTGCATCCCCATAGTGGCCTTCGTGTGCAAGTTCTTCAAACAAATTAAACAACCGTATCACTAAATTCAGCTAAGATGTATTTTATGACATCTGTTCGGCCCAATGACCTGAGATTTCCTGGCTATGCAGTGCCGTCCAGCGAGTGTCATTCTACTTCAGCAACGGAGACAGTCAGGTGTTGTGGCGAAATCACGTAAACAAGATACAGGTTGTGCTGTTCGCCACACATTCTGTACTGCTCTTCTTTAAAGAAGGTCTTAGGCCAATCGGTTTTTGCTATTCGTGTTTTCTTCCAACTGCTCACTCTTAATTCTTTCTACACAATGTACCACCTAAATCATTCTCTCTCCCTCTCATTTCCAGTGGATTTGTTTGTATTGTGCGCTTCACAAAGGGTCTTGAATCCAAAATGAACTGCAGGTATTTCTGCTTCGTTAATACACGGATCTTCAAAGTGCATCCGAAGATAACTCAGCTTGTTTCATAAATGAGACTACATGAGGTGAATTTTTACAAAAACGACCAACTTATCCTACCGACAATACGTTCCCATTCCCCGACCTCGCCTTTGATCATGAGCTCATTGGCACTGCAAGGAAGCCTTCACGGCAAATCCGCTTAACAGGACTTAGAAGACCTTTGTAAGCTCTATAAATACCAGATCGGTAAGCGGAATATTTTCAACAACAGTGTTTGGCCATCTACCCCTGTGCCTATGTCTTTTATTCGGCCTGCTCATTTTCAGTAGTTGTTTGAATTTGGATCCCCGTCGGTGTCGGAAATGCCAGTATGTCTTTCCACCTTGAAGCATCTTCAGGTTGTTTGGCTAGATTGGCTTCAGCCAGCATTATTAAGAGACTGCTTGGAAAACTTGTATTCCGCCTTGACTAGGTTGTTAGTACGTATTTGGAAACAAGAACGTTATCCGGAGAACTGGAGCCAATAGTAGTCAGATAAGTCTTTCAAACCCTCTGCTCCAACTACAGTGGGATATGTCCAACGCCTGTCGTAACACGGCTACTGGCTTTCTTATATTGCAACGCTCAAATTCAGCACCAGAGACGCAAGTCATGGAGAAACAAGGAAGATTCAGACACGTCAAAGTGTGTGCTGATTATGTCTTTACATTGCATCAAATGCTTGAGCATAGCAGAGCATACCAGTGGCGAGCAACGGTGTTTTTCCCAGGTTTCAAAGAAGCTTCCAATACTGTGGACAGATTAGCCTATGTAAACATTGTTAGCCAGAAAAGATGCCACCGAACCTCGTAAGCATACCTGCGCCCCGTAGTTCCATACCTCCACTCCCGCTGGAAGGTAAATAGAACTTCTTGAGAACTAGCAGAGTTCTCCTACTCCTTCTATTTTATCATCAACGTTATCGTGCGGTGCACACTCCAAAGAATCATGAATCTAGGCACAGAAATCACGTCTGGAGTGATATTGTGGGAAATGGCTTGTTTGGTGACTACTGGTCCCTTCAG
Source organism: Opisthorchis felineus (assembly GCA_004794785.1). Taxonomy (NCBI): domain Eukaryota; kingdom Metazoa; phylum Platyhelminthes; class Trematoda; order Opisthorchiida; family Opisthorchiidae; genus Opisthorchis; species Opisthorchis felineus. Next base: position 164,737 of record SJOL01004701.1, on the reverse strand, counting down.
TGTAATGTGAAAATAAACTTGGAAGTGGTGCAATGTTTTTTCGTCAGGCGTTAACTGCCTTCCAAGTGAATAGTTTTACTTTAGGATTTCCCATTATCTACAACTGCAGAATGAAGAATTTGAGTCTGTTGCTAGGTTAAAGTTAAGATTAAAAAGGCGGAATCAGATAGTGGTTGTCAGTTCCACGCAAGTCTTTTCTACTTGGATGCTGTTAAGTGATCCAAAGACTTTTTAGCTACTTAGTCGATCAATACAGAGTACATGACCAGGTCAAACTGAGAGTTCGTACAAATCGCTTTTGACAGTATAGTTTCGGATTTCGCAGCCGTATTGCTACTGCTTCCAGTAAAGTCAAACGACGCCATTGGATCGATACTGGCAGTCCATAAAGCACTTTGTAGATAATATGGAAAGGCTATTTTGGGCTGATCACGTGACTGGTATCAATAAAGTGCGACGCAACCGGGCCTAGTAGTATTCCGGCAAGAGAGATGCAAATGTACTCTCTTAGCAAACTGTCATGTTTTACGCCCAACATACTCCGATGAACATCAGAAGGAGAAGGGATAGCCATATTATTGGTGAGGGCTGACATCTCGTCTTCAAGGGTCAAGCTTAACAAAGCCTTGGTCATGAACGCAGAGTTGCAGCAGGGAAAATGCGTTTTAGGGATTGAGGTGAGCCACGAATGACTGTGTCCGGCTCATATCTTCCTTATGGGGTAGACTCATACACTTTGATTTCTTTACAACGGTCATGCCAGACGGAAGAATAGACAGAACTTGGCTATAAATCTCTCCGGATATCTCTTAGCTTTGAGTACGCTAGAAGAGCGCTTTTATTCAGAGACCAGTTCATCTGTAGTGCAAACCTCTCTGGCTCGGTTCGTTATAGTACAAATTGGGGTTCATTTCTGCCTCACTGACGCAGAACAAGCAAATGATGTGTACAGTCCCATCTACGTGGGCCTTCTGTAGATAGCTGTCTGATGTAAACTCGTGGAGAGTCTGGCTAACTTAAAGTCCAAGAAGCGGAATGCAAAGTCATTTTTTGTTTCAGAAATATTGTGAGTTGCAACTGGTTTAAAGTTTTAAGATGGTGCCTATTTCGGAGCTCTTTGTTACCAACATGAAAATATGACATACTTACTGTCAATAAAAGTTGGTACCCCAAACCTCTCTATTCAGTCGACCAAATTCCTAGAGATGTCACACAACAGCAGAACAAGAGGCAACTCCGTCTATATGACGATAAAATACGGAGCTAAACTTGCATTCTACGCTAAAAGTAGGGCGTAAATATAGTTCCTTGGAAGAGACGGTGGGTAGTGGGATAAAATTCCCAATCTTACTGAATGGGACATTGGGAAAAACGGAGTTCACGTCAAAGAAGCATGTAACTTTGGAACTACAATTAGCACCTTATTTCGGTGCTAGAAACACGAAGGTCTCTATTGAAATGAGTGTTGGTGCAGTGGTCACACAATCTCAACCAACCATTCTGCATGTCCCGTGATATGGGAAATTAAACTTATCTCAATGGAGTATCTCTCTCACGATCTTTAGGCAGGCCGTAAATCGCGGGATTATGGTGCCAACATTTTAGACACTTTTGAATATGACTTTGGAAGGTAAAACTCCCTTCCTCAGGCGTTTTACATTGTTTGTTAGCTTAAATTACTTCGGTTTAATGTTTGCCTTTCTTACTTTGCTAGATTTTGTCACTCAAGGTCTGAGTCATCTTTCTAAGTTATTCGTCCGTCTTCATTATTACTTTTCCCGCTTCTTGGTGCTTCTTTGTTAGCAGTACGTCACTCCTCATTCGTATTGTTCTCGGTGTGGCCGAACGTTCCTAGGTGAGATAACCTTTGCGCAAAATCTTACCGTGATCCCAACGATAACAGCAGCTAACGGAACAAGATCTGAAGCGGACTAACTTGGCCGTTAAGTTTGGAATCAAATCAGTAGTCTAATCAGATAGTATGCCAAGCGCTAGTGGAAAGCAGAATTTTGATTCCAAAGGTAGAACGTGCAGTAGCGTGTTTATTGAGAAGCAAATTAGAACAGTTGTTTGCGTACCTGACTGAGTTCTTTGGGAGTTTGGTTCACAGCTTGTCCCCCCTCCGGGATTTCTTCTTGCCAGCCCGTTTTATGGATACAACCCTACCGAAAAAATGCACCCGTTAAGTGCTTGTCTTTGGTTTTAGAAAATGAATACGGGGTTCATTAAGCATATACGTAACACACTACTGACAAGGTTGCTGAAAATTCTTCGACAGCCCACGACCGGTTTCGCCCTTCTCGGGGCTCGTCAGATAAGCGCAGTCTCCGAGTTTCCGTCAACCTTATGTTTGGAATGCTTTTGTTGAGCCATTGCTCCCCATTAGGACGGAGAACACCGCTTAGAATAAGTGACGAACTGGGCCACTATTTAGGAGTGATCAACAAATGAAATTTCAACCATGTGAGTAAAATAATACGTAAAACGTTTGTTGTGTATGTTGCTTATTTCCTCGCTGAACTCAGCTAAAATGCAAGTACCATTCAGTTTATGCAGCAGGGCCACACATTAACCAAAAGCCCAAAATCTCTGCTGTAAGCGACACTTCATATGACTCACGCCTTGCATCACTGAGCCCTACCGATCGTTGTATAGTGAGCGCAAGACAATTCATTTCGGTGTCTTGATAACCAGAGTAATTGCAACAACTCACCACAAATATACGGAACAGTAAACAAACAACTTTCGTCCCTCACGGACGCTCACTGAGTGCTCTCCACCTTAACAACGCTCCCACTACCACCCCAGCCTCCCATCGCCCCCTCTGAGAGCCACTAACCTAATTTGTGAGGGATGTAAGCGGACAGGAATTATTACCCACTTCAGACACTGTCCACTTGCTTTAATAATAGACTGGCAAGAAGAAAACGAGGTAAAAGGAGAACGCACTCGTAATGAGTCTGTGAAAATTTACATAAAAGCTAAGCAGGACAGAGAAAAATCAACGTAAACTTGGTGTCCAAAACAACTACCTATCCAGTTTGGCATTAGCACATCAAAAACGTAAAAAAAAATTCATGTACAATGCTACACTTATAGACAGGCTGGATCACAGGTCTCATTTAAGAGCCCGCTGTTGGCATGCAGTTAAAATACGCCAAGGTGAAATCATTCACGTACAACAGTCTGATAGTTCTATGGGAAAGGAGTCATATTTTGCAAAATAAAATTACCGGCATTCATTTTCCTGGGTAAAATTGCTGACGTGACGACAAATTTCTTGATATGTGAGATTTACCTAAACACGAAAGACAACACAGCCACACTCAGTGATTCCGCTGTTAGTTGATTTTTTCGTAAATCTGTACAAAAACTTTTTGTCCACCAGTGATCCACGTTTTATCTACGAAATTTTTTATTATTTGCAGGCTATCGGTGAACAGGATTTTCTTCTGTGAAAAGGCTACATAAGACAAGTGCTGAAAGCAGGAATTGCCGAGCTGTTCATCCCTGAACGACATCTATGGGGCGAACTGAGCAAAGTGCACACTTATATCGAATAAATCAAGGAAAAATTAGTCACCATATAGGTGCAGCCTTACACACAAATTTGCGGCGACAAACGTCTATTTATTTCTGCCTACTTTATTGTTAGTAAGTAGTATTTAAATATTTCATATTCATGAGCCATTGCTTGGTCTAGTGCGATACATGCGAATCGAATACATACATAGTTTTGAGTATTCGCGTGGTGCGGGCATCACCCTAGTGCTTCCTCCGGGAGAGACGAATTGATGTCACATTCCAAAGCGAGGACTCCCTGTCACAACCTGCCAGGCGTTAGGCCGATTACTATCGCTACGTTGTAAGACTATCGCTGAAAGGGGAATAAAGTTTGAAAAGGAGTGATTTTGTTCAGGCTGTTATCCGGTCTGATTCAGTAGAGTGCTATCAAATGAAAGACTACCGAAGGGCACTGCAATCAATACCAGAATAATAACTTAGATCAGCCATCGAACGAACCCACGGGAATGCTCGGTTGAGAGTAAATGCTTCCACCCTTCTCTAAATTGAGTTTGCCCGTTTGCTTTACCTCTCATGTCATACACAAAATCCAGCTGCAGATGTGATGACGCATATGTGAGTAGAACAAAACGCAGCCTGTCGCAAAGAATGGCTGAACACATACAAAAGAAAATGAAGACAGCCATGTCACAAAACCTCTTCAGATTTTTCTGTAGGCTCAGCATACTTAGAGGGGAACGAAGGCGTTTTGCTCCGTGGGGAACGGAATGAGCATTAGGGAGTAGTATTAGAAACAGTGTAGTATGGGATTACAATACGGAAGAAACATAATGCTAATTCAACGGACCTACTAAAATCAAACAAAGTGCTCGGTCTTTGAAGAGAAGTGGATGAAGACTTACAGCGTAGTCATGGACAGAAAACTAGCAGTATATTTGATCCCGGAGGGAAACTACCATACAGGTCTAACAACTGTGCCATCAGGAAGTGCTGATGATTACAATGTGCATGCAGTTTTCTATCTTAAGGCAACTCAAAGCCTTATTGTGTCAGGAATAAATGTCGTATTACGAAGAGGGATCGTAATGATTGCATCCGCATGATTCGGTGATGAAGCTTTCCAGTTCTCTGCATTGGGAAGTCTCTCACGCGAGTGGTGGTAAGAGTAAAAAGGCGAGAAAAACAGCGCCTAACATCCATCCAGTTACGGCATGGTTAGAGAAGTTTCAACGGGTCTCTCCATGACCTAACTGAAGTACTCTCCGTAGACAGAACATACAATGCATAAGACTAGTGAAATTTTTTTGAGAGCCCACAACCAGTTTCGCTCTTTTGGAGCTCATCAGGTAAGCACAGTTGCCGATTTTCCACCAGCCTTATGAGTGAGTTGCGAGTGAGTGCATTTTGCCAACTTCAGAATCGCTAGAACCCTTTAGTCTGCTTCAAACTCCTGCAAACAACGAGTGTGTGTGCAAAACTTTGTTTTATTCTATCGTGTTTCTCCTGTTCCTGTTGAAGGCGTCACTGAACGCATAGCGGAAAGCCAAAAAAATTGTCAGAATGGAACATATGAAGCATGAGACTCATGGAGAATGCACAGCAACTGGAAAACGTTACTGAGGGTTTGTAAACGTTGTTTGTTCACCAAATGTATCAAAACCGAACAAGAAGCTCTGAAGGTTATTTTCGACTCCAAAAAAAAACTGCCTTAATTGTGGTAGATTTGGGAAACTTTTGAGAGGAATTAGAAACACACACAAAAATCATTTTCCGAAGCTGACTTTCTCCCAACCATATTTAGCCTTTTTGTGGAAGCTACCATTCGCTTGCCATTGCAGTGTAAACTTTAAATGTGGAGGTTAGAATGTGCGGTTTTGTACGCTCGAATTGCACATGAAAAGAATACTGATTTCGGCCAGCTGATATGACCAAAGAGTTCGGACGGAAGTAACAGAGTCTTGATGGCACCACTGAATTGGAGACAGATAAATTTCTAGTACTTCTTTGGCAATTTCAACCTAACTTTCCGCTGTCTCAACTCCTTGCGGTGTTTTCGTTTTAACTTCACATTTTCCAAATTGGCAAATCCTATCACTGCTGATCAACCTGAACCCACGCTGCGCACAACACGACAGACAGAACCTATCGTACATTGATAGTTGAGTTGTTTTCTGAGTTTGGCAATTTGTTGTGTGCAAACACTTGGTCACCAATTGAGGTGATATCGTCGATGCTTGGCTGTCTACGGGTATGTTGTTGCATAGGCCCAAATAACAAATGGGCGAACTCCATGATGCCACTCTCTTGCTGGTGTTTGCGAAGCATGTTATTATTTAGAACACTGAATGTGCATTCGTCTCCTCCATATGGCGGAAAATATTTAGTTCTGGATGTTGGGCTGGTGCTGACCAGCCTTGTGCGACATCTGAACAAACTGATGATGTATACTTATTCCACGGAAATGTTGACCGTGGTTTGTTGAGGTCACTCATCATCGTCATCACCATCACCACTGTCACCCTTAGCGACCATGAATAAAAGGAGATCGTTCAGCTGTAGCACCCTTTCGATGCCTGGATGCTATGTCACCCGAAGGAAACACGAGTGCTGAGACATCACCAGGTTACACAATCCTAGACAGCAACAGGCGAGATGTCAAACCACGGAAATTCCAGTCTGTTTGTGCCCTAGCCACTGAGCTACATCCAGCTCGACAGCAGTAAACCAGCCGTAAATAGTCATTGTCATGCAACCACCATGGAATGGTGCACTATCGGGAATTCGAATGAGAGAGACAGAGCGATGACGAAAAAAGCTCTATGGCCGTAAAGAAGACAACCACTTAAAAGGTCGAATACAAAAATATCGACACAGGCATGGAAATTCAGTTAAAATCCTTTTGGAAATACTCTGCCCAGCGATTTAAAAGCCGGATTTTACTATATTTTAGATATCGTATGTTACCTCTGAATAAGTCCGAAACGGAAGACTTATTTGATGTTATTTTGCAGATTTGCTGAAACAACTTCTACGCAGTCAAATCCGTACTAATATCATTCATTTCTGGAAATTTCTGGTTTCTTCAACCGCCTCGTTCATGAAAATGATCCGGACTCACCGTCCAGCCGAACTATAGATGAAGCGCCCCAGATCAACAAGTGACCACAAGCTTGGCCGAGCGTGAGTGCTCGAAGACATCATAAGCTGAGAGTTCTGCATAGCTATAGTTATTTCTTTCCAATAAAGATAAACGTCTTCCAAAGATTTCACACGCAGAGCAGTACTTTCGTAATTTCCTTTAACTTGTGCATCACCAGCCTTTTAGAATTCCAGTTCATTCCTTTAGGGTTGCTTTGGAAATTTAATGAAAATGTACACGGCAACCTGTAAATTCCAGACTGATCGGGTTATGTTCGACCAGATGCTATGACTTTTAGCTTCGATGAGAATAGGGTCTTCAGGCTGATAATATAGAATTGGGGTGGTTACTTTCGTGATCACTAGGTCTGCCGTGCAATTTCCTGGCTGTTTGTCCTATACATAATTTGGTGCAGTCGAAAAATCTAATTTGGCAACCTTTTCGATCGAAAATTGATCATCAAATCAAATCAATTTTAAGCTGAAAGGCCAATCAGATTTAAACTTTGGTTAGCACCCTTCGCGTAACCTCAGTTGTTCCTCTATGTGGTTGATGAAGATAATGATGAAGTCTACATTGGTAAGGCCTACACCCTGAATTCCTGTCACTCTCACTTCCTATTTGAGCAGTGAACTAGATGCGACTCATACTATGTACCAGTGAGTTAGTAAAAATCTAGTTAGGTCTTCTGATAGAAGTGTCTTAGTTTTCAAACGTTTATTTACCTCGGGTGTTCCTGTTTCGTATGGATTAGATGCAGTGCCACTGCACTATTTGCTGAGTCCAAGTACCATCAACAGATACAGTCTAGTGAAACTTTCCGGGTATCCACTGTCTTGAAATCTGTTTTTTTTTACTTCGATTTGTGCAGCTGGTCTGTGCACAGTGCTCTAACTTGGCTGAATTGGTGCAGTTAACAATTATTCTAAGCTGGGGACGTGAACGGAGACAGAATATAGGTAGATTTGGAAAATGGGGGAGTTTTGAGGCCGGACTACGGTTCACACTACAGCCATTGTTGGTCAAGGCGGCAAAAATTGTCCAGAATTTTTTTGTATGAATTGAAACACAGCGCAGAAATGGCTAGCGTGTAGAGAGCTGACCGACTTATGTCAGTCTACTTGTTATGTAGCGGTGTGCGATTTGGATCTGGAACTGCAACCTCATTTTCACCAAACCTTGCGTAATCGTCTCCAAATCCGTTGTCGTAAAATGATCTCCTGCTGAAAATTTCTCAAGGCCTGGATATAATACCCAGCAGCCCATGGGTTGTAGCACTTAAACGTCCACACTAATGTGAACGAATTTTTTACCGACCCGCCGTTTGAAATCACTCCTGCCGCATTAAGCCTAGCAAGCAAATCGCTTTGCCTAAAGAAAACTTGGCATAAAAAGTCCACTGATTTGCTCTTAAAGTCCTCTGCATAGTTCACTAATCAAGTCGCTTTTAGAATGACTCAAAGGCACCTGTTTTCCTTTTGTGGACCATTAAGGTCTGTCGGCTATACTGTGGAAAATTCATCTGCAGAAGATGGCCTGTGGTGATTTGAATCCTCAATGATCTCTCAACTCCAAGATGACTCACGCTCTTGCGGCGCAAAGAAGGAAGTCTAAGGCACGTGGACTGAAACCCAAAGTAAGCGAGGCAAAGGCAGAACTAACGAAAACTCACAAAATCGTGTAACTGACAAAAGTCACAAGGAATTACTCTCACAGTTAGTAAGGTCACATAAACGGGAAATCGTGAACTGTCGTTAGCGATTGTATTGCTTTAAGGATACCGTTTCCCTCCCAGGGAAGTCGGAAATTAGCTCAGAAATACACAACCGAGTTCCAGTTCAAAAGTCTTGCAATACGAATGACCGTAAACATTAAAGTTAAAAAGTTGAACTCATTTCCACTGAGTTTTAGTTGTCACGGCAGTATAACCCATGAAAATCTGACTGTTCATGTTACCAGTGTACTTACTCTCTGTTCTTTCCCCAGCATCAATCCTATTCGATCTGTGGTGAAATTTCGAAGGGACTAAAAGCCCAATGGTTTCAATGAGAGTGTTGCAGAAGGAAGAGTTAGATTAGAGTAATAGTATTATTATTATTATTGTTATTATTATTATTATAGAATTCCCAGTTGAATTCAAGTGAACATCACCCAACATCTTTTTTCCTTGACTCACTTTTGACTTAACTGTGTGGTGATGTTCGCCCCGCAAACAGGTGTCGACTGGTGGTGTACACCAATGCACGTCGATGATGTAAATCCGAACTTGTACACGATATGAAAGTAAGGTGGCGTGGCTGTCGTGACCCGTCGGTCCAGCTTGATTGTCGATGTAATGCTTTCCTGATCACTTTTTGAGTGTGTCGTTCCAAGGCTAATTTGGACCTGCGAGTGAAAGTCCTGTGGGGGAAAACAGGGCCGATTTGTGTCCTGGGATTCCACCTTGACAATTAATGATAAGTATTTATATTTCAAACTGGTCTAGGTTCACCTTCGGCCACTACGACGTCATCTTTCTTTGTGCTCTCCTCCCAGTGACTTCCTTTTTCACTTTCTTCTATGTTCTCCTGGAATCAAAATACCCTACCCACATTGTAGTTCGGTTCTGCAGTCGAGTAAAGATGGTCAAGATTGCGGCTTTTGTAGGGAAGTTGTCCAGAATGTTTTCTGCGAATGAAGTTTATACTTTCAGAAAAACCGACAAGCAGTTTACGGCACTTCCCATTTTGTCAAGAATCACTGCCAGTGGGCACCTAAGTGGACCTTGTGTGGGTTCGAATCAGTAAACCTGTAGTAAGATATGGACACCTTTTGACCACCAGTTACTGATCGGCAAAATGAGTATCCCGTAAAAGAACACGATGTCACATTGCTTCACTCACAGATATCACTTCACATGATGTGGTGCTGACCAGCTTTCCGGCTGACGATTTTCTCAGGAGGAGCTCCCATGGGGCTTGTGAGATGTAACCGTATGCTACTCGCAGATTTCCGCAACATGAATTGCGATATCTTAGTCCTGCTCAAAAGAGGGACACGAAGAGTTGCTGTGATTACCATACAACCACGAGCCTCTTGATCTCCATAAAACTGAACTACTTGGTCAGAAATCTTAGTCACCTGTGGAAAGACAGTACACATATTCATTACAGTTGTCCCCCTGGAGAGAAACATTCATATAAGAGTTGTATTTTGTGCTTGTCCCTTGAGGTATAGCAATAATTCTTCATCTTTATCCCACTGAGTGTGATTTCCATTAACCGGGTCAATTCAATCTGCATTCTAAGTAGATGCACGTTGGTTCCTCTTCTCAACTAAAAAGAGTGAACTAGAAGTAACCCGATTTTAACTTCCGTTGTTCTCTTTTTTGCTGTTTAGAGTTAAAAAAGTGCTGAATTATAGCAATAATACCTCGGCTAAAAATGATCACTGTCTTTCGGATGAAGTATTACTATTTTTTGGATGCAGTGTGCAAAGAAACCGTGCCATAAAGAAATTTTTTTATTGGAGCAGAATATAAGGTCATCATTAGAGTTATGAATGTGCAACTCTTTTGAAGCCAGAAACGATTTATTTATGTACACAGAATGTGAATTGATCGTGAAACCCAAGCTACATGAAAGTTTTGCTGACTGGGTTGGTAGAAATGATACTTACGTGACTTTGTTATATGCCATCAAGCGGTGGCCATCTCCGACATCTCCGGCGAATCTCATCCAGAGGGCCCAGAAACTTAACCTGCTTCGACCACACAAAAAATTAGTTAGAAGTCCAGAGGAACCAATACGTTTGTGTTACTTCTATCATAGTAAACTGCAGAAACGCTTCTTGACTAAACTATGCCTTGAAGGGTGATAAATACGGATGCCCTTGAAGACCAAATGTCGCTTGATAGTGCGCCACTTCAACTAAATCAGATTACTATCGATTTTTAATTAATTAATTCTGAAAACTTCATATATATATATATATATATATATTAGTTTGCCATACTTGATCGCCATCGGCGAGCAAGGAATTCATTATCAAAAACTGCCTCACTGAAAAGAACCTAAAACTGACAGGTAAAATTATAAGCGAGTTCTAGTGAAGTGAAATGTTAAACAAAGACTGCCACAGATACACTTCATTTTCTTCTGGGAGAGGAGTAAAGTGATGTGGCCCGATATCTGAATAAAGGCGCAACCAAAAGCTATCTGACCGTTGCTTCAGATTGGCTGCCAAACAGAACCGGTAGAGCAGCTTCGGAGAGCGTAAATGACAGTAAACCGCCTAGTAGCACATAGCTACCTGAGGACCAACCATAAAAATAAAAAACAAACTCCGGCTGAAGAAACAAGTTTTTCACCTGGCCAGGAATAAGAACGAGCACCTGAAAGATCTATTCAACCCCGCACCCCCGGAGGCAACGGTCATTCAAGGAATTGCGCGCAGCAAACCGGTGATCGTGAATTAGTTCCGGATCTAGAACTTATGTGACCGAGCTCGTGTGAGATCTAGTGTCTTGGTGGGAAAAAACATTCTTTTAGGAGAATACAGTCATTTGTATACCAATTTGCTGGAAAGTCTTCGGAAATATTTAGCAACCTTATGAGTAGCATGTAAGGTTCATAAATCATTCGTTTAACTATCTGACATTTTGTTAAACTATGGTTAGTTTAACCTAGTTTAACAAGCTTAGCTGAATCCACACCTCGCGCTCAAAGGAGTTATTTATATAAACAGTCAAAAGTATACAGAAAAAGCAAATTTTTATCAAGCCGGGTTTTGAAATATTCAGGTGACTATTGTCTTTCATCACGATGCAGTTGGACTCCTTTTAACCAATATGCTCGAAGGTAAAATTTTGTTTTCTGCTCTCAACCTTATTGTTAGCCAATCTCCTCTCTCTCACCTCTATACAGGTGACAAATATAACTTACACAACCGTGCCCTTTTGACGTTTCTTTTAGTAACCAAACATGTGAAAGTTAATTACCAAGGTCGACGAACAGGTCAACAGCCACCTGATCAACGACCAACGCAGATAACATAGTAGAAAGTTTTGAGTCCAGATCAACCGTCGACAATCACCTCAACTGAGCAGTGCAAACCCGTCTTCGAACGCCACTAACTTTTTCAACATGTTTAGCTGCAACATTAGAAAGAAGGATCTACAGCATATATACTTGGATTAAGCAACACACAAACTAACTCTCGCTGATATTTCATACAAAAGAAACTTAGTCCGCTGTCTGACTAACAGGACCAGGAAAAAAAGTGTTCATCTGACATCCTACACGACGAGTTCACAAACAGAGTCCATGATTTAGAATAGAATTCACTACTCCTGAAATTCATAAGACGCAGTTGTGAGAAACAGCTCACCGTCAACTGAAAACATTTTGCCATACGGCTAACCTCCAAACAATCACTCAGAAGGACTTTTAATGTTACAGACATAAAGCTTTTGTCTGAGAGTTCACCATTGCTCGTTACGGATGGCAAAAGTAATTTCCCTGCCCCTCAACTCATCGTTGTTAATGTACTCATTTGTTAGTTTGAACGCGACCGAATCGATCTCTACCAAAATAAGGAACGCAAGTCTGTGTGCACATAAGCGACTGACCCATTTACCCCAATCGGACTAGCCATCAATCAACCACAATAACAGATGCCATTGTTGTGATCTTGCTAGTATTTCGTGTTTCATCTGTCTGATTACTTACTCTGCATCCTAAATTTTGTTTTCGTTTTTGTTTGTTCAACATTTCGCGACTTTGAACTTCAGCTGGAAACAGGTACGCCCCATCCACCCATTATCAGTAATGCTACGCAATTCGTTCCCAAAACTGACAGTATTTGGCGCAGCCATCAGAATTACTACTATCAGAATTAACAATAAGACTTCTAGATTGTTCCTGCAGTCGTATATTCTCAATTGAGCACTTTTATCTGCCTGAATTTAGGTACGAAATTTTTCATGACTTTGCATGAAATCTAGTTATACCTACATATTCCAAGTCCCATACCAACTAGTTGCACTTTGTGTGCGTTTCTCAAAATGGCTATGTCCCTGGAGAGAGACTACAGAAGCCACTAAATAAGCTAAGGATGAAGGACTGGTTTGGCGACACCTGACTGAAGAATATTCGCAAACGCCCCGGCGCTTGCACAGCCAGCTTCGACTTATGTTCGTCCTGCTCATCTGGAAAGTAAAGAGGGGGGGGGGCGAATCGACTGCTCACGTGGTCTACCATGATGGGTCACCATTAAGAAGCTCGTGGAATCAGGTGGGACGGATGCGCTTGACCTGAGCGCACGTGCACACAACGTGTTTTGAGGTGTTTAGCTCCTGGACTGGCTTGTCTTGGATACACTCATGCACCTTGGGCTTCAGCGGATAGATGCAGCTGCCGAAGTATCATCAGCAGGTGCAAAAGTCCAGCAGTCACATACGCACATTGTCCAGTATGTTAGATCAATCAAATTATGCACGTGGACAAACAAAGTGGACGAGAACAATATTATGTGCCCTATGTCCCTGGCCTTCAATAGCGTGTGAACACGAAAGTCATTTGTAAATTGAAAAGAACGTTGACGTAAGCCGTTTCTTCATAAAGGAGACTACTCATAAGTTTGCTAAAAACTCTTCGACAGCAACCTTCTGAGCAGTTTCCTTTACGAAAATATACTGCGATATCTCGAATATCGTACCAACTGAAACACGAAGCGGTCTGTGTGAGGCACATTCAGTTGAAGAATATCATAAACGAGAGATTTAGTTGAGTCTCTCGTGAAAACCAAATCGACGTGCAAATGAGCGTATTTGTCGTAATGTTTTTTCTTACACATTTATTGAGATGGGTGCCTCGTACTGGAAGAAACAGGCTAAAGTAGCAAAAACACGTGAGGCTAAAGTTGTGAGACCCTGGTTTCCTAAAAGGGATACAATACCTCTGGATTGAAGCACCCCTAAAAATGTTCCTTTACTTAAGTCTGTCGTCGAATATAACAAAAACGTGTTGACTGAAATCCGCCCTGACCCCAAAAACTCTTTTAAGCACCCGGGAGATAACCTGGATGCAGGTAAGGTAACTCTAAGTGTCTGTTTTGATAATTAATAGGTTTTTTTCCGGAGTGTACCAGAACATCTTAGCTTCGAAAGGCTCCAAGCTGACAACAGTTCAGCACCCATGGTTAAAAACTGAAAGAGACGATAGACGGATTTCCTTATCCGAGAATCCTAACTTAAGTTTAAAAAATTCCAGTACAATCATGGTCCTCAAGCTCTTGCTCGCGGCGAATCTTCCCAAATATGAAAGGAAAGGCTATTCTGCCTTCCAAACTTGCCTCCCTAGTGTTTCGGCATTGCTTGTGCTATTATTTACGATACAAGAGATTCAAGAATGGCAAATAAGCTAATTCAGAATCTTTTCTAAAGGACTGTAGAATCTGGGGGATTACAACGAAAAATTATGTGGAAATGATCCGGATAGAGAGGTTTACGTGTGTAGTATACTGTGATTTTCTGTCGAACCCAAATAGCAGAATTCCCGTTATTCAAACTATACGCATCCATATAAAGGGACTGTTAACCTACACAGTTCATTTCCTGATTACAACTCAATTCAAAACTGCTAAATGAGATATAAAACACGCTGCAGTTTCATGTTTTTTTTCAAAAATCTTAATGCAGACAACTTCGAAAACGCTCACTAGCGGGATTGTTCTGTGCGTCGTCAGCCACATTTTGCACTTCCTTCGAAATTCATTTTGCCACAATATGTTAACAGCGTTTTCCATGATTCGACGTACAATTCCCACAGAACACTCCGATTTACCAAACCTTGATTTATTATCCTTGGTAGTTCGTGAAAATCAGATAAAAAATAGCCCGAATATAGTGAAATGATTTATGTTCATAAGTTCGCCAGGTCTCAGGGCTGCCGGTGAAATAGTGCAAAATTATTTATGGGACAATCTGTGAGGACTCAGTCAAATGTGTGAAACGGTTTTTCTCGAAATACGTTTTATTTTCTGTAAAGCAGAAACTGCATTAATACCGTGAAAGCGTGGACGCTCGTAAAATCGGTCCGATTATGTCTGATAAGATCAGGAAAGGCGGTATTTTTAGGATTTTGTCTCGTCACTCCGTCCACCTCCAAATGTGGACATTAAAAGAAGGCAATAGAAGGTTGGTTTTTACCAACCGGTATTAATGTTCTGGGTTTCCATGACGTATGATGCTTGGTAATCACGTGACGTAATTATTTATGTTTCCCCATTCCTCAGACTAATTCATTACCCTTCTGGTGGCTGCTCAAGTTTCAAGACTGAACTATTCTATTTTATACAAAGTCGACTCTATATTAACCGCTTTCATGACTCGATTTATTCATTTTCATTTCTGGGTTAGTTGTTGAACATTTTGTCCCACTTTGAACTGCACGACATTTTTTTCCGTCTAATTTGTCCGATAGCACACTGCCTTTCTGTGCCATCCTGGGTTGCTAACTGCCCAAGGTTCAATCTAGCCATAAGCTTTCCTTTGATTCTGCTCATTGTTTACTGTTAATTTCTTATAACACCACGGTCTACCTGTCTATACTGTCTGCCCACGTCTAATTCAACATATTGTTTGCCGCCTCATTGTGACCACTGAACAAAGCAGGTGAAGTTCGTAGAAGTCGGTTTCGCCGTTATTATTACTGACCATCCGTTGTTGAATTAGGCTACACGTTATCTGTCAGATGGGACACCTAGATCGTGCATTTGGGCTAATCAACCAAATCCTTGCCTTGAGATCATGGCCTTAGCACGGGATCGTACAATGCTTATCTATCGATTTATTTCTGATGACTACTAGGAAACATGGGGAATCCACAATCTGAAAGCTAAATTTTCACCTTGAGTAACTCGCCTCCCTAGAAAACCGGACAGGATATTTGCTGTAGTAGGCTTGACCTAAGACAAAACATGAATTCATTGAAAATTTACTGAACAGTGTAAATCTCGGTGCTTCTCTCTAAACCATCTTCAACTCCCGTGGTTAGCTGAAAAATGCTGTCTTACAAGTGTCACGGGAGTTTGATCTGAGAAGTCTTCAATCGGATAGCCTGTCAGCACCGGATTGTCTGAAGTGAAGTCTCCTAGGATGGGTCATTTGGACCTTTTTGTCTAGATGGATGATAAAGCTGACTTCAGCAGTTGGAAACTTCAGCTTACTCATCTACGCATCCCAAATGATACAAAGTGTATGGACATTAACGACTACTAACCTACATACATTTAAGTGTACATAAAAACTTGCATTTCAGTTTAGAGACGCTTATAAAATAAAGCATTGTGGTCTGAGTGAATACCGAAACAGGTTTGTGACAACACAAGCAAAGGGTTAAATGCAAAAAAGCACGCTTGATTATTACAGAATGTCATATTGAAATATTGTAGCTTAGTTGTTAAAGATTTGAAGGGTGCTTCGAATAGACTCATAGGACAATTCGCACATTGGAGAAAAGCAATTAGAAGAGAACTCCATGCAACTGCGCTTAACTCCTGAGGTTTCCTGAGCAATACTAGCTGAAATGACATAGGAAATCCATAGCGTTACAGACCATTTTCTAGTAGCCCCTTGGCAATTTTGAGTATAAGGCTCCCGACCCAAATCATCCGCCCTACATTTGTTACGGATTTTACGTTGAGGAAATCAGCAACCCGGGTGAAACTTTTACCAGATCGATAAACGCCACATATCCTGAAGTGTTCCTCTAATATAACACCATTACATGTTAGCGAAATACACTCATTTGCAAACAAATTTGGCTTTGCGGGGGACTCACCTGGAAGCCAGCTGAATCTCTGGTTTATGATGTTTTCAAGACAACCAGCTGGGTTCCAGGTGAGTCTCCCGCAAATCAAATGGATATACACATGAGAATGTTTGTCGGAATCTGTCCAATTTGGGTTCATGTAGAACATAAGGTTGACGGAAACTCGGGGACTGCACCTACCGGATGAGCCTCAAGTAGGGCGAAAAAGGTCGTGGGCTGTCGAAGAATTTTTAGAAACCTTGTGAGTAGTGTATTACGTCTATACCATTATATGTACTTCTGAGTAATTCCAGAAAAGTAAAACTATCTGTCTTCTTACTCTTTTAAGTGTCTTGTGTTGTATTGTCTTGTATTTCATAATATCCAAGTTCAAAACGCGATATTCTCAGTAAACCTGTCAAGTATTCATAATCTAAGTTGCACCCTTCAGCTTGCCCCCTGTCAACATAACATACATATTTAAAGGCAGCTTGCCTCCGTTCGGCGTGAGATTTTCCCTCTACCTGGCTAATTTCGAGGCGTCCAAACACTTTAAATAACCATAGAGGTTGACCTTTTCAAGGTGCGTGATTTTCTAGACCCCGTAAACCAGTGGTGAAAAACGCCCTGCCTTCATTAATATCGCGGCTTTATTTCCCAGCCACATGATGGACACACGTCTCGCGATTGGACGAATACGGCTCCGAGGCGAAACAATCCTTGTACCAGGGAGCATGTGACTGATTGCCTCGCAGTCATTGCGAGGCTGTCAGGTGACTCTGGCTTTCGTTGTGCAGGAAGCGACGCATCAGAATGCTAGACGATGGTGGGGCGCGCTGGTACGAATGCCCTGAAAATCAGCAAATCTTTCGCGTTTGAACCGTATCTTAGTTTTGGTGAATGTTAGCCTCTGGATACATGCGAATAAGTCATGTGACCTGTCTAAGTGAAAGTTGATCACATTGCTGATCAGCCGCTCGTGGCCTAACAGTCAAGTCTTGGGTCGTCGGCCGGAAGGTCGCCGGTTTGAAGCTGTGAGTTTCGTGAAATGCGCACTGCTGGTGATTCCCAATAGGAATGCTGTGGAGCGCTGGTGGGCTTTTCAGCATAGACTGGCTTCACTGACAGAGTGAAATCTCTGTGTAACATTAGCAAATCTCCTCAAACCACTATCGATTTCATCTTTACCTGGTGTGCTAACCATGTCTGGTACAAAAACTGATATGGATTAAATTACATGAAAGCGGAAAATGGCTGTTATTTAGCAAAAGTCGTTGCGACTTTTGTTTAACTTAGCAAACTTTTCTCACCAGAGTGATGACTGCTGGATAATATGCAATCTTGATTTCATGACATGTATCAATCAACGTTGTATGGAGTATACCGCAAAAGTAAACTTGTTCAGTCGATAAGCTCCATTATTATACAAGCGCACAACAAGCCACGGTGGCTTTCTTGCATACGAATTTATCGGCAGACATTACGATGAAGCGAGCTGTTGAAATTTAAACTCAGCATTAATAAGATTCAAACGACTAGTTGTTCCACCAGGTCATTGTTTTGTTCCGGTGCAGTGCTCGCTGTGTGTAGTAATGGTGATCTTCACGGTCATGGGGGTAGAGAGTAGCTCGTTTTTTGTTGACCTTCTTGTTCATTGACTAACACAATTTCCTTTGGCTCCGTTCAGCTGAAAAGCCATATTGTAAGTTTGAATCCCAGATGAAACCAAGGTACTGATTTTACGGAGTGTTTCTGCACCCCTCGAAATAATCATGAATCTAACGTTCCATAAAGAAGAAACCACATATTTAATCTAAACAATCTGAAGTACAGGATACCGGCCCTAGCATAAATGTTTTATAAACGACCGAAATTTCGTTAACTTAGACGGACAACACTTCTATATTGATAAATAAACACTCTGGTTCACTTCTATGCATGCATTTTTACTCAGAGTTTTATATGCCTATCTCAGGTTATTCATGCTCTCCTTCGTTGATCGTCCGTGACAATGAAATTAGGATACACGTCAAATGGGTTTATTCCGCATTTTTTGAAGGCCACTTCGTCTGAACGGGTCAGTAGAATTGTGTCCAAACGTACTCTATTGGGGGGAGGACCCTTAAGCAAAAAAGGATAAATGAGTAAAGCAAATTCGAAGACATATTGCAAGGATTAGGAAAGATGTTGTAACTAATCAATATCCACTTCAGCTATGGTATGTGAGTATTTAAAAAACCTGAGCACGCTTTGGAAACAAAGAAACAAGCAAAAAACAAGTGTTTTGCCTTATCTGTTCAAGTTACTCAAATCTTTTGGGGAAGAGGTGGGATAGTCCTGAAGATTCCATCATCCGCGTTTCCAGACGCTGTGATATTTTGTTTTAAGTGGTATCAATAAGACGAACCCATCAGCGGTTTCATCAACCAGTAGTCTCGTTCATCGGAGTCTCGTCTGAGTTCCACTTGGACCTGTTTTCTAGCCTGGTCGTTTCACAGCAGCAACGTCGGACTTTGTCCATTTGAACAAATATGTTATGGTAGACATCCTTCCTCCCATAAAATGCTTTCGCCAGTTTTCCTTTCCGGGTTCTTTGAGGACAGCTACTTCCCTCTGGTCAGTTCCCTCAAGAGCTGCAACGCATCGCCATCATTACAGGCAGTAATGATGTCAACTCGATTGGTGGCAGTGCTTGCAACAGGAAATGTTAAGCTCACTGAAGCATTTGATCACCACCAGTGAGACATTTCGAGATCCAGTCGAAACTCAACGTTGGTCTTAGTTAGCCATATGATTTAGGCTCATTCATGGTGCTGTGGTGATAATTCGTCCGACTAGCAGGTTAGATATCCGGGATTAAGATTTCGCCACTGTTTCGGTCTGGGTTAAAAAGAATAAAGTGTTGAGACTAAAGCAGGAATGTTCAGAAACATGTGAATGCAAAATATTGTAGTTGCAAGACTCGATCGTCTCATCTTCAAACCTCATAGGCTTAACCTTGATGGGTATTCAACCGCTTTTTCATCCCGCTGTGTATCAAGGTGTAAGAACTCCGTTTACTCCTTCTCGGTATAGTTAGAAGTTCCATCACTTCTTACATGGCCCAGTACCTGATGAGTAGAATGAGAATGGTTTGTTCCCCTATTTTTTCGTGCAATGTAATTTTTCCGTCATCCGCAGAAGAAAAATCCAGATATTAAGTCCAGGGTAATTTGGGTGAAGGTAATCTGAAAAGAAACGTTCCTAATATGTCCGGTATACACTCAAGCTGCTCAATCCGTATACTTTTCCGCGTAGTACCACCTGACAAGATTTTTATTGCTCGGTTATTTTTTAAAAATCGGAACAAAACATTGTTAGTTATAGCGAACTACACTCATTTGCAAACAACTTTGGTTTTGCGAGAGACTCACCTGGAACCCAGCTGAATCTCTCGTTTGTGATGTTTCCAGGGTTAAATTGGAGCCGTAGAAAACTGTGACATTCTGTTACCATCAGAAGTGACTGCATGCGGAAACCCTCCGTAACTTGGAGGATGGTTTACTCATACACTAAGAGTATCTTTTCATGAGGGCCGTTTCTCTAGTGAATACGTTTCATTCATATATGAACAAACAAGATCCGTGAGTTTACCTCAGAATCGAGAGATTGAATAAATGCGCCACAAACTGAACGGTTAGTCCTGATAGGGTCTTTACAGTGATTTGCTTGAGTGCACCGGCATGTTGTAGACGTTTTTCGAAGTCAAAACCCGTTCAAAGAACAAACCGCTGGTAAAACAACTGTTCTGAAAGGCACTGAAAATCAAACTATTTGTGACAGTACGATGACGATTTTATGTTGTGTCGTGCCCCACAGGGGAATCAATCAAAGTGATTCGCATACCGTTTCGCTGTGCTGTACTCATTTATTGTCAGTTGTTTATGCATTTCTAACTAAAATCATTAAAGAGTAGGTTGGGATATTCCGCATAAAATTATTGTACCCTATCAACGTTTCACATAAAATCATCATGAATAAATTTACCTCTCTCTTGACTACTCACGAAGTTTGTGGGTGTGTGTTTTGTGATTCTGATCACATTCGATCACATATCTCCTGGGAGCCGATTACTGACTAGGTGGTGCGTTCATTGTCATCCTCCTGTGTGTATGTGCGTGTGGGAGAGAGAGACATCAGGGCAATAACCAAGTTCCCTCTCGTATTCACACCTGATTGGACAAAATGTTCAAACCAACAACAGGCGAAGTTTTCCGCAGTGTTGTTCTCGTTGTTGTGACGCCGCCAAATTGGACGTTACAGCCAGGCAAAACGTCTTCTTAGAGACTTTTGGGCAAGTCTACTTGGAATGGATTTTGTCGGGCGCATTTGTCACTCAAAACATCTCCCGGACATCGAAAGGATTGGTCTTTGTTGTGCGGGTTTCGGTTTTTCATGAAGTAAGTCGTTAAAAGTCGTATAATAAGTTTGTGAAAAAATGGAATTTCTACACGTTAGACGTTTTATAGATACTAGCCATCAAGTGGTGAAAATTTTATATCTGGCTACGATAATTTAGGACGCACAAAATTGACCACATACTACTATTTTTACAATGCATAACAAATGCTATGTGGACAAAAGCTCAATTCTGTCTGTGTGCGGCACTCTGGTTCGGTACTTAACAGAGCAAATACGGATTCTCTATTCACCAAATAAACCATTTATTCTAGGTTAAACAGCACTGAACAAGTCATGAAGTTACCCTATACTGCTGGACATTAGGTGCCTTCATCTAACTTGGGACCAAGGTCTTCGAAAACGTGCATTTTCAACTAGACGGCATAAATTGGGGACGACCTAGTCGCGTCGGAATCACATTCTTTTTGCACAGCGAATTTTTCTAAAAAAAGGCGATCTTGTAAAATTTGCGTTTTAGTTAATGTTGATGAGAGTCAAGTACAGAGTGGGTCGGTTAGGTTGTGATAGTCCCCACTCGGGAAGAAATGTTAAGGCCGTGTAGTGACACTTCCTTATAATAGATAAACAATAAAAGGAAACGAAAACATACATAAATTGAGGGCGTCTATTTTTCGAAACAGATAGGCAATGTGAAGGTTTATCCCATCTAAAATTCGCGCGACAGAAAAACCAAGTTCTGGGTAGACGATGAGAAATAAAACTTGGGCAGTTGTTACTGGCCTGAAAACTCAGCAAATGAACGATGTATTCTCCAAGTTAACTTATCCAACATGACTTCGAAATCTCTAAACTTTTCTTGTAGGTCGGTATGATTGTTGGTTTTGACAACTGGAGGTTTTTCCCCTATTTAGTCTAACCACCATCCACGCGCATATCGATTAAACATGTCACAGAATGTGGGACTCACTCGAGGGGGTTTCATATACTGTCTTGCTCCGATATTCCAGGTTGGTTTGATCCAAAAGTTAACAAGCCACAGGTAAAACAGTGAACAATTAACCGGTGCTTCTGTTCACTGCGTTCTACTCAGAGGTCTTGTTACAGCATCACCTGAAGGAAATGCAAACTACTACCACAAACGTTTTCCGTGGTAGACACAAGTTGAACTAATACGCCATTTAAAATCTTACTTAGTTGCATCGGTCTGAGACGGAGTGCGTTAGTTTGGCATCATCGTTAGAAACGGCCGCTTATCCGACACATACACCAATTTGGTTTTCACTCAACTGGATCTCCCGTTTTTCGATATTCTTCAACTGAATGTGCTACGCCTGGACTGCGCCTACTTGATGAGCGCCAAGATAGAGCGAAACAGTTCGAAGGGTTTTCAGCAGCCTTTTGAGTGGTTTCCTTTATGAAAAGGATACTTATCCCTTGCAAATAAGGTACACGCTATTATGAGAAATACATATACCTAGTGGAATTTATTCCTCAAGGTATGCCTAACCAATTTTGATGAGATGGGAAGACTTTCTGAATGTTCCCTCAAGTTTCAGGTTCTTTCATCCAACGGTCTGGTTGCTGGTGCACTACCATTTTGAAAAATGAGCTATGATTAATCCATGGGTTGAGATTTCATCATGGTGTAGAGATATCTATTAAACATCAAGATATTCCACTTGGTTAAAGTGAAAATCCATAGCGCAATCTGCTGTACGTGATGGAATCTTGTTTACTAAAATTGCGAAGTTGCCCTCGATTATGTTTTGGCAATTAGTGCTAGAAATTTAATCAACGAGAGACCTACATCATTATCAAAGTAACGCGTGCTGTGTTCATATGGCTTTGATTTATTGTTGTCAGATATATGAGCATAACTGATATGTGCTCTGTGAATGACCACAGTGTACACGAACTCAACAGACATGGGCAATTTTGAATTACTTGTCTCCCCATCCGAAGTCGATATTCGCTAGTATTGCCTCATCAATGTTTAGACGTATAAGGGCCCCGTGGACAAAAGAAGCCGATCAGATAGCGGCCCAACTTTAAATAAAGAACAGACGTCAGCGTAGTGGATATCCAGCTAGTTTGATTGGGCGTCGATTGCGAAGGGTGTTGGTACCGGTAGCAAAACCCAACAGGGACCGCTGTTATTCCACATCAAACAGGGACATCGGAAGTCATTCGAAGGATTCTAACCACGACTAACATGGAAGTAGCCTTCCAGAAGGGAAACACTCTGCGCTCTGCACTGGTGCAATCGAAGGACCGCCTCCAGGCGAACAGAACCAGGGACTGTGCTTACAAAATCAAGTGTAATGGCTACACTAAGGTCTGTATAGTACAGACGGCCAAGGAATTTCACACCAGAATCAGAAAGCACAAAAGGAGAATTTCAGAAAAATATCGAGCTTTCTTAAAGACTTGGCAATGGCGGAGCATGTGCTGGACATATGAAACAAAATAGATTTAGAAAATGTTACGGTTTTGAGCGAGGACCACGGTCCACGTCACAGAGACTGGTGGCTGAGGCGGTAGTAATCGCCAAGCACCTCAGTGTTAATAACACTGATAAATTAAGAAGTTCGGCCGATAAATTTATTGAGTAAAGGTTTACGGAGCCTGTTTTGAGAAAACTGACCTGTTGAATTGCATCATTTTGAGCAACAAACGCCAGTTTTTATTGGTCAGATGGCACTGGTTGCATTCGTAGCAAATGTATTTGATCGGTTAAATGTGAGGAGTTTGGGTGGCATGTGACAAATCATTCTGCACGGTTGAATCGGCGTAACCCGGCGTTTTCTAACAAGAAATGTAGATGAAATCGCCAGAGTCCCGTATATTTTGGCCCAGATGACTTGTATTCAACACTTCTCTCAAATTGACACCCGCTGTCGCGAATTTTTGCGGGAGATTCGGAGCCAAATGAAATCTCAAAGACTGGTGATTCATGGATGGCTGTCACATAATTCTGATTGAGTTTGAGCATTTGACTGCCGTTAATACATGGCTTTTCTTGCCGGTTAGCAATCGTTTTATTGCAAAAGGTGAAAGGCTTACATCCTGTCATTTTGGAGTTCATGTTGGTGTTACTAGAAATTCGCCAATCGATTTGGCACACCGATACTGCTACAATACAGACTCTACCGGGTCGGGTCTTTCCGCCAGGAATCTCGAGTGGAGGTCTAACATACGGCTGAGTTTAGAATGGAGATATTCCTGTGGGTCACAATAGTCGAGTTTCTTATTAGGTTTACTTTATACTTCATATCTGGCCATTTATGCATTCTTCAGACCCTATGACCTTCCCGCATGCTTATCTTCAAGGGCATTTCTTTCTGTATTTCGGGAACCATGCATCGAAATCTGCGGTTGATTTCTCCTTTGGTGGTCACGTTTTGAACCAAACCGTCTTTAATAGCTACAATAAAACATAGGTTTCATCTCCAGTGCGATGACTCTGATGTGCCCACTGAAGTATCCGTTTTCGATGAGCGTGTGACGGATATTCATTGTACTCATACTTTGAAAGAAGGTTATCGGGGATATTAATGCTTCGGGTTTTTTAATGACTGTGTGTATCACCTCATTAAGTATGATCTGAAGCCTTCGAAACACATACGCAACCGAAAATGAACCTCATTTTTCCCTACTAATCTTCGGGTGAACATCCATAATTCTTTGTGAGGCATCTTCTAAGAAAGGATTCAGTTATACAAAAAACTATGGCTTGCCACAAACACGTCAATAACCCGCCCACGTTTGGCAAAAAAAACCCAGACTTATGACTGACCGTCTGGTTTGATTCATTCTTTTCCGGTTTCTAGACTGCAGTGGGTGCATTTTGCTTCGCTTTGTATGGGTAATCGACCTAACTGGAATACGATCTAAAATGGTGAACTGTCATTAGCTATAGCTTGGATAGAGCACAGCAAACTCGTTCGGATTAGATCGACCACTCGCAGCGTTGAGTGGATGTACTGCGACGAAGAAGCCTTAAGTGCAAATTTCCTGACGTGATTAAGGGCCTTAATAATGCCTTACTTATGCTCAAAGGAGCAAAAAACCAGGATGTATGTTGAAATCTTTTTAGAAAATTGAAAACAAATATCATATGTTTTCTTATGGTAAACGGTGAAATTTTTGCTGGTTGGTGGAAACATTGGAAAGCCACCCGCAATCCATGAATGACTAACGTCCTCAGAGTGGTAGCAGTCTTTCAGCTGCAAACCTCTTTCGGTGCCTAGCTCTCATACCGCCCAAGGGCTTATATACTGCCAAGTTGCCCAAGCGTACACAGGAGCAGTCGAGAAGCTGAGGTTGAGCTCAAACCACGAACCCTCCTGTCAGTATATTCGCGTCCTAAACACTGAGCTATTTCCTGCTCACAACTGATATATATATACATATATATATGCATATATATATGCATATATATATATATATATAATCTCATCTGGAGGTTGCACTCAAGTTAAGTCATCGTAAGTCTAGATAATTTAGCCCAGGGATTTGAGCGTCTTTCTTCTTGCTACTCCACAGAAAAATCATGGCATCTGTCCTACTTAGTGGACAACTTCCACAAACGGCCGGTAGTCTTCGAAGTTCCTTGAAGCGTGTTATAAATCAAAATCGATACAATTAACGCTAATAACAAAATCGTCCATTTTATTCAGGGTCTCAGGCTAAGATAATTATTCGCTTCAAGGGTCTGGACCAAATCTACTCTTTGCGATTTATAAACTTTCCATTAATTTGTCCTTAATTCCACTTTTTTTAGGTGAAAATTGTGTTTTTCTCGACTGAATTATTGTGCTGGAAGATAGGAAACCGGTTGGACTTTCGGAAATATCTCAAGTTGGGGATATGTCAAATAACCAAAGAGCATCACGTGCGTGTTTTTTTTAATAAAGAAACACTTTCTGATGTGAGTGTTGCAGTTCTAACTGCATCCTGCCACACGTATGCATTCAGACGCTAGGGATAATTTAAAAATTCACTGCTGGCCTTGTATCGTACCCCACTAATTATCACCTACAATCTTGTTGCTCCTTCGTTCCAGAGCAACAAAAAAGGAATCCATACAACCAACCGAGGATGGTAGTGATGGATTCACTTGCCAGTATTCTAGTTCCCATAAACCGCAGACTATACATTGAAATATGAGTAGACACTGAAATAAACACACTGGATCCTACAACCACCGGAGTTTCGCATCCCATAATTAGACACACAAGACAAATGGTCGTTGG
This sequence comes from Opisthorchis felineus, assembly GCA_004794785.1. Classification (NCBI taxonomy): domain Eukaryota; kingdom Metazoa; phylum Platyhelminthes; class Trematoda; order Opisthorchiida; family Opisthorchiidae; genus Opisthorchis; species Opisthorchis felineus. The sequence goes on along the minus strand of SJOL01004701.1, from coordinate 138,626 downwards.
TTTGTTCGCTGAGCTGAGTGGTTCGATTGCAAATTTCTCATCACCAATCGAGGTGAACTCATCAGCGAATAGTTGAGGAGCCGAGTAGTGCGCAGCGATGGGTTGGTGGTTTTGCGGTGACTAGTGGAGTGCTGTTAGTCGAGGCAGACGTTCGATCAATATTGGTCATTCGCTAAGCTTCCTGAGCTACTAACATTCTTCACATCGCACAAAAACTTGATTTTGGCTGGTACCATCGGCCTACTAGTCCATAAAATTAGAAAAACGAATATATAATCTTCTTTGGTCTTTCTGTTTACAGGGCCATTAGTTTCTGTTGCACTGACAAACTAAGACTTAGTCCGGGGTTTTCAGAGACATACGAATGGTCCAAAAATCATATTTTTCTTCATTTTTTTTACTTTTTGGGCAGGCAATGATTAGATCAAAAACTCTTCGAAACAGTATTCGTATTCGCGAAGTTGCCCCTCTTGGGGTGCCATCTGATATGTACCAAGAAGGGCAGAGGTGGTCGGGGAATGTGGATATGCTTCCATCCAGAAAGTGTTCGGTAATACCCAAAATATCGTGCCAAATGGAACGTGAAGAGGCCTCTGAGTACCGAATTCATTTGAGAAACATTCTAAAAAAATAATCGGCTTGGATTCAGGAGAATCCCTTATTAAAACTGAACTATTTGCAAACGAGCATATGTTTCATCTCAAAAAACTGATGTATATCTGAACAACACTTCGCTGTTTGCAGGAGTTGAACACCGGATTGTAACATCAGCGTTTCAGTCCTACTTAACTTAGAAAAGGATACTTAATGAAGACTGCAATCCTAAGGATTTAAGCAAGTGAGAAGCGTTTTACCTGTCAGACCTTCACCCATACCGTTTTGAGTGGTCGAAGTATACCAACCACCTAGACAGACAAAAAATCTTCGACCAGTCTCTATTTGCTCAAGTTGCATCTGGGGTGTTCTCATTTGAATCTATCCGTCGGATGAGCTATTGATTAAAAATTTTGGATGATCGATACCACATGCTCGCTAAAGCAGAGGCGGATAAAGCTTGAATAAGAACTATCTCAAATTATTATCCTCGTAAAGCACATAAGAATTATTAATTCCATGACTTTGAGCATTCTTAAAATGTTGACAAGTGCTTCAAAGTAACTCGAAAACGTCCTGATTCATTTGTTGTGAATATATGCCACATAGAGTGACACGCCCATTATGCAATCTTAGCAGCACCCACGACCACATAGTTTTGTAGTGATTTTAAGCAATGTATCATGACTTTACAGCAAACCACCTGTTGAAACACAAATATTTAAAAATTCTTAAATAATCCCATAATATATATTAAAAATAATATATATAATGTATATAATATACATTATCTGTATACTACAATAATACATGCTGAAGGGGCAAAATTGATCGAAGTAAATGGATGTTTTGAGGGGATAATTTCGAGTGGCATTCCTGCTTATACTGAGTAAACAGATGGTTTGAAAGAGCAACGAAAGTTTCGTTGCCTGAAAAAATAATTGTCTTCTTTTGATTTGAACGAGTTAAACTACATTTTATCAGTATTAGTCGGTGGTAATTGGGTATCGGCGGTGCAATGGGATTTTAACTGATTTCGCCTTCAAGGTCTAATCTGACTTCCCTCTAGAAAGCTGCCGATAGAGCTGTTTGTTCACCCTCTAACCCGGAACAAGAGGTGTCGGTGATCAACTTGAATAGCAGTCTTCGTATAGGTGTTTGCTTTCACTGACACTCAAGTGTATGCCTTTTTTTACAAAGGATTTTAGTCCCTTCATATGAACAGTATGCGCCTGTTAAAATGCATCCCAGTGTGCATGAAAAGCCAAAAAAGTAAGAACTATAGTCAATCGATAAATTGATTTATGTGAAGTCAAATAGACTTGGGAGACTATTACCACCTTTGTTACGGCCACCGCGATAAACATCATACTCTGGACTGCCAGAATATTATTTGTTAACTATATATTGTGTCAGCACTCTGTTATCACTGCGGCTTCCATGTACTCAGGATAGTTTGAGTATCCAAGCAAATGGTTTTCATTCTCACACACAGTAAGGTAAAGATTCAAAATCTATTAAGCAGGTATTTAACATGTTGTGTCCTGGAGCATACATGAGAGACCACTAGTTACTCAGTTGAGGATTCTCATAACCGTCTTGGATGATCCCTGTTGCGTTGCGGCCGAGAAGGTTGTAAGAGCACCGGGAATCACTCCTGGTCTTTAATGATCAAAACCTTGTTTTGCGTAAAGTTGAGTTCCTTTGAAAGTAAAGCAAAGGAAAGGGAATAAACATATAAGTAACCATCCTTTCCAACTGTTTTAATGCTCATTTGGGTTGGTTCTGTGTTTGCAACTATACATTCTGTAGTCCGACAGAGTTGAAACACACCAGAGTGCTCGGATGAAGCATCTTGTGATTGGTCCGGCTAACAGATCCACTGGAGGATGAGCTTTATAGTTTGTCCTATGACGGAATCAACTAGCTCCTCTTCAGATTTGTGAGGCATGCGGTTTTCCAATGTGGGTTTCTTATTAGCTTAATACGGGGAAGGAAGAAAGGGGGCTTTTATTTCTTTTTGTCTTGTTTTATTACACACGGTACTATAAGCCTTCGCATTAGGTTACTTTGATGAGAGTCTCACCATTTGACTAGTTAATGCAAAGACGTGTTGACATGTACCTGGATAGAGTTGGTTCCTGAGCACCCGTTCACGATTGTATGTGTAAATCTCACACAGTCAAACGGGAAACTCAAAGCAATATGCTACGATTCAAAGCAGTGGCATCTGTACAAATTCAGCCGGGAACAATTTCGTAATCACATTTCGAATGAATTAACCCCGTGGTGTTGTCCATTTATTTGTTCTGCCTCGTCAATTCTGATTCGATTATGCACCAGCACGTTTGGCTGCAGAATTCCACACTCACATTCCACTTGGTCAGCCAAGAACGATATGGACGCGGTATGTGGCACATGGACTAAGTCGGTCAGTAACCGAAGCAATATTGCCTTTTCCAATTATTTTACTCAAAAACAGGTGAAAGCCTTGAAACAAATCAAACGTCTGATATCTAAGAAGTTCACTCTTGTTCATTATTTTTACAAGTGTTTTCAAATGCACCCGAATATATGTGCACAAAAATTGATTGGTTACAATGAAACACAGTGTGCAGATTACAAGGAGCCGGTTGAACTAGATATTTCGTTGATAGGCAGTAGATAAAAATTTATTGGTGCTGGTCTAGTAGAGTCAAATATGAAAACGTCAAAACCAGTTACGCTGGGCAAATTATCAAAACGTACATGAATTACATTGAATGCCCTGGAATCTCCCTGTCACTTTGGTTACTCTCTTTAATTGGTCTATCTGCTGGGGAATTCGTGAAAGTTGGAGAGCGCTAAGCCTACATCCGATACTATAGAAAGGAGTCTCAGTGACGCAATGCAAAAAATATCATTTTGGTTTGTTTAAACTATTCGTAATGCTACGTTTAGTTGGACTACGGACTGCAGGGTTTGTTATAGTGTCACATCAACCTCTGGGCATACAGTGGCACTGTAGGTCGGACGTCGGTGAATACCGCTCAGCTGCTTTATTACTTAACTCGAATGACAAGGTCACACGTCCGTCTTTTGTTTTTGTTTTTGCGTTGTCGAGTCTCAACCAAGTCATATGACTGCTTGGGATAACAAAAGGACAAATTAGGCTGGATTGTCTCCAGTCGGTTTGAAGATTTTTTGACAACCACCCCACTCTCAGTTCACGAATCTTGGTGGCCAACGAGCTATTTCGTTCTCCTTAGTATCAGCTTGTATTGTGGGATGTACCAGCTGCTACCTGTAACTTTCTTTTAGAAAAAACAGGCTAGATCAGCTAATGAATGAGTCAGCTATTTCAATCAATACCGTCGAGGCACAAACGGGCATTACGAGACCTGATCGGCAGAACTGATGATGCTTTGACCAGAAAACTTGTAGGATTTTGCATCAGCCTTCTTAACAAAGCCGACTTTGTTGATAAAGTGTTTACGTCCGTTGAACACATGGCAAAAACGCCTCCAGAACAAGGGTTGTCCCACAAATTCATCCTAAGAAAGTCTGAGTTCAACGAGTACTTCTATGTACTGGATGAACAAGTAATCAAAGATACATTAAAATGGTTGTCTCCATGTTCTCTCCTTAACTTGATTGGTTCACCGGATTCGACTGCTTGCTGTCTCAAGGAACTATTAGAACCTACCCAGAAAATTTCGTGTCTATAGTATACGTGACACGTTCAAATCCACTGCTTCTTTCCGACCATCTCATCTGTTTTTAACAATATACCCATATTTGTGTGACCTTACTATCAAGTTGAAAATTAACATAAACATTATCATTCTAGATTTATTCGGTTATTCTATCTGTAAACCGGGCCACGAGTTCTCTTCCAAGCCCGCGTTTTTGCCGATATTTTATGGAAAAGATAAAACGTAACGTTTTGGAACCAATAACGGAACAGTTAACATTTTATCGAATTTACATTGATCTCCCATCGTTGTAAACTAAGTAATTGAGTTTCTAAGGGTCACTTCATTCCGAAGATAAGACAGAACACTTCAAGCACCAACATGTCCAAACAAACGGTGTCTGGGCTGTCAGTATCATTTAGAAGACTTGTGGCCAATCAAAACCTTGACAACAGTTCAGTAAATACGGCTCATAAGGACAGAACGGATGCGGAATCGAGTTCCATGTCGAGGACGTTGATGGAAATCAGGTACTCGGAGAAGTCTGTAATAAGGTACTTGAGGTAGCCCATTACAAACGGAGAAGTAAGAAGCTCTCAGCCCCTGACAGATAGATTTGCGTTAAGCCAAAATTCTGAAGTGCAGTATTTGTAACCCACTGATTTTGCGACCAACGAAGAAGAAACATCAATGCCGGTGTGTTGAGGACCCAACTAGACAATGATCGGTTCTACAACATAAGCATGAGGGACAAGGTGCGGTCCATGACTCTTCCTCGATAATATTATCCCGTTGTTTATGAGTGTTGTCCGGGTTGGTCTACTTGACTTTTTAGCAGTAGACTGCTCAGAATAGGTCTTCGCGTAATGAAACTCGGTCGACAAAAAGTTTAACCAGCGTAGTTGAATGCCAACTAATGAATAGAGCTCACCCAGTCACTCAGTCTGAGTCGTCAGACGTGATTCATAGTATGCCACCTAATGGGTCCAGCGTACTCACAACATCCAAGGCCATCGTATTCTAACTGGCCAGACAACATTCTAAGGGAAAACTTTACGTGAAAGCATCGACGCTGCCTTGATCAACAACCACAGTTCTTAATTAACCCCGGCCTGAATATCGCCCTTTCGCCGTGTTTCCAGTCAGTCAGCCTGCCTTGATGAAAATAATCTGACCACACAACTGAACTTGCTGGTCGAAACTTTATAAGAAACAACTTTCCGTGATACCAAGTTATGTGCAAAAACGTGGGTGTAGTTTTTGAATGCCAGCAGTGTTTTGATCTACTCGACTGGTCACGTTCCCAGGGGAAACAGGTAGGGTAGAACAAGGAGAGTAACT
>SJOL01004701.1:54495-130572 GCA_004794785.1 Opisthorchis felineus | reverse complement strand
ACCTCTGGGCATACAGTGGCACTGTAGGTCGGACGTCGGTGAATACCGCTCAGCTGCTTTATTACTTAACTCGAATGTCAAGGTCACACGTCCGTCTTTTGTTTTTGTTTTTGCGTTGTCGAGTCTCAACCAAGTCATACGACTGCTTGGGATAACAAAAGGACAAATTAAGCTGGATTGTCTCCAGTCGGTTTGAAGATTTTTTGACAACCACCCCACTCTCAGTTCACGAATCTTGGTGGCCAACGAGCTATTTCGTTCTCCTTAGTATCAGCTTGTATTGTGGGATGTACCAGCTGCTACCTGTAACTTTCTTTTATAAAAAACAGGCTAGATCAGCTAATGAATGAGTCAGCTATTTCAATCAATACCGTCAAAGCACGAACAGGCATTACGAGACCTGATCGACAGAACTGATGATGCTTTGACCAGAAAAGTTGTAGGATTTTACATCATCCTTCTTAACAAAGCCGATTTTGTTGATAAAGTTTTTGCGTCCGTTAAATACATGGCAGAAACGCCTCCAGAACAAGGGTTGTCCCACAAATTCATCCTAAGAAAGTCTGAGTTCAACGAGTACTTCTATGTACTGGATGAACAAGTATTCGAAGATACATTCAAATGGTTGTCTCCATGTTCCCTCCTTAACTTGATTGGTTCACCGGATTCGACTGCTTGCTGTCTCAAGGAACTATTAGAACCTACCCAGAAAATTTCGTGTCTATAGTATACGTGACACGTTCAAATCCACTGCTTCTTTCCGACCATCTCATCTGTTTTTACCAATATACCCATATTTGTGTGACCTTACTATCAAGTTGAAAATTAACATAAACATTATCATTCTAGATTTATTCGGTTATTCTATCTGTAAACCGGGCCACGAGTTCTCTTCCAAGCCCGCGTTTTTGCCGATATTTTATGGAAAAGATAAAACGTAACGTTTTGGAACCAATAACGGAACAGTTAACATTTTATCGAATTTACATTGATCTCCCATCGTTGCAAACTAAGTAATTGAGTTTCTAAGGGTCACTTCATTCCGAAGATAAGACAGAATACTTCAAGCACCAACATGTCCAAAAAAAGGTGTCTGGGCTTTCAGTATCATTTAGTAGACTTGTGGACAACCAAAACCTTGACAACAGTTTAGTAAATACGGCTCATAAGGACAGAACGGATGCGGAATCGAGTTCCATGTCGAGGACGTTGATGGAACGCAGGTACTCGGAGAAGTCTGTAATAAGGTACTTGAGGTAGCCCATTACAAACGAAGAAGTAAGAAGCTCTCAGCCCCTGACAGATTGATTTGCGTTAAGCCAAAATTCTGAAGTGCAGTATTTGTAACCCACTGATTTTGCGACCAACGACTTCATTCAGAAGAAACATCAATGCCGGTGTGTTGAGGACCCAACTAGACAATGATCGGTTCTACAACATAAGCATGAGGGACAAGGTGCGGTCCATGACTCTTCCTCGATAATATTATCCCGTTGTTTATGAGTGTTGCCCGGGTTGGTCTACCTGACGTTTTAGCAGTAGACTGCTCAGAATAGGTCTTCGCGTAATGAAACTCGGTCGACGAAAAGTTTAACCAGCGTAGTTGCATGCCAACTAATGAATAGAGCTCACCCAGTCACTCAGTCTGAGTCGTCAGACGTGATTCATAGTATGCCACCTAATGGGTCCAGCGTACTCACAACATCCAAGGCCATCGTATTCTAACTGGCCAGACAACATTCTAATGGAAAATGTTACGTGAAAGCATCGACCCTGCCTTGATCAACAACCACAGTTCTTAATTAACCCCGGCCTGAATACCGCCCTTTCTCTGTGTTTCCAGTCAGTTAGCCTGCCTTGATGAAAATAATTGGACCACACAACTGAACTTACTAGTCGAAACTTTATAAGAAACAACTGACCGTGATACCAAGTTATGTGCAAAAACGTGGGTGTAGTTTTTGAATGCCAGCAGTGTTTTGATCTACTCGACTGGTCACTTTCCCAGGGGAAACAGGTAGGGTAGAACAAGGAGAGTAACTACCCTCCAATACTTTTAATTACTGTAAAATAGTACCTAAAAAAATCAAGGCGGTCTTTCTAAGGGGACGTGCGTATCCTCCACAGTATGAGCGATTTTATCCCCCCTGCAACTCTATGAACCGTGAAGTATTTTTCAGAACCATACGAAACAACCACAGTTCAGTTGAAGCTTTGACTCACCTCTTTCAGTGTGCCCGAGAGGTAAATTGTGGTATCAGAACTTCCATGGTAAGACAATAAAAATGACCGTATAGCCAACGAATAAAACATTTTTTTGTTATCATTGATCTAGAACTATCTTATGTGCATATCATTCATGTGCTGAGTAGCGTTATCGATTGGTTTTGAAGGTGGAAGTTACACTTTGAGGCGAGAACACGCCATCTTTGAAATTGATACAAGATTATATACCAAGTACTAGGTAAAACTAGAGTAAGGCACGAGAATTTGAGCTGCATGATTTAGTGCAAAAGGGAAAATTTGTATCGAAAAGCTAGGAAGTTGGAAGATTCTTGAGAAAATACAAAGATCAGTGATGACATATCAGATCAATCTTTGTGGAAGATGTTAGTGTAGGACGAATAAAATCAATGCTAAAACTTGTGATACACTTGGATATATTGAGAAAGGTTTTTCGGACAGTTTATGGCCACGTTCAGTAGAGAACGGACTGGTTCATGAACCAGTTTAATCGAAAATTTGAAAGTAGTAGGAGATTCCTTCTTAAAGAAAGCAATTCAGATGCAAAAGACAGGAAACAAGTGTCGTCGACCGTCTCGTGGTTGTTCTACAATCTCTTGGGATGCCCTCACCGCAGAAAGCAAAACGTGGTCAAGCATTGTGAAATGGAACCAGGCAGTCCATCCCCTCTTCTGTCGATTCCGGAAAGCTCATTGAGTCCCGTGATCTTACCGCACAAAGATGCAGCAAAGGCGGCCTGCGACAGAAATCTGCGTAGTATTTTACACCTTAGCTTACCAACAGTGTCTCTGAATTCGAACAAGACAGAAGGCATCCAATAATATGTTCAGGGCGGTTCTGATAGCGTCTTGAAACTCCGGAGGATATTAGTACCAATGATATTAATAAAATAATCCATCTCGTAAAACCCACTAAAGTGCGTTTTATGTAATATTAGGTTTAGTAGTCAGCCAAGTAATTAAAAAAAAGTATTTTATGCGATCCATTCTGTTTCCTGAAGCTACGTCGTCAAAACTCAGCACATATCCGACTAGGGTGTAACAGACTTCAACCACGTAGACTGAATTTTAAGTCCATGTGACAAGATGTCGCTAAAATTCGACAGTTATGGGTGTGTGTCAGACAAAATTTTGTTCACAAATGTATTTGTGTAATCCTCAACAAAGTTGGAGAATTTAAATAACTTTCCTAAGGGGAGTTCAAATTCCTTTTTTGTGTTCCATCAAACCTTGAGATGTCAGTGGAGGTAAATCGGATTCGGTTATCCCTACATCATTGCAGCCACGACTGTTGCGCAGGTCTCCTTGTTAGTGGAATTTTATCTTGGCGAAACACACTAATTTGCATACAAATTTGATTTTAACTGAAGACTCACCTGGAACCCAGCTGAAGCTCTCGTTTATTGTGTTTTTAAGCAAATGAATGTGCTGCACCAGGCCGCCTTATGTTCCAGTTGGCAAGATATTCAAGGTATCGCGACACATTGTGTGGGCCTAATATACTACTCATAGGGTTGTTGAAAATCCTACGACAGCCCACGAACGGTTTCGTCCCTCTTGGGGCTCATCAGGCAGACGCAGTCCCCGAGTTTCCGGCAACCTTATGTTCTACTTGAACCCAAATTGCCCGAAATTAGCAAAGTACATTCATTTGCAAACCAGTTTGGTTTTGATGGGCAGACTTACCTGAAGCTCAGCTGAGTCCTTCGTTTATGATGTTTTTAAGCAACTGAATGTGCTGCACCAGGACGCCTGATGTTTCATTTGGCAAGATATTTGGACTATCGTGATACATTGTGTAGACGTAATGCATTACTCATAAGTTTGCTGTCGAAGAGTTCTCAGCAACCTTACGTGTAGTGTATTACGAATTTTTTTCTTTTTTTGAAGCTCATGAATAACAATTGTACACCCCCACTGCTAGAAAGTTTTTTGTGAATAATATAATTGGCAAACTTCTACCTGCTAAAGCTCCGAGCGTCGCAAAGAACAGAAATATCTTTCTGCAGTTCGTCATCAAATGTAGTGATTGTAAGGGTAAAAAACGAGTTTCGATCCTAGTAAAAAGCGACTTTTAGCTTTGCCGTTTTGTAAAAGTCCATGGACGGATATTTGCTTCACTTAAACCATTCACCAAAAAGCTAATGCAGCTCGTTTGATCAAAAATGCACGGCCTAGAATTTGGAGTAAGTTCTGAAGGTGCCCCTCTTAGAGCTCAGTCTTAAAGTTACTTTTCGAAATTGCTGCATGAACTTCAGAATTACTGTTCCTGGTTCATGCGAGAGCTGGTTTATTATTGGCTTCAACAGAACCGTTTTACCCAGGTGGTTACCTTCTGAGACCACTCTGTGACAACTTCACTCGAAGTTTGTTTGTGCTTTCTTCAACAGGAATATGGATTGAACGTTTGCATGTTGTGCGGGTACATGGATTAACCTTTCAACAAGTTGGGTTCAAGCGCATTTCCGGTACCAGACAACCTGTAGGAGGGCTTCACAGCTGTTACATGTATCTGCGAAGACAGACACTGCAACATGGTGACATGTCAATGAAGAGTTCGAATAGGCAGCATAATGAGAGGCGCCGTGTATTGAAGTTTGTATGATCTGTTGAAACCTTAGAAGGATATATTTCGCTAAACAACTACGATTCATGTCCAGACACTGTAAAGTCTGGACTGGCCTTAGTGAACAAATTCATTGAACTATCTAATTTGATTGCATTTGTAATCACCGTCTGTTCCTACAACCAGCATACGCAAAGTTTGTCTGCTCTCTCTTAGTTTTTCTGGCTCCAGGTGCACAGTCGTCGTAGTCACTGCATCGTCTCATACCAATTATCTAACTTTGTGCACCATTTGGCGGCATTTCGACATCACACAGCCGTTATACTGGCTTCATATGGTAGCAAAAATCGAATAGAATTTTTAGCAAGACAGACGTTTGCTAGCGACACCTGCCCAAACTGGCTACATTCCGCAGTTGACCCTGCCTTGAGGCCACCCGAAATACAACTTTCAAAGATCCGGCTGGCTTCACCTTGAAATTGTTTTCCGAATTCACTTTGCAGTGCGACAGAAGTCTAGGCAATTCGGTGAGAAAATGGTGTGTGCATAAAATACGGGGAGATGACACGATAATGCAGATGACGATCATCTAACAGAAATGTACGGATGGGGAGAATTACGTTAGAAACTGCGGCTTAATATGCTACACCTGCCACTGTATTGTCCATTCAAACTGTCAGCAAACAATAACATCCAAGGTTGTATAGGTCCTGAATTTCCCAAAAGCTGCCAGAATGGCCAATTCAGATAATTGCAGATTTATTCTTTCGTTTTCGAGTGAACGTTTTTGAATGCTTACAGCATCCCACTGTGAAATTTTTAGGCTGAATGGAAAACTAGGCCAGGTTAACTTATTTTTGTGGTTACAGTTAGGTAAAACTCAATTTATTTAATAAAAACTTCTTACCTTAGAACCTATAAAAGGATCTCGGACGACCATGCCAAACCTTTCCTTTCTTCACCTAGAGTGATGCAAAACATTTCGGAAAATATTATAATAACGAGAACTTTTATCAACAAACTTTCTTGAATTTTTTCTACATTGTCTTTCCTTGGTGTTTGTAGAAAAGCTGACAAAATTTACCTTAATTTGGAGACATCATAACTAACCCACAAACTCTTGCAGGATTCTAGTGCGTCTGAATACTGGTCAAACTTCAATTGTCTGTAGCCGCACCACTGAGGATATACAAAACCTGGTATCTGTTTAGACAACACTTGTGTGAATAAAATTAAGTTTTCCCAGGGGAAGAAACGCCGTAGCTTCAACTGCATTTGGTAGCACTTTGGTTGTACCATTTCGTTTTGTTCTGGCAGTCGTTTGGGACAAGCAGACCAGCGAAAAATACCAAAATTGTGCTAATTTTGTCAGTTTATCAAAACAAGCAAAAACGTCGAAAAACACTTTAAATCTCAGTAGACCCACGGAATAACAATCGTTTGTTGAATGAAAACAAAGGGAAGACTCAAACAATCACCGACTACGCAGTCAACCGGAATCCGCGTGTAAGGTGCTGTGGGACAGTTTGCAAGAGAGGCAACTTTAATCTGGGTTTGAAGGGGAAACAAAGCCGAAAGCAATGTGAGATCTATAGGAGTTGCAAGAAAACAAATTTCAGTGAGTCAAATTGAAGGCTTGAACGTGCGTTTGCAATAGTGTACTGAACGAGTAATAATACTTGTGAAAAATGTGGGATCATCACCTCTGGTGGAAAATAGTCGGCGGATTACTGCCAAGCAACCATGATAAACGGTTACGGTGAAAGAAAAGATTAGCGCTAGGCTTAATGAAAAATTATATACTCTTGAGGTAAAAGAACACGGACCGGGTGCATACACCTTTGAACTTCAACTAGATAAAGAAATCTGATCACAACATTGATGTGAAACGCTGGAACGGCATAAGACCGTTACAACTATAACTAACTGACATCTAGTGGATAGGCGTATGTGACAAATCAAAGTTTTACATTACACAAAGTAACCTATTTTCCCATATTTACTTGTCACTTGTCAAAAACTTGACAGTACGTCCCAGGCGGCTGATGAAATTTCGCTAATGCGATTCGAGATAACATCACCAGGAGATCTTGAAACGGCCGTCAGAAGTTTATTCTGTGAGTGAATTTAGTCCATACCAAAAAGCCGAAATACACTGTCCAACTGTTTCATCCTTCTTGGTCATCTTCCACACTGCGCATCTCGGGAATATCTGTAGCGATTAGGACCCACGACCTTCTGGCTAGAAGTTGAAGATTAAACAGTTCAGTCTGGATCAGCAGCGTGAGTACCACGCACATATAGGGTTGATGATGATGGCCACGAACTGATGATGACCCTACAACTGGTGGCGGAACTTTGCAAGTAATTTGTTAAGAACAGAGAACAGTTCAACAGAGTCACCTGATCTGCAAATGGTTAGCGCACTCGAGTTATCGATATTTCGACACTACCAAAATATAGAGTCACTTACTATTGAGGATAATGTTGTAAGCTCAGCTAGCGTAACTAATCTTTCATTTGTTCGCTGAGCTGAGCTGAGCTGAGCAATTTAATTGCAAATGTCCAATCGCCATTAGGTCGTTAGGGGTGGATCAGTGTTTGTACGTTGAGTGGTGGTGCGTATAGTATAAATATATATGTGTATACCATATATGTATTGTACATGCTTCTAGCCGAGTACTGACTTTCGATTTTGATCATAGGGCAGCTAATTCTCATGTGAAAGGTTCATGCTTTGTATAAATTGTCCTTCCCTTTAAGCTTTCTGTATTTTGTTGATACCTTGGGGGCGTTTGAAATTTCCAGCCGATATTTCAGACCAAATCGGTTAGTAATGAAAAGCTTAGGAGTCCTCTAAAGTCGCTCTATTCTTGTTGTAAACCAACAACACTGCTCATCTTACGAATATCTGTGGAGATTTGAAACCTCGGACTCTCGGCTGGTGGTTGAACCTTACAAGTAAAATTTCCACTCTACGGCATTTTAGACTGGAATGCTGCAGTACTACGAGAATGAAACCTGTGAAGAAGGACCAAGCCACTGTAGATTTCACTTAGATCGAAATCCCAGAAAACGGGGATAGATTTATGCAACGCGATCACTGTCGGTGGCATTGTTCTACTACGTGTTGTTGGCAGAAGATGAAAAATTCATCACCCTATGTAACAGATCTTATATATATATATATATATATATACATATATATATATATATACACTGACGCTGTTATCCACAGGGAGGAAGCGGATGTGACCTTCATCCGGCAGGCAGTAGACACTAATAAGACATTTGACAGACGTCAGACTGTCACTTGGTCACTTCCCTTGCTAACTGAGGGAAGAAAATTCGCCTCATTCTTCTGGGCTGCTTGACAAACTTAAAAAAGACCTGATATTTTCTCACAACAAGTTTCACACCATTGGAAAATAACAAGACTGAAGTCACAACAACGGCAAACGTACTAAAAAAAAGCTGCGGCAAATGCTCTAACTACACTAAAATGTAGAAATATTGTGGCCGTTAAGCTCGTGTTTGTCTGCATAGAGAATTACAGAGCGCAGGTAACATCAATACATCAGATCCAATACACCAGATCCATTCATTCTGTCGTTTTGTAGGAAAACGACTTCGCTAACAATAAATGCACGCCACTCCAAGCCCAAATTTAAAGAAATACATGAAAAAGCTTCCAAGTAGCTTCACAAAAAATGAATAGGAGATCCGTCAAAAGTTGAGCGCCCGAAAAATTAAATATACCCTTATGTATCAGCAGTGTACCCCTTTTAACTTTAATGATATGTCGATCTATGGAGATCAACGTAATTAACTCCGTCGATAAAAAGCGTTCGTGGTCACGTGCGACTTAGCATAATGGACAGGCACACAGTATTCAATACCTACAAAACACACAACATTAATTTAGATACTTAACCATGGAATTGTAGCTTGAATCACTCGCATGGATTTGTAGAGACCACGTATATCTGAATGGCGCTAGTTATAAGAACCGGAAAGTTGTGCACATTTGAGTTGCACGTGCTTAAGGTTTCGGAAATTTGAGAACAATGTTGTCACAAGAGACTGCCTGACGGGACTGCCACCGGTACTGCTTAAACACCAGTGCATTTGAAGGGCGGTTTTTTTTTTGATAAACTTGAGTTTATAATTCTATGGTGATGTACTTGAGAGATTTGATCTCAAATCCTCCTTCTTTCAGCTGCCAAGACCAAATGTGTTGTAACACAAACTGGCGCAGCTTTATATGGTTTAATGTTAGGATATTTGTATTTTTAACATGCTTCTGCTGCTCTCCGTGTGTGCAACCGGACTGATACATGACAGCAAGATTGTGGTTCCAGCACAAACTCGTTCGGAACTATGTTCGATCCAATAGAAACTGTGTGAAACTTTGTTCAACAGAAGAAAAGAAAGCACGCAGATCACATGGATAATAAGTAGTACACAGCGGTGAAACTAAGCATACATGGGACAGGAAATCAGAACAAAATTTCTTCGTTAGCGTCAAACGTATCCACCTACGAATCGCGTCTTTAACTGTTGGAAAATTATCAAATATTTCAAAATCGCTCATCGTAAAGCTCTGTGATTTCGAGCGCGACGAAATATGAACGACAGAAAAACACAAATTAATAACTGTTAAAAGAGAAAAAAAATTAGTCCCCTTCTTACGGTGTAGGCAAATACATTAGATCACATCATTTAGTTTTGGCTGGCTGAATGGACTTTAGAAAAATTCTTGTTACATTCTAGCTGGGCTTGGTTTCCGCCTTCTAGCTTAGAATCAGGTGAAACAACGCTTGAAGTAGAACAGGTGATCCCCAGTTTACCGGAATCACCATGTTAACCTGCCAAGTGGCAGATAAAATCCCATTCAACCTGAATTGTCAAATTCCCCTCGATGGCGCCAATGGTATCTGCTGCAGCATTTAGGTTTGTCGAGAGGAAATACTCATATGTGAAACACGTAGTAATATAGACTTGTTACAGGACACTGTGCAAGTAAGGGAGCCATAGGCTAGTCTCTAAATCTTTTCTCAAAAAAACAATTTTTAATTCAGCTCCCCGAAACTTTAATCACCTCACCCCTCATTATTTTTGTTTTAAAATATCAAAAAACAAGCCCTAGACGAATAAAATCCACCTACTTGCGATCGTTCTCAGTGCATCCGGGGTTTTTCTGCGTTTTGGGATTTTAATGAACGTGGTCTGATTTAGATAAATGAGCACTTTACATAGTAGACTAACTATGGGTAACGAAAGTACGGTTTCTTGTTTCCCATGTCCAGATTGTTGCCGCTAACCTCATTTGGAAAAATACAGACGTACTGTATTATCTTTGTTTAGACATGAAAAATCTTTGTTTTTAGATGACTTGCAGATAAGCATGTGATCGTAACGGTTTTTATTCTAAAGTGTAAGTTGGTTAAACACACCACTAGCTTACTCAAAGCCTGGCAAAGATTCCACTTCGCAAACTAAACCTCTGGAACGGCCGTAATTTATGCAATTGTGTAACTGTAGGCTATGCCGGAAATGAATTCGCTGGATCATACAAGTGATGAGTCAGTACAACCGGGGTTTGTATGATAAACTGATCGGAAACCCAAAAGGGCACAAATCGATAGACTACATTCTGCCAAAACCGTTGCACGGTACATACCCTTATTTTCACTTTCCAGTCGTTTGTGCTTTGGCTGACAGAGAATAAATGATAGTACACCGACATACAGTGTTCTAATCACCACAAAACTCACCGAAATGAAGTGAAATAAATTCTCGGAATTCTAGGGCACTCAGTTGAAAAGCCCATGAATGCGTGCATATGTGGCATAACCGTATAATCTCAGTATAACTTCTATAAACAGGTGACCGTGAACCAAGAATGCTAACTTACTTGCCAATCGATTGCTTACCTTGTTTTATCCTATGTTCGATGCACCAACAAAGGTTCCGCCATTAGATGACAGAAAAGTAATATTCAACTAAAACTATCTTGGGAGAATTACTAATGGACATGGCTCCTCTATTAAGATCGCCTTGTTCTGGAGACGTTATATTAGAAGTAATTCCAAAGCACTATTTCTAATACCTCATTTACAGGAGTGGCAAAAACATCTACGGAGACAGATATTGTCAACTTATTAGCTGTAACCGATCCGCCTAAACTTTCCTTCTGCTTTGTTTGCGATATTGGCGAGCAAATCAACAGACAAGCAGCGCAACCAAGCTACCTATAATCCGCAACATAGCCATCAACAGAAGATATAAGAAGTCAACAAAAGAATAGAAAAATCAAGTAGGATACTTCGGGATTTTTTTCTGGATGAAAAGCTGAGAATCACTGTTCAGCTGAAATATCTTTACTGGAGAAGCCAGTCAGCACGTGGACAGTTGGTAGTTGTTTCATGATAATTGGATAATTGGCGCCGTATGCAGCCTAAGCACGAGTTAAGTACACCCCTGTTTAGCCGCCCGTGGCAAAATGGTCAAGTGTTCAAAGTTCCAGTCGGAAGGCCGCGGGTTCGTGAGGTGCACAATGTGGATGATTCCCACCACGCTAAGCAGAGTTACACGTTGTTCCTCGGATTTTTAGTACGGATTGATTGCGCTTATAGGACGTAATCTTGACTGCCTAGCCTCCTAGCCTCCCCATATTACCAAAAAGTATCCAAAATTCGGGAATTACAATTGTTCATTTGGTTTCCATTTGCCTGGGTGAAGTGGAAGTGTGAATTGTATGAAAGGATGAATCCCCCAAGTATACAGGGCAGGTGCATTGAACATCGGAGTAACCAAAACACACCTGTTTTTGCATTGCGAAACAGAAAGCACAAAACAGTGTCGAGAAATGTCATTCATTTACACGCCTCCTACACTAGTGATCCCGCTCTTGGTTCATGACCACTCAGATTATCTCTAAGCCAGGCTTGTAATCGTTCACAGCTACGTCAGAAGGCATAAGTATGGAGAAGGATACTGTCAAATATCCAATTGTCTCACCTCAGAATCGTTGCATTCATCAGCTCACCTCTGGTTGAGGTGATACACACATCGGTAGCATTAGGCAAAGTAACGCGTACCTTAAAACGACATAAAATAGCGGCTGATCCACAATCAAATCACCACCGAATGAAATCGAATACACAACTGGACTCCATCCACTGCTCCAGGTCTTAGCGCGACAAAAACGGCCATACCATCTTGATTTCCCTTGGGTACTTAGTACTACTTACAGTACGACATAGACTCATTTCTGAGCTTAAAAAGATTTGCGGGTTACTTCCAGAACATCTTGGTTTTCTACTGGTCACCTTGTTCTAAACCTAGATGTCTGATCAAAAGTAATACTTCTGTGTCTCCCATACCGTTTTACACCCTTTGTGGGGAGACATTTTACGAAATGAACTCCTTTTTCAACTACATCGTGGAACCAGAATCTCTTAGCTGTCCAACGGATAATTTTTCCCGTTGTGAGTAACGTCACATTTCCTGTACCACCAAGGTCACAGAAGGTGAACTGCCACTAGCGAGCTACAACCACTCTCAGTGGCCAGTGGCAACCAACACAAGTAGTGTCAAATGTTATCAAATGCCCGCCAATCTAGAGATTTAAGCTCTGATTGCGTGAGCCATCGGTTGTCTATTGAAGGGTATCAGTTCGTAGAGTAGAAACTGACTCTGGAGTGATAACTGCAGTAAACTCACTTCTCTTCCCAAAGTCACACTCCAACTACTTAACGCCTCCAAAATATCCCATTGCCTTAGTGTATGAATCCACAGTCCACCTTCCAAATCCCCAGCCCACTGAGCTCATTTAACCGAATCAAATGCGACTCTGTGCAAGGCATTCGCAGTGACATGGTTCTGTCGAAAACTGCAAAACCTATGACGTAACAACCGTATGAGATGATATGAACTTCTAAATTTTCACTATCAGTTCCAGCTTCTCAAAAGAAACCACTATAAACCGGCCATGGATAATGACGTACACCAACTGTGACAAAACGGGAGCTGTGGTCCATTATCTCATTCGTGCACAAGAGCTGTGGAGGGTTGATACGGATGGCAAAGTTAAATAAGATACAGTTTGGGGTTACGAAAGTGTGCAAAAAGCGGTTGTGAGTTTGAATAAGAACAGCGGTTTAAAATTCCGGATAAGATGTTGAGTGAGTTTGCATTCTCCGATTTTGCCATCTGGGTGTTCTTTGTTTAGAAGTGATCTTTATGGAGGTGGGTCTCATCCATTTCATTACCATCCTTCTGACTAACAGGATTTGTAGAGGGAGTCTAACATTGGAGAAGCGATTAGGTTGTGCAATCGCCCCCGTTTGTCACCATGTGACCGTGCAAAGAAGGACAAGCATGTTGTCAGAAGATGAAATACGACATGGCTAAATTAGACGGTAACACTACAACATTGGTCTCTGACTGGACTGAATTTACCGCAGTATACTGGGTGATATATAATAAAAATTAAATCGTAACAAGTCTTTCTGTTCCAAGAAAATTTACGCTGAAGCGTTCCTACCTTAAGCGCCAGATCGGCTCACTATAAGTTCACCATCAGGACAGGCACGGTGCCTGATTTTCTTCTGTAGGAGATTTTGCACTCAACGTTCTTTTAGGTTCCTAGTAAATAGAATTTGTCTTAGACGAGTTCTCCTGGAACCAAATAATCTGATTAAGCGGACCCACGTTTTATTAAGTTAAAAGTTTCGCACTCCTGTTTTCATGTAGAAAAAATACGCCCACATTCAGCCCATTCAGAGGTCTCAGTGAAAACGACAATGGTTACAGAATTCGATTACGCAACTCAGGGTCTCCACGTTATGGTATGTTACCATACTTTATAGTTCCAATTTCAGAGTCTTCTATTTGATGAGTTCGAAGCTGAGGTTTCTTCTTACCCCACAGGGCATCGACCTGAAATAGACATAGTTGTGTGCAGCTGAGTCTTTTAGAAAATTATTGCGCACAACAACTGTCCTACTTAATCTAACCCAAATATACTTAGGTTCAGTTTACACACATACCCACAGCTTGGATCACCTTATGCCTGCCTACGCCCAAGGTCACAAATGCTCCATGCTACAAGGAATTATTGCGGTAAATTAAGGCAAATTACCTCCGAAAAATCGTCTGTTACGTGATAATCGATTTCTTTGACTACCTAACCCCCAGGTTCACGGTCTTGGACTAAAGTCCTGTGCACGACCAATTCCTGTCTGTCAGTTTTCTGTATGAACAATCCATTTACGTTATCAAAGTTGGCGCAGCTCTGTCCCGATGAATAATTTATTGGTATGCAGCAATGAACCTGAGGCGACTTAATTTGATTGAGTTCGTTTTCTGATAAGTCTGGATGTGGCCGTATCTTGCCTGGTATTCACAGAGATGAAATAATCCATTCTATTTTATGTGGTGTATTGACCCTGAATCTTTCAAGCTTCTCAAAATAGCTTTGGGAAACCGAGGGGCTGGCGAACACGCAATGTGTACTTTGAATGCCATTCATTTTCACCATAAAATAGCTGGCGACACACTTCAGCAAAACAACAGGTTAGGTGCAGTAAGAATCGCGTTCTATTCCTTCATGTATGAATTCATTGAATTGCCGGGCTACCGTCTGTCATGCACCCGAGTTGAGATCTACCGTTCATAGCAAACACCATCCGCACCGTTACTGGATGGCGTCGGTCCTGTTGCGACAGGGATGTTGGGCCCCTTGTTGGGGTTAAGTGAAATCTAACAGTAATGTCATAGTGGTGTATGACCGACAAATGGTTAACTCAGAACATGTTCCACCAGCCCATGGACGAGGCGATGACATGGCGAGCATTCTTCCGTGCAATAAGATGAGCCTACATGATAGGAGAAGGACATGGACGAATAAACATCGGAACTGAATGATGGATATGATAGAATTCTGCTGCCCTGCAAGTCTCATTTATCTGTGCACAGACTAAGGAGCAGAAAGCAGCTAGAATCCACAGGGGCTGAGAGGATGAAACCGACGGTTTTGGTGGTGCTGCCACACTCACCCGCCATGCTGTTTTCAGTCTGCACTCTGCTGTGCAAGCACCGCAAATTTAAGCATATCACTCTTGAACGAATTCCAACTTTTTATCCGACGACTGTGCCCAGTTGTGCCGATGATATTGTTTCGTGCGCAAACGTTATTCGAACTATCCAAGTTTCAAACACCCATTTCTTTTGATGCGTTGCCGAACGAATTTGGCGAAAATTGTGTTTGAATAAAATAAGTCAGTCGGGGAAACATCTGGAATAAAAATTCCGGACGCACCAATTGTAGGTCTTTGTCATTTTTATTGTGATATCTAGGATAATGTACTATATGATTTACCCTATTAAAGGATTCTGTAGATCTTCGAGTATTCCTAAGCAACGTGATCCTTTGTTAGCACACAGGTTCATCGGAGAATATTTTCAAACGCAGAAAACTACCCATAATTCAAAAATTTCTTTGCTTAATCCGATACATCCCAACTAGACCTCATTCCGATGAGTTTGCACTTTCTTGCACTGTAATCCTAACGAGGGCGACGGTTTTCAGTACGATCTCATGTGGTGTTCGTTGGGACGGCGCCTCAAGTCTGGTGAAGAATGAAGGCACCACAACTAAGGTTTAGCTGATATCTTCCAGTATGACGCAAGTGAAGAAATCCATGAAACAATGGCCTTGAAAGCAGCCTAATACACTTCTATACATAAGTAAGCATCCTACAAAGTTGGTCCCATGAGAATAAGATTTTTCTGCTAACAGTTGAGCTGTGAACCCTAAAATCCACCCGTAAATTTATTCAGTAATGCTGATGGCCTTACCAGCATCAAGGTCATTGGTATCCTTTGTTGTCACCTTCACTGCACAATTTCTTAACGTAGGTTTTGTTATAATATGGCACGAGTTGCCAGACTTCTATGTTCTTCAAAATACCATATCTTTAGACGCAGTTCATCTCGGCTAATGAGAGAAAACATCCGAGAATTTAGATGTTTTTGGTGGATGCATACTATCCTTGTAGTGACTACCTTCACGAATTTAGGTTTATCACTAGGTTTACCACTGTTGCCAAGGTGACAGAATAGAAAATAAGAGAGTGCAAAAGAGAAGAAAGGAGAGGATAGGATAGAATAGCATGATATAGAATAGAAGAGGCTATACTATGGGTTGTCTGTAGCACCAGACTGGTTTAAGTTGACGACCTTGAGGTAGTCTGGACTCGGGAAGATCGCGCAAACCTCACCGTCGATTTGAACAGTCCTAAGCTCATTTCGAGCGTTTTATCTGTCGCATCAAGTGGTAAAATGTGTGGGTTTTAGACTATTGTGGACCACTGGTTCTACTCTAAAATGACAGATGCTCAAGTGTCGTGTCGAACTATGTTGTGTCCTCCGTTCACACTGAAAATATGATAGCTGAAGTTGATGGTTGACATTTTATGGACTCTATGTTTGTTAGCCCAATAATCATCCAAACAAATGGGTACATTGAGCTTGAGCTTCAGTGTATTACAGTCTGATTGGCATGTCACCATATCTGTATGACGTTCAGACTGCTGAATTTTCAAATGCTGATTTGTTAGGATATAGTACGTCTGCGCGGACATATGAATTCGACTGTCTGTCGTATGACGCAAATCATCCGAACGTGGACGAAATATGTTTTTGCGTTTGACCACAAAATAGTGAACAAAATGGTCGCACCAACACAAAAGTTCAGCCACCAAATCTGCTTTGTTCTGTTTCTTGGCATAGCGCAGTTCCTATCTGCTTGCAGACAATCAAATAGGCCTTTGAGTTTTATCCGCCAACTGTGTTCCAGTTAGGTGTCGGTAGACTGCAACCCTATTGTGTGTAACTCTTCCAAACCTGCCGACACGAGAATATCAGAATGCTGATGTCGTAATCATACAAAGAGGAGTAGATTCTGTTTGTTGTGTAAATGAGGGGCATGCTGTCTTTTTTGTCGCATTAATGTAACAAAGCGGCTGCCATTGTGCACGAGATTTTGGAGATCTCAAACGTTCTCAGAACCAGTGCACACGAACGTAATTGCTCTTGTCTTGCATTTACTAAATTCACTGTACGACTCTTCCTCTGGTGACGCGTAGTGCTTACAATAATTTATCGATAGAAGATTACGGTCGTAAATTGCATGTGAGATTTTACGATGAACACGCTTTGGACTTTCTTGAAGGTAACTAGGTTGAGCTGACGCGCAATTCTATTGTGGTCTGTCCATTATGGTGCCATTTTGTTTAATGAAGTTCTATGGGTTGGCGTCGCAAATCAGTGATCTCTACGTCATGAGCCTGAGCTAACACGCTGGTCTTGCCGCTGGATTTCTTCGTTTTTGACAGTAAAATCAAGCTTGCTGAAATGCTGATCAACTTCATCACTTCATATTAACGACCGCCGCGCGCTGACCTATGTTATCTAATGGCGCACCGTGGGCTTCACTCACACCAGGCTTATTTTTTTCAGAAAATCAAATAGTCGATGACTTGTCAAACAAACCATCTTTAAGTGGAAGGTTCACAGATCTCCACCCGACAGTCTTACCACGAACGGGATCTAATATAGCCTTTGTTCGTGAAATTTTGTTTGATCAGTTGGCTGCCGAGGGGAATGTTGCTCACTCAGATTACGTTTCTCTCTGCTTCGCTTCATCATGATTCACCATTGATGGCAACTAGATTAGAAAACCGGTGACCAAGTCTGGAGGGTAGACCAAACCCCAAACCATTTCACTGAAATATTGGACATTCGATTTATCCTTACTATCAAAAAATCTGCCCATCCGGTGACAGTAAGCACAGGAGCGAGGAGCAACAATCGAATTCATTGGTGCACAGGTGTCCAGGACCACCTGCATTGATTTATTCCTTGTTCATGAGGTAAACGAAATTTTACCTGCTTTCATTCTTTCCGTTGGAGATTTATGGTACATTATCACATATTGTCCTGAATTTTATCTGAATGTCCAGTTATTTCACTGTTGTGAATGGATATCCTAATCAGAAAGACAATTATACAACCTGTTCTCCGAGGGAAGTTAGCTGGAATTTTTCGAAGCTGTCGTCGTATCGATATTTTGGTCGCCGCAGGAAGAATCTATTGACCATCTGAGACCGATGGATACCTTATGGCCGACCAGCTGTTCTTTCTGAACATAATCAACTGTATACTCAAGTGCTATTTGGGTGTAATTCATCTGCCTCATGATCAGGCCAAACTAAAACGTTTTCTTCTCGTCTGGGACTGATGTTCATTCAGCCATGAACAGGAAAGAGGTTGTTACTGAAACACGTGCATTAAAAGTGATGCAGATTAGCGCTCAGGATGGCCGCGGACAGGTTACCATAAAGTCTAGTGGCTAAGTTGCTGGGCTGAAAACATTTACTGGTGAAAGCTAACTACAACGATGTAGGTGATATCGGCGGTGTACCTGTCTAAAAAGATCATTTTGCTCTAACGAATGACACTCACGGCACTAATTACTCGATCTCGGCTTAGGCCTTTCGTTTCTCGACTCTTACAAGAAACTGATCTAATATCTGGTTTAAAGAAAACTGTTGGGAGCTCAAATTACTCATTCGGTAACCAAATAAATTGACGAGCTTATGGTTTTGTGGTAGACACTTCGTCTCTCTTCAGTCTGTTACTTTTAGTGCGTTGCTGTGTAACGGAGAGGATATGAAGTGTCCGTTGTCAGAAAACCATCCATACTGCAATCCACGTTTTTCAGATGTGTGTAAAAGAAAGTCTTCGCTTTGGAGCATCTCACGATGGAAGGCAGAAATACCAACAACAACTAATACCTTCAACATCGTCATATAAATAGCAAAGACATATACATCGGCGTGTTCTTCAACGTTCAAGGATTAAAGTGGACTTGGCTACCGAAAACATTACGGCTGAACTATTTGAAGCCGTCGTAAAAACAGGCGGTGATTTTTCCTCTCGCTTCAAGCGTTGACTGTTTTCATCCTTACAACAAGCAAGTCACAAAATACTAAAGATAAAATACATTTTCTCTCATGGTTTTGATAAATCTGTTGACATCAACTGTGTCTGCAGGAGCTCTTCTCTATATTTTTATGTACGATGAACCAAAACACTTTTGAGATCTAATTATTTGCCGTAACCTGCGGGCGGATTCCCAAAGAGGGAACTGGTCTTTTCTAGGACCTGCTGAATACCATTCGTATGTTTTCCCACTGATCCAGAGGGACACGCGTAAAAGTGTTGGGAGCTCCTTGAGCCTGCCTTGCATGGTAGTGTCCCACACCAATCGAAACAACTACCACAGCGCAGAAAGATAGCACACTGCTCATAAGGTTGCTGAACTGAATGCGCTGCACCAGGCGCCTCATGTTTCATTTGGTACGATTTTCGAGATATCGCAATGCATCTTCACAAAGGAAACTATTCAAAAGGTTTCCGAAAACTCTTCGACAGCCCGTGACCTGATTTGTTCTTCGTGGGGCTCATCAGGTAGGCGCGGCCCCCCAGGTTCCCTCGATCCTATGTTCCATCTGGACCTGAATTTCATTAAATTAGCGAAATACTCTTATTCCTATTTCAATTTGGTTTTCACGGGACACCCAACTGAACTTCGCGTTTGCGATGCTCTTCTTTGACATAATGAGTAGTGTGTTAGACTTAAACGATGTATTGCGGTACTGGCGCATCGTAACTACTGAAACATGAGGCGGCCTGGTGCAGCATGCCTATTTGAAGATGAGCATCATAAACGAGAAATTCAGTAAGTCTCCGGTGAAAAACAGATTAGTATGAAAACGAGTACATTTCACTAAATACCACGTTGTTAGTAAATGTGATGAACCTTTCTGAAGTATGTTCTGTGAAATTCAGATTGTCTGCAGATAAATAGGAGCACACAGTTAAGGAACGCACAAGCTCGAGTGAATAAAAAATTCAGATCTGCGTTTAGTGAAAAGCCAGGTTTTTATTTCTTATCAAATTCTTATCAAAATTCATGACGAAATGGGGTGCCTATTGCAATGAAAACCCTAAACTCCGGCGCCTGAATCCATTCAGCTGACAAATTTCACAAAACTCTTTGCTTCCTGAAGGACACTGTCCGTCATCTTAGACCAACAAGTGATTGGACGCAGTGGTGACCAATTTTAAGGTACACAAGATACGTTCGCAGGAAAAACTGGTATTCAAAGAAGGTAGACCATTCTGTCCACCTTTTACGCTGTCTTGTTTTACAAAAAAATGTGACTTGCATTCAGGCCATTGAGAGAGAATACCAGATAATTCCACCCATTGATTTTATTTCACTTCTCTTGAACGAAGACCAAAACAATGTAGTCTTGAAAACGTCAGGTGAATGTTAATCAGAAAACTTCTCCTCCCAATCGTCCTAAGAGATTCCGAATTCTGCGGCTTCATCAGCTTACTGCAGATATCGTGCCAAATATAAGTTGACTGTGAAACCAGTTTTTATCCTTCTCCGATGAAGATATATTAGGCACTACTAAACTCAAAATCGACTCAAAATGGCTTTAGTTTCAAAACAAGTGGAAAGCTTGCAACCAGGGCAGTTACTGGGTAGTCGTTCGAGCTGTCGGGCCAACATGCTACATCACTCAAGCATGAACACGTTCGCCCGTCTAGACGTGAAAATTCAGATGCGCTGGTTGAGTGGTGGTGGCACGCTTGCCTCGCATGTTATAGGTCCGGATTTCAAGGATTAAGGATGTGCGCTGCTGGTGAACTCTAGTAGGAGCGGAATTCGAGTCAAATGCTTCCTCCTTTGGCGCGAACTCACCAGAATAATTATATCAGGATAGGTAGAGGACTGCTCAAAATGGAGTGATGTGAATGCGAAAGCCTTTGGTTTTCCATCAGTAGGAAAAAGTTTGGAACCGACTGACAAGTCATTGTTTTAGAAAGCTTTTGGTTGTTTAAATTCGCACCAATCTAGCAATCAGGTGTCGTGATTATGTTAAAGAAATAAATTCGTCGGTGGAAGCCTTTTCAATAGCAGTTTTCTACCTCCTGGCTGTAAGTCAACAGCCACCTGATATACAGCCATTTAACGCACTCGGGCTACAAGCATTTTGACTACTTTCCTGTTTTCTGCTTACCAACGAGGCTCTGATAGCTTTTGTAAATTGCAGATTGCGTAGACTTTGGTGGAAGAGGCGGTTTGTAAACGTCCAAGATCAGGCGTATTTTACTGTGGCTGACGGGTTTATTGCCACGGCAGACAATCGCAAAGCCTAAGTTTATTGAAAGTAGGGTCTAAAATGTTCATTGCTTCATCATCTTAGAGGCATAAATAAAGGTAACCTTAAAAAATCAGCCGAAATTTTTGATTTGGATGAAAGATAGTATGTGAGGGTAGGCAAATTTTATCCCAAGTCTGAAACTTTGAAAAAACGACCTGGCCTATAAATAACGCAAATCTGATGATGAAATGACGTCATCTTGATCTCAACTTAAGGCAACGATAATGCAATTTATTTGAATGTTCATCATAGCAGATCGGGCAGTCGGATTGTGACGAATAATCCTGCCCTAACAGCCCATTTTGACAGCTGAAACCCACCAGTTACCCTGAGAATATTAACGAAGAAATTGAATTCGTCAGGTCAGGTATTTGAATTCATTTGATGCGTTCCAGGAGCAATCGTTGATTTAAGCGATAGCTTCTACCGGAGTAGGTGTGACCGGCTAAACTAGATTTCATTTGTAGACGTAATATACTACTCATAAGGCTGCTGAAAGATGTTTGGTAGCACATGACCGAGTTCACCCTTGTTGTGGCTCCGTCTATGAGTTTTTGTCAACATTATATTCTAATTGAGCTCATATTTCATGAAATTCGGCGAAAACCCTCATTTGTTTGCTAAGCTGGTATCCACGAGAGTCTCATCTGGGACCTAACTGAATCTCTCGTTCACGATGTTCATTTACTTTCCTCCATTAATTTAGTCCAGCCCTTGAAAATGACAGAATATTGTCTTTGATCAACCATTTTAAGGGAGTGACCGTGTTTTCCGCCTTCAAGAGGACCTTAAATTTAAATGTGCTACAAGAGGTTAGCCGTCCAAAGTTTTCCTATTTATGAAGGTAGTTCTTTCAAAATAAAAAATATAAAAAATAGAGACCGCTCTGCTTTACCACCCTTTAGTTGCCCAGTCGCTACGCCACCCGAAAAAAGGCTTGAGGGCTGAGATATTTTCGGGTCACCCAAGCCTAGACAGAAGTAGTCAAGGTGAGGAGGTTGGCTTCGGAGCGCGAATCTTCCGGTCAGTATGCGCCTCAATCACTGAGCCAATTTGCTCACACTCCTTCCCAAAATGTCCGGCAAATTCCAACTAACCAACTGTATAATCCATAGAGGAGTATGTTGTTGGCTCAGTCAGCGTAGATGGTCTTTGGTTTTTTCGCTGAGCTTGGCAATTTGACTGGAACGTTTCATCACCAATCGAGGTGGCATCATCAGTGCGTGGTGGAGCGTAGTGATGGGTCGGTGGTTGCTTGCACAATCAAATTGCCTAGCTCAGCGAACGAACCAACGACCATGTATCATTCATGCTGAGAAGCACCGGCGTGTCTAATGAACCAGGGTGGAGGTTTGACCGCACGACCTTCAGTATATGATATAAAGCTACTAAGAAACACTCCGATTTATTTACAGGTGACTGATAATCACTTTGTCTAACATAATTGCATGAACTCAAGCTTCTAAACTGTCGTATTCATCAAACTGCCCATCTAGATGACTTTTCAGGGTGTTTATTTTGAAATATTTAACATTCTTCATGGGGCCAGTCGAGTAGGTTTCAAAGTAGAATGACAAGAATTTGATGAAGGTAAATTGGCTGAGACTTTGTGAGATAAAAAACAGTGCGTATCGATCATTTCAAAACGATTAGAAAATCACTTTCTTCCCCTATTTTAATTGAGCGTGGTGAAATACGATTACACGTGAACCAGGAAAAGAGTGGTACATCGCCAGGTGCTTATTTACCGTTCCTTCGTGGAGACCAAAAAGCAGAGAGATGGAATGCTCCAGGATAAACATTAGACGTGTGTTCCACTTGAATTTAATGGGAGAACTTCACTTTTTGTCTCACCACTCCAAATCGAATGTCATCCGCTCCTGTCCGCACACAACCCTGCTCACGTGATCGCGATTTTTTCCTCAGTAAATATGGTACGTTCTCCTGACGAAAAGTTATGCACACCTGTTTTGAGAGTTACCAGGATTACTATCACAAACAGGTCCAGCTAATGGTGATCAATGCAAGTGTCATTGAGGGTAAAAGCCTTGACAGCTTTAGTTTGATTTTTACCAACCGTGATGGAGATCTGCCGACCAGGTTCACTGCACCTGCAGTGTTGTGAATGCCAAAACTGATCAATGGTTGTTTAGAGTTGGGTTCAGAAATCGTGTTAGTTACCGGAGCCAAAGTTCAAGCTTTATATTAAAACACGCTTTTTGATGATTTTTTTTTCGTTTCAACCGGCTGGTGAATAATTGGTTGTCTTGGTCAAGTAGGTCTGTCTTAGAGACAATAGATGAAAACAAGTTGTCTTCATTGAACTTCAAAAACGTCAAAACGGTTTAGAGCGCAGCATATGAGCAATTCCATGAGTAGATACGTGTTCAAGAAATCCGTTCCGTAAATGCTGATCGTGTAATACCAAGATGCATATGGCCTGGTATGGCAAAAATGGTTCATCAAGAAGAATGATTCGCGAAAGTTCGAGTAAGGGTTAAATCAGGTGTATCTTGATACCACAGTCCTACCAAGTACAACCTGTTGGTTGTACTTCCTTGTAGGTAGAAGTCCAAGAATTTCGGTTGGGTCCATGGTTCTGTGTGGAAAAGAGAAATAAATACTATCAGAAGCTACTTAGAAGCTGGCAACATATAGAGCTACAAAACTATTTACACGAGCGACGGATGAGAGAAAATGTCTCGCTGTGACTTGTTAAACACTTATGTGGTTGAAGGTAAAATGAGCAAAGGCCAGCAAGTGGCTATGTCTAAGGCTTAGTTTGTTATCAGTGGCACCGTTTGATGCGGAATTAAATGCGAAATATCTCTCATGAAATCATTTTTCAAGGAGACTACAGGTGAAATGTGATACAAAGGCAATTAGGACGATTATTGCATACAGGATGACACGCGCCAGCCAAATATGAAATTGAGAGTTAAGCAGTTCATTCAAGAAAGCAAGAAGTCCCAATCTAAAATTTTCGTTGACCTAAAAGCGATGTCTACAAAGACGAGTGTACGATAGCGATAAGTCAGATTATTATCTTAGCGGGATAAGTTACATTTAGTGTACCGAGTAGCGAACTTCGCATTGTCTCTCCAAAACCTGAACTAATCGGTACACGAGGTGGACATTATGCCATCACATATTGAGGTTAACTGTTTAATTTTCGTGTTTGGGAATTCGTGTTGTATCGCCCATCTTATCGAAGAGGTCCAACTCTTGCACTGCGGTCTGTCCTGAAAGCTTCGGCTATATGCTCCGCTCTTCGTTAAGCCTTATCTCACAGTGGATGCTTTCAAACCCATCGATTATTCCTGCACATTCAGTTAGGCACGCTATAAAGGTTGATTCTTCGGCAGCGTGCAGACTACACCGTAACTTGTCCGCCCCGCTCGCCTTATCGTGTTGACCACACATGCATGACTGCCCACGCGATATTTCGTCTGGCCATGAAAGTTCAGTCGTATTTAGCATGGTACCGGGGAACAAACACTCAATCGGATTAGGCCAGAGTTACGTAAGCTAAAAGACCGACCGCAAAGGTCAAACAAAATATCAGGGTGATGGTGAATAACCACTGGACAATTGTCAGACCGAATAATTCCTATCTGTCCTTATACAAAACCCAAAGTCACAGGACTGATTGAATTAGGCGTTCTAAGCGCGGATGTCAGATTCCGCGTTTGTGGTACCTTCAGCAGTCGATTAAACCCGTTTACGGAGTCCTCCTCTGGAGGAATGCATGCTCATGGAGTAAACCATGAGCTTCAGATTGTCCACTTGACCAAATGTTCAACTATTTAACTGTTCATGGTTTTCACTGCACCTCTGCGTAAAGAATCTGAGCTATTCTTTTGAAAAGGTGCCTAGTTGTATGTCACCTGGACATGGGCTGGTACAGACATATAATGGAACTCGGAATCTGCGTCTTAGATACTGCATAACTGGAGGATGTACTTCGGCCTTGAAGCAGGGAATGTTTTGAGGACGGTGGATGGAGTTTTTCTACTCAGCAACGGGAGGACCATATTGCCCCTAAATGTTACCGATAAAAAAATATATTTCACCGGTGTTAAGCAAAGTAACTGCGTCAAAAAAAAACTTTGATATTTCAGTTCTGCGGACAAGTGAGGTGCGAATTAATTTGAAATTCAAAGCCTCAGCTGCTGCTAACAAGTCGTAGTTGACACAGCATGCGAAAGTCGGTCAAGGGATTTGACACTAATGAGCTGCCTAGGTGCTTTCGACAACCTCATAGGTAGTGCGCCATATCGACAGCCGATTTCGATTACATACTCCGTGTGATTTCATGAAATGTATGGATCAACCAGTCCATCAAATTATGGTCTTGTGTTTTGTATAACAGAATGAGAAGACTTAAGGTGGCGGGTGCATGCATTTAGTGTTGGCTTGTCAGAAACAGACTGACGGTATGGTGAAAACATGAATCTCTAGCCTCCACAGCAGACATATTTACCTAATGTTAGTCAGTGATGCGGTATTTTATGAGAAAAGTACTCCAGGTTGCTACCCTCAGTTTCTTTCGGTTGCACAAAATGACTCGGAGACACGTAAGTTCCGATTAGTGCATGGGACACCGAAATCTACTGCCGAATTAACCTGGTATTTTGCATCCAAAAGATTTTAACCAATGGACGATTCTAGCGGCCTACAACTAGTCGTATATGTCATGTTTCGGTCTCTCAGCTTATTCTCTGTGCACTTGCGGGTGGACACTGAGGGAGCCGTCGTTTTTTTGTTTAACTTACACCCAAGTTACGTATGTGCTTTTGCGCACAGTGGGTTTCGCCGCTAATAAGTTCGCCGCCCTTGACTGAAGGTAACGTCAACATATGAACCTGTCTAAGAACCGGGACCTCTGAGGACGTGAACTCTGTCTTTAGCGCTGCATCCAGAGTGTTTGATCGTCTGCTACAAAGACTGAATTGTTGGATTCAATGTCATTGTCGGGATTTTTTGACTTCGGTTTGTTGAATTATGGAAGGCAACATGTTTATGAGCTGCCACTGAAGGTGTCAATAATGTATTTATGTAAACATAAAATTTTTCCGACGTCGTGGTTCTTGGACAAACAATTTTATGAACATGAAAGCCCTCTTCGAAACCGATATACATGTTCCTTCTTCTCACGTTGCCAATCCGGTTTATGCCACTCACCTGGTCTCCTCTGACTTCTAGTTTAATGCCATCTTAATGTACTAATGAATACTCAAGCACGGATGTTCCACTGTCGTCAAAGTAGGGCGCACGACTGACGAATTCAAGGACTAAACCCACCTGAGGAGCATCCAAGAGCGAGACCGGTAGTGAGCCACTGAAGAACTTTCATCAATCCTCTGTGTAATTTCTAATCAACCAGAATAAAGCTTTACTCAATTTTTAGGTGATATGTTTGAATGAAAATATAATAGAAATTGGAGATGCCTCTTAGTTGTGCTTTGGGTATCTAATTCCATTAAGAAGAACCATCTTTAGTCCATGGGACACGTACTGAAGTCGCCCTTGTTAGGAATCGAAAATCCTTACACGCATTGAGACCTTAAGCTTAGCTGACTGTGCGACTGTTACGGTGGATTGCTAAGCTTAGTTTGACGAGTAGGGTTGTGGAAGGCTATTGACTTGCAGTAGGGTAGGTTTCAAAAGATCGATTAAAGATACATTAGAAGTGAAATTCAGCGCTAAGAACATAGTCATCAGAGTACTTATGGTGAAACAGGAATTCGTACAAGCGTACGGCGCATCCAGCGTGGGCCACATTCGTGCATTTTGTATCAGTTTAGAGATAAGGTTGTGTATGTGCCTTTGAAAAACCATACTAACGGTAATGCATGTGCGTGTGCACGCATCGCGTTTCCATTTTCTTCCGATACAATTCCCTTTTGGGTATAATCATCTGACTGTCTCCTGACTTGCGCAAACAGGATGTTTGGATGAAATTGCTTAAACAAACTGTGAAGTCCGTCCACATCCCCAACAAGCTCATTAGTATCACATAAATGCTGATTACGGCAGTCAAATTCCGCTGTAGCGGAGAAGACGGATAGGTCGTAAACTCGTCGACTAGCAGTGAGCCCAAAGTAGCACCAGCTTTTGAAATACTTCTTACCCTTCTCCTTTTCTTCAGGTCACCAGTTCATATCACAGAATATCTGACAACACACGGATATCCAGTACATGAGCACAATTTTTAGCCCCAAGGAGGTCGACTGTGGTCACTTGCAGACACCTGATTCCAGCAGTTTACCGTGGCTCCCAATACCAACTGAGATGGTCCAAGGACAGAAATTCATGGTTTTTAAAGAGGTGAGAGGACTATTTAACATTTAACGTGTACATACTGATTAATAGTATCAGCTTCCAAATGGCTGGTATTGTATTCGTACTTACCGGTCAACAGTGAACGCCTGCATATGGTAGGAAGTCAGACTTGGTCAAGCGCACCAGTCCTTGTAGCCGATTTTAACTCGGTCGGCGGGCAACTGTGCGGCGGTTTGCTGGAAGCTGTCAGCCGGTCTGCTTATTATTGACAATTTTCAGTCTGCAGGGCAAAATATGCTTCTAGCTAGGATAAGAAGAGTAGCACCCGAACACCAAAATCGCAGAATGGCCGAATTTAAGTTAATCCCGGACCCGAGGATTCGTTGGCAGACGTAATCTGAGAACTTCTACTATCTGTCGAACAGATACCACTGGTCTGGTCTTTCAGGTGCCCTGAGGAGTAATCGGCGACAGTTAAAATAGATTTCGTCTTGCATTCAGAACCAGTCTGTGTGAACCAAAATTAGGTTTAACATATAGTGTGTATTGCATACGCTATCTCGACATTGCTTCATTCGCCGGACTCAACTTGAATTAGCCGCCTCGCCATGAGTGATGTGTACTGATGTTACGACAACATTGGTGGTCTGTTTCTAAATCAAATGTACTACTGTTTGTTCCATCACCATCGATTATCAACCGTACTGATGTGGTCTAATGGAAGAACCTGTACCAGTACTTCAATTTTGCCAGACGATTTTCATGTGTAAGATCTAAATTTAAAAACGAGTTAAATTCGCTACAAGAATTTGAAGTGGTTGCTGCTACAATTTCCTGCTGTGAATTACGTCATTATACCCCAGCCACTCGAAAAACAAGCTAGGAAACAAATGCGGTTATTGTTGGTTGTTGACGATTCTTGGTGGGAAAACAGTTATTGATTGGCAACCTGTGCAATGTTTCATGGGAGTGAGTGCGAATTTTTCTCATTCAACTGTGCACCGTTTCCTATTTTTACGCCAACTGGCTAACTTCCGTGAACAAAAAGTACCCTGAGCAGTGATCGTAATCAGTTTAGTTTAATTCATCTTGAATAAGATTTCGTGTGCAAGCATATTATTAAACAGTGATTTCATAGTCTTTGAATAACATCAGACTTCAAGAAATACACTCATTTGCAAATCAATTTGGTTTTGCCAGAGACTCACCTGGGACCCAGCTGAATCTCTCGTTTGTGATGTTTCCATGCAACTGAAAGTGCTGCACCAGAGCGCCTCATGTTCCAGTTGCTACGATGTTCGAGATATCGCGATGCATGTAATTTTGCGCAATGTACTACTCATAAGGTTGCTGAAAATTCTTCGACAGCCCACGACCGGTTTCGCCCTTTTTGGGGCTCATCAGGCAGGCGCAGTCCCTCAGTTTTCGTCAACATGGAAACATCACAAACGAGAGATTCAGCTGGGTTCCAGGTGAGTCTCTCGCAAAAACAAATTGATTTGCAAATGAGTGTATTCCTTGAAAACAGTCCACTTTGGTTTCAAGTAGAACATAAGGTTGACGAAAACTCCGGGACTGCGCCTGCCTGATGAGCCCCAAAAAAAGCGAAACCGGTCGTGGGCTGTCGAAGAATTTTCAGCAACCTTATGAGTAGAACATCAAAATTCCTTTAAAAAACGGCTAAGTGACTATTCATAAATGCTGAATTAAACTAAACAACTAAGCACAAACATGTGTTGTGAGCTCCCGCATGGGCATTATGCGTCTTCCGAAGGAATGCTTTGTCCAGCTTCCTTGAAAACTCAGCACCGGCCAAACCCTAAGGTGTTAACAGTAAAATTCTGTTTCTTCTGTTTCTCAGCAGGATCAGGTTGAAAAGCTTGAGGATTTTAACAGCACAACGCATATAGATGAGATTTTTTGCGCTCATTTAAAAATTTTCAAATCCCTTCATACTACCGGTAATCAATAGGTAGCTCAGAGGAAAAATAATTCTACAGGATAAATGGAAGTTCTTCCTCGGAAGTCGTCACTGAAATGTTAGTCGACACATGATGTTGATCGCCTGTCTAAGTGCAAGTCAACCAATATATTGATCAGCCTCTTGAGGTCACCGCTCGCCTTGCGATCAAGTGTTCGGTCTCCTAGCCGGGAGTTCGCAGTTCGGAACTTCTGGGAAGTCTATTGCTGATGACACCCAGTTCGCATAGAACAGTGCTTTTAGGCTTTTAAGCGTAGGTTGGCTTTACTTACGAGACAACTGGAGATTCCAAAAACCAATAATTAAACGACATAAAAGGTTTTCGTTTATCCTTCACTAGATATAGTGGATGCAACATGCCTTGTAACAGAAGCAGATGTATTTGGGTACATAGGATATATCCTAGCTACTCGATCGCTTATTGGAATGACCCCTGCTGTTTTATGGTATGCTTTCCCACCGAGTCCACACGGTTTAACGTGTTTTATCGTGGACGTACCTACTTCTCAACAGACTGGGCTGGGTTGTTTGCTTTTCCTAACCATTTCTGTCTTGTCTTCGGCCACTGGCTGTAAATCGAGCTACGCTCTTATTACAGTCCATCAACAGCCCATATTCTTTATCACTCCGGCAAATGAAATATGAGGCAAGCATGTTACAGATCCGTACACAGTGCATTACATAAACCAAGATAACGAAGTGACACCATTCATTTTTTGAAAAGAGAACCTGGAAACTAGGGGATTTTTTCAGAACTACTCCAACTTTTCCTGTG
This sequence comes from Opisthorchis felineus, assembly GCA_004794785.1. Taxonomy (NCBI): domain Eukaryota; kingdom Metazoa; phylum Platyhelminthes; class Trematoda; order Opisthorchiida; family Opisthorchiidae; genus Opisthorchis; species Opisthorchis felineus. Next base: position 100,412 of record SJOL01004701.1, on the reverse strand, counting down.
GGGACTGCTTCGAATGATGAGTGTAGGCGTTTTTAGAAAATAATCAATTATCGGAGTTTTTTAGCTGTATCTAGTTGAGAATATTGCTGCAAGAATTTCGAGCCAAATCCCATTTGACTCAGAATGACGAGTACGCGTTCTTTCTGTATGTTTGGCCAGCTGATTTCGCCCGATCACTGATCAATAAACCAATCGTGATACATCAATAGCAACGAGGCGACTGCCTCGCTGAAGTGATGTTCAAGTATGCGCGGTAACACGAAAAACTAAGGGCAGCTGTCTGTGTTTAGGTCAAAAATATCACATCTTGAGTTTGAAAAAGTCTCAAGAGAGAGTAGACAAGATGTGAACAGTGTGTAACTCACTCTAGCTGACATATTTCCGGCCACTGACCGTGCTGTTTGGAATATCAAACTGATATGACTTTTTCGAAGGAAGGATCGTTGAGAAAGAGTCAATTCCAATGCAAAATTTTACGAAGGCACCCACGAGGTACTCCAACGTTCTGTATCATGCTGTACATATATATATATATAATATAGCACGAAGAAGTTTTAAGAGTGAACAAAACACCATTTTGTGGTGCTTCAATGAACCTCACTGCGCAAAAACTTCAGCTGTATTTCCCACTTGATTTCGTATACGTTAACAGGGCCTGGATCTTGAACATCAACCTCTGCACGGATCCTTCGTCACGCAACTGGATGCATGTGGGTTTTTTCTCTGCTTGAGTTCTGAAGAAAAACAGGTCAGTACTGCTCCCCCTGTGTAGAACTGATTTTGTTCACTTCCCTTCCTTGTTGGTTTTCAAGCCGGTTTACACATAACAGGGAGGCAAGCAAGGCTTTGATTTGGCCCACTGCTTGATTACCCCCTGATTACTTTTTCTGCCAGTGTACCTGAACCGGAACAGTGATGTCGTGAAAAAATAGCCTTATTTGATGAGTATGCGACTATACATCCCTGTGCTCGTCCTGGTTTATTTTCACTTAGTTCAGAAACTATAGGATGAAAGACGCTAAATGACTTGTTTGCTGCTGGATTACTTCTTTTTCAGGTGGTGTGCAAATCGGCAAAATGTGATTGACAAATCTTCTTGAGACTTGGCTAATGTCTTGCTTAGATTGATCTAATTGACCTATCGGATATCTGTCAGCCAGCTTATACAGAGAATAAGGTTTAGTTTCAGGTCATTTCAGCTCTTTTGGTTACCGATCCCGTCATATTATCGGACAAGGAATATCCGTAGACTTTTTGGCTTCTAATAGATGTGAAATACTTGTGCAAGGACAACTAAGTAAAATCACGTTTTTCACATCACTTGAGCTCGAGACGGGATTCCGTGAAATCAGTGAATGCTGGAAAGCCGAAGTGCGCTCTATCACTCCTAGATTACTTCAGACTAAACGGAAAATCTCAAATCTACGGCACCTGCTGCTAAATACCAGCTACAAGAGAAACTTCATTATCTTAGTGTCCATACGATTCGTTTTGGTCATCTGGTTACGAGAAAACATGCGCGTCGTTTGAGCACTTTCGAATCCCCAGAAAGTGATTCTGCAAGAACTGTAACCGCTAAAACTTATCCACCTGCGCGTAAATGCGTGAAGTTCCACTGACTTAACATAAATATATCCTACTTGTGCATTAAACATCGGGGATGATCCAAGAATAATGAACTAAGCAGAGGTTAACTTCTGTTGATAGGCTTATCCACAATTACCATCGATAGAGCCACTTTCGCTAGAAGTGAACTGACCGCGTGATACCGAATCAGAGACTGTTTTAAAGAAACTGGAGACGTTCATCTGTGCAAAACCTTCGCAAATAGGCATCTATCAGGCTTTGGCTAGCAGACCCGGAAAACCGTAGAATGGCTGGTTTTGTCTTCCAAGTTCTAATGTGCGGTGAATACTTGGGGCCACATATATATTCCAACCTTTGATACTTTGAATTGTAGATGTGACGAAATTTGCCCGTTTTGTATGTGACTTAAAGGTAGTCAAACCTCAAGTCCGTTCACTTTTCTGCCAGGAATTTTAAAAACTGCCCAACTAAAAGACTAGTGTTGTTCACGGACGAATGTGTTCAGCTGTAGCGCCCTAGCTGACATACCACTAGAAGGAAACATGAGGGCCTGGATACTGCCAGGTTGCCCAAGCCTAGACACGGGAAGTCGAGAGGCAGTAGCCGGGTTCGAACCACGGACCTTCCGGTCAGTAAATTCGCGCTCTAACCACTGAGCCATCTTGCGCAAATGTGTATGTCTACACGTATAAACAGATGCAGGTTTACTGCCTTTTTACTTCAGAATGTTCCCTGAAGATCCAGTGAAAAATAGTTTTTTTACCAAGACTTCAAACATCTTACGCAAATCCGCATATTTTTTATTCCGTGTCACCATTTTGCCTCTCATAGGATTGTTATGTGATTGAAACTGTTGCAATCGAAGACGTTGAAGTAGAGCCTTTTCAAACAAAGGTGAGTTTCCCCTATTTTTCAAACTTTGTATCACGAGCACTTTTCTACTTCATTACGATTCTGCAAATAAATTTCCTGTCTAAACTTACAACAGATCAATAGGTGTTCTCGCGCCTTAAATGCTCGTATTGCCGGTTAGGATGAATCGTTAGTGGTCAAGAGCGTGGAGCCGCTTGTGATGCTTGAATACAATAAGCTTATCCAGGCCAAATGATGGTCTAGTGAGTGCTCGCTGGGATAACCCCAAACGGTACACATTTGCTGTGACCATGTTCACAGACTATGACACTGTGACAACATTACTGGAAACTTTTTGATAAACAGGACACTTGTTACGAACATGTATATTGACAAACAAGTCCTAGAGGAATCATACTTACGGGGATCAATGTGAGCCGAGCTGAACCGGAAACCGAGTACTCTGTTTCGCTGATCTATTGTTGTGCCGCTATTTCACATACTAAAGGCAAGCTGGCATAATAGAGTCACTGTCATTATTGCTATCTTGTTTACCGTTGAGGTAAAGTGTACGGTCACAAATCTGGAGAAGAAAAAGCCGCTTTTGAGGGCGGTTTTTTCATAAAAGACAAAATATTAGTCGATAAATCGCCTTCAATTTGAATGACGTTCCTTCCCCCTACGTCAGCCAAGTGTGAATGCATGAATACTGGTGCCGATTTTTCCAAAGCTCTGCATTAAGGTGCATACTCACAAGATGGCGTGATTGGCTAAAACAGGATGAAGCTCCAGCAATTTATCCATCGCCTGTTACCTGCTAGAATTCTCTTTCAAGTATGGCGTTATATATACTAAAGTCAGTCAGAGTCCACATAAATTCTACTAGTTACTTTCCAATCGGTAAGCCTTAGGAACAAAGTGTCATTTCTTAGCGCAGTAGCGTTCCTCTATAGAGGGGTATGTTTGACATAGTCTAACGCAGCTGCTATTGTACTTGCGGTTGGGTACTTGCCACGAATTTATCGATCTTGTTTTTATTAAATAAAGTACTAATTCACCAAAATTGGGCAAGTGGGTAAATTTGCATACATTGACGTCACTGACCACAATAGCTTTGGTAAATATCGATGCGGTCGGTTGGGCTAATAATGAACGTAATATGGCTCAGATGAACATTAACTTTATCGGATGGATATGTATCGGATGTGTATATACCGTATGACACTTGAGGGAGTTCCCCGTTCTTGCTATCGTCACGTGACATCAGATGGTAACCGTTGATTGATGGGCGACCTTTCATCGAATGACCAGTGCTCAAAATCAAGCACTCTTGTGACGACGCTTGCATGAGTAAAACGATCTTAAGGAAAGAGCGTACATTATAATCCTTACATTTTTGGCGTCGTGAACTCAAGTTTTACTACGAGTTTTGCTATTCCAATTCCTAACTGGTTTGACATGACTTCGAGAAACAAGCTGATATTTGGATTGATTCCATTCAGTGTTTTCTAGCGAGTAAACCCCATCACTGTTCCTATCATGTATGCATAATGTTAGTGCTGTTTTCACAGTTCGCCTGCTGGCCAAATGCTTTCTCATTCGTGTTCATCTGTCTGAGGAAATGTTGGCTTTTTGAGTGCATTTCCTAGTGGTGGATCCGTGTGCACTGATGATGTCCCTTCAATTGCTGACTAAACGTCTGCAAGTTAATTTCCAAGCTCGACACACTTATCAATCTCCACAAAAACGCATTACTAAGTGCACTGATTAAGAGATTATCTGTTAAACATTTACCAGTCTTGGTAACTCATCTGACACGGCCTGCATCGGTAAGGGTAGCTAACAAGGGCAGACCTTAAAAAGGCCTACTTTCCATTCTGTACTTGCACCTGAATCATGGAGGATCAAAGCTTACCTTGATTCTACTGTGTTCTGCAACAGCGCACTGAAGATGTTTCCTCGAATGGTGACGAAATGTCTGCAAGGCAATTACCAAGCAGGGCGAACGGATCAACGGCCACCTGATCAATGCCAATTATTGCACCCATGCTACCAATATTCCAACACATTACCAAGTGTGCGTTGCCAAAAGCAAGCGTCACTTCTAATCGAAGATCAGTGATGGTCAGCACGTCCACACTAGGACAGCTACGGAAGTTTCCCACAAGCCCGGTGTCGTTGATGAGTAGAGCCTCTATCACTCCTAGTGTTTAGCGATGTGTATCCGGTCAGTCGAGCTACTGTACGTACTAAGACGACAATCGTTATATCTGGATACGAAAATTAGACACAATAAAACTCACGTTTTCTTACGGTCGAGCGTCCCGCATATGGGGTGGTCAGACTAACTGAGATTCACTAGTAGCCAATGGGTGCAGAGGAAAGGTTCACCAGCCAAGGAGAATCTCTGAGACAGGTACAACAAGTCTTGATGAGGCCACTGCGTCTGTGGGAATATCGCACAAGCATTTGATGGTCGGACTGAACGAGAATTTTCCACATGGGTTGGGCACACCCTCCTACATGTCAGTTACTGTTCACATTTAAATACGGATCGATTTCTGGTCGTGTACCTCAATTCACCATGACTTTGGAACCGGTCTACAATCCTGCTACGTCAGGAAATGCGTACTTCAAACCGCCACTAACGCAGGGGATTGCTTGGATCGCAAGGGTAGACTGTGTTAAGAAAACAGAGACGCTTTTTTACAGAAGCAAAGAGAAATCTGGTGAACTCTAAGACTACGGTTGTAACGCGTCAGGGACGTGGTAGAGAAAAAGCGCCAGTTGCCGGCTTGAAGATGGAATCAATGGGGTGTTTTGCACAATGCCGAATCATCTGTTTTAACTTCCTATACTTCTTTCCCGGGCTGTGCAAACTCTGAAATGACTTACCAGAAAGAAGTACTTGAGGATAGTCACACCCATTTATTGTTTTTACCAGCCTACAATTCTAGCCGAATCTTCCCGTTTTCACTTCCTGCCTGTCAGCTGTCTTCAGACTAACGGTAATTTGTCTTTCAGTCTTCCTGGCTTTGGGAATGTCCAAAAGTTCTCAAAAGTCCTTCTGGTGGTGGTAATTTGCAAATAGTCCGATCCTGCTGTAGTTGGTCTCTGTCGCCACAGTGCTAACCACCTCAGTCACTTGCGATAGTAGAATTGCTTCGATTTCATCACACGATCTTCATCTGAGTAGACGCGTAAAAAAAATCTGACGAGCCGTTTAAGATTGTTCTTTACTTCCCTTGTTAATACTGACCAGTCCTCAAGTTGATTAAACTTGGCGGTAGGTGGATTTGAAAGAACGTACCACGAACACGAGGTCAGTTTTCCTGTATATTCAAAATATTTTTACACATAATTTTCTGTAAACATGAAACCGAATTTTCAAGTATTTTTCACTTGAAAATGATGGAAGTTAACAGTGTACTCAGGAAGGGGATGGTTTAACTGGGAAAAATGAAGGTAATTAATGGTCTGCTTGATGTAAACTATTCTTTCTGGGTCACAAACTCATTTGATGAAAACACAACATTCAGTTGAATTCCTGGCCAATCGTTCGGTGATTATATTTCTCAAGAGGATTTGCTGTGAAAAGGGCGGCTTATTATTTCAGTTGGGACAAAGTTTGAGATGTGAGTTACATTCTCTAAACGGAACACATTACTGCTAAGGTGGACAGAAACTCTTCGACAGCCGGTTTGACCTTGCTTGGGGTTCATCAGGTGCATTAGGTGCATTCTCCGAATTACCATCAACCCATGTTCTACTTCAGCCTAAACCGTACAAAATTCACGAAATACTCTCTTATGCTAATCACCACGTTGATGATGGGAGATCCAAATGAAACCCGGCTGAATCTTTCGTCTATGTCCTTCTTCCGTTGAGTAACCGTTTAACATTTAAATTACTTTGAAGTGGACGAATTTTGCCCCTCGCGTACAAATGGGTGTCCACGTAGAACATAAGGTTAACGAAAGCTCGAGGAATGTGCCTACCTGCTGAACTCTAAACTGGATGAAATTGGTCATGGGCTGCCTAAGATTTTTTAGTAAACATATGAGTAGTTTATTAGGTCAAGTTGATTCTCATTTATTTATTTTGCCGATCATTGGTCGAAATTGTGCACTCAACAACAGCAGTAATTTACCCATTTTTATTGCTCAGTTATGTAAATGAATGACGCTAATTTTTTACTGTATAATGTTCGAAAACTACTTCAATGTGCAGCAACTAGTTCTTGCAGGTTTCGAAATGTTTTTTCATGAAAAATTACATTCATGTCTTCAATCCACGTGAGCTCTGTCCAAACACTGCATCCACAAATGACTTGTGATGAATTCTATTATCGCATTAATAGGTTACAGAACGAGTGTGTTCAGAAACACGTCCTGTTCAATACCGACTAAGGAATCCCTCATTAGTGACCGGTGAACCCTACCCGCACATTATACATGGCAGGATGGTCATCCAGGATGGCTTAAAATTTTTCCCACCCGCAACACAGAAGCAATAGGTTTAAAATAGAATCCCCCTTAAACTACCACTACTAATAAGACCTAGAGGTGTATAGACGTTTTCCGGAACTCTGGTTATCTTTCTCTTGGGAATACATGTTGGAACAATCAGTCATACTTTGTCTTATGAGATAGACGGAGCAAGCAGTTTCCCAATTTTGTTCATGTTGGGCCGGTCAAGGTCAGCCATGAGGTCGAATTCCTTTCAAATGAATTGGACTTTCACTAATCCACAGACCGGCGAAATCACACGTGGCGCAGCTCATTAGTTCAGAAAACCGAATCATTGGGCTGATTTGGATGGAGGCGAAAGAGCGGGAACTGAAGACCACAGGAGGAAAAGCTGCGGTTGAAAAGGACAATATCTTATCTAACAAAGATGGCAGAAGCTGAGAGTGAGCTCGAGAGTGACCGGAACCGTACATGAGTTCCCCAGCTTGTATATGCATTAAATGGTTAAGGCTGATAGCAGAACCAAAAACCAATGTGTCAGAGCAGTTATTCACAAACGGTCTCTTGTTGTTCACTTCGACCGAGTTAATCTAGCTTTTGAGGGGAAGAACAGTAACTCAGACTGGAGTAAGAGGCCTTATCAATAAACATGGTAAAAAGACAATGCTTGCTCCTCAATGAGTGCGAACGGGTCGAGAGTACAATCAGAGTTCAACGAAACATAATGATATGTGTTCAGGTGGATGAATAGTGGAGTATGAGGGAGTTATTAAGCCATCTTGCTACTTAGCCAGGAAGTAAAATGTTCGTTATCTGAGGACAAACAGATGAATTGAACCGACGGACAGCCAGGACATCTGACGATCGGCTCTAAACGCTGTTCCAATACAATAATTTACAAAAATTCACAGTTGCGGAATGCTATGGAATTCACGACCGCTCATGACTGCATTTGCCCACGGATGCGGGCACATTGGTAAGATGAATCCACCCCGGAACAAATAAGCTGTTCCACCCACAGAGCACCGAATACAAACTGACAAATGACGCTGTCAAGCCCATACAGAGACCGTCAGCTATCCTAATGATAAGCAGATGATTGATGTGAAAACCTATATAACTTATCGAATAAAACATGTGTGAAAATGCTTGTTATCCAACCCGATTCTCTAGATTTATCCCGAGCTCCTCGAACCAGACGTCTGTGGGTGACGTCACCTGGCCTACATTATTGAGAGTACAATTAGCTGCAGTTATGCTTGGTGGCACCATCTGCTTCATGTCCAGGCGGAAATCATTTATGCACCTCGTATTACTCGACTGGTCGTGAGGGCTAAATATGAACTCTGTGACTGGAAAAATCGAAGCTTCTTGTGCACTACTTGCACAAGTCGATTTATTGTTTGGGTTTCTGTTTACAGAGGAAATATTATGCTTACCCAACGGGCAATTTAGTTCATGTGAGATTTCAACGTGAAAACGAAGTGAATCTACGCTTAAAAGCCGAGAAAGTGTTCTGACGTTTCAACGACCTTGCATCATCAGCATCTCACGGACCCCGAGGAAAGTCGAAACTGAAACCGCCCGATTAGTAGTGAACATGTACAACTTTCGGGCACTAGTAGTCCATCAGATGTATGTTTAACTCATATGTCGGAGATTTTTCAGCTACCTTATGAGTCGTTCGTCACGGCTGGACAATGCACTGTGGTATCTCGAATGTCGTGCTGGCTGAAACATGAGGCGGTCATGTGCAGCACATTCAGTTGAAGAATAGGATGATAAACAAGAGATTCAACTGGATTCAGTCGAGTTCCCCGTGTGTAAGTGTGGGTGTTTGGACTACTTAGCTATTTTATAGCGCCCCTCATGTGATCACGTGATCACGTGGACACGTGTTGACTAGCTTTGTTCAACTGATTCCATTGGTAGTATAACTAAATGACCGACTGGTCACACTTTTCAGAGCCGAATGATTCTCACGAATTCAGGTAATCTTGTACTGCTTCCCAAAAATTATCGATTCATGTGAGTTGGTGCTCGCTGTGAAAAATCACTTCCACCCTACTCTCCCGTTTTTATCTGAATTCCGCCGAATTCCATAAGTTTCCGTGATTGGGATCACTTCTGACTCAAGGACTTAACATCCAAAGAAGTATTTCAAAGTTAGGGAAACATGGAACTCACAGAAAATCCACACTCCACTAGCCAGCTACGAAAGTTCTAGCTCATAACCAATAACATGTAGATGTTTTTCTACCATAAAAATGTAAATCGACGGTGTGAAGTTTACTAGCCATTGTGGTGTGATACAGTTGGTCCGAGCGTGGACTAGTACCGTAACAGTGTTACATTTGCCTTGAATGGAAATGCATATTTCTCCTGTACATTCATTAACTGAACAAGATTGCGCAACGCAAGTACATCGATCGTTACGGATTATCTTGCTGTGCACCAGTCTAGCGTAATAGTCCAGCTAGACCCTTAATGTGGGTGTGGATAGGGTAGATTGTGTGACTTGCTGACGCATAGTGTAGTTAGTTACATGTGTGTGCCGAAAAAGGTCGGTAAAAAAGATATATCATTTTGTAATGTGAACAGATTAATGAGTGCACACCTGTATGGTATAAACCAACACTCATAAAACAGGTGCATGTGTGAAAGAACGTCTGGGATGCAACTAGGAGGCAACGCACGTTAAAGTATTATCCGGTAGTTCTACGGGTCGGTTATTCCACAGTCCAGGTGTAGTGAGACCACTCAGTTATCAATGCATGTGCAGTTATCGCGAAGTGAGGTGGTTGTAATTTGTCTCTGTTATTCATAATACAATTTTTTTTAAATGGATGGCAGACAGCTTTTTAGCCCAGACTTCAGGACGACATAACAAATTGAATGTACTCACTGGACTGCACAGCAAAGGGGAAACGTAAGGTATAATCTGCTTGTAGCACGCTTTTACGAAGTTCAGAACAATTACTGTAGCCTAGCCGTCCTAGGCTGTGAGTACTTGTGAGTTACGGTCAGCTGGGATTTGTATGCGACAGTTGTGTATTTCAACCCCGAGTTTCTGTGTAATTGCATCAAGTTGTAGAACATTAAAATCTACTTCACGACACGGCTAGCTTACAATCTGGAGGGAAAACATCACGTAGTCCGGTACTGCCACAGTATGTATGATCGTGAAAAACCGACAGACTTAGCCTGATGTATAGTTTGGGGTCACATCGCCCGCAAACTGTATGCCAATTTTTAATCAATACTTTCGATGTGCTGATTGAGAAGGCGTGTTGTAATGCACTTTAGTAGACATTAACCACAGTAGATTGCTATCGATTTTGCTGGAAGAGAAACCGTTGGTTTGGGCTTGATGTAAGTTATGTTTAAACATGGTTGATGCTGCGTTCTTTCTGCCATGTAACCTCGGCGCGTGTTTATTTAATCAGTCTCCATAAGACTATGGGCCGCACCTGCGTGATCATCGCATCGGAATTGGGTGGACTGAGTCATGTGAAGCCTACTTTAAACAAATTACTTCAGATGGAATTGCTACCTGTTTCATTCTCTACGACAGCAACAAAACTGATCGAGTGGGAGGAAACCATAAACTCATTAGTGTTTGGCTCACCCGGCAAGCGTCCTGTTCCTCGATATATTCCGTGTCTAATATTCGGGGTTAGAAAGAAACGCGCTCGTGTGAAAGGTGAAACAAATCACAAATATTCTTTTGGAGGATGAACGTTTTTGAGGCACTAATCACTTTTACTAATGTTCTGTGAGGCTTTTCAGAAGATGAGAACCAACTTCGGTGCGTAGATCTTGGTCCTCTCCCATTAAGGTGTGCCCATATTCATTTTGTAGGCCTTCAAAACTGACGGTGACTGTAAGGATATCTTGGTCATCTGCCTGCTTTCATGCTTCCAGGGTATCACTCACGGCAGCTCAAATGAGCATAGCTTGAGTTAGCAAATGAAAGGCAGACTGACGTCAAAACAGCGCGGAAGCGAATTTCGATGACGCAGATGTTTCATTGGTTGTCACTTTGTTGGGCGCTCCCTCAGCCGCAATCAGTTTGCTTAAAAGTACCCAGACGTTAGCACCTAAACTGCTTCTAAATATTAGATATAATTTTTTCGGAAGTCTGTATCAAAACGACAGCACATTTTAAAAGGTTGCGATAAATTTCGGTTCAAGGGCACTACAAGGTCATAAATGAATTTACCAGCATAGAGAGTCAATAAATGGATAGATTGCCAATATCGATGGGACAGTATTGAGTTACGCTAGATTGCGCAACTTCACTTTCGTGTTGGAAAATCTACTGTTTTGGCATATCCTGTCCATCGATAAATTTCCTCGCGCGAATGACTCTCCTCTAGGAGTGTCAGTCCGTACTCTGTTGTCTCGTTGGATACTACACTTCATTTTCGGCCTTGCGTTTGTTTTGCGTTCGCAGGCTTCCAACTGTTCTATTGTTAGGAGGCATAACCTTGGACTTTTCGGCAGAAGAAACATAGTCTCGTGGGGGAACTGCGACTAAAGTCACCCTAATACCACTGCACCTGATGTGCAAATGATATGACTGGCATTCAACAAATTTCTTGTACGGACTTGTTCGGGTAGGGTGAAACATGGCCTATTTCACCCTGTCTAACAGGACAAATGACGACCAAATCGTAGATGTAACTGGTGATGTGTTCTGGTTGTTTATTTTTGAGGATGTCAAGTTTATCCTGGTTGATTATTCGAAAACAAACCTAGCATTGAGGATGCTCGTGAAAAAAAGTGAGTGAATCCCAAAAAATATTTACTACGAGATGTTTGCTGTAAGAATATATATATATATATATATAATGTATATACGAGCTGACATTATGAGCTTGGAAGTTGGCTACCGCGTTTGCCTCATCGTTCGAAGCCAAGAGAATGAGACCCGGGGGTGGATTTTTTATCCAGTGATATTTGGTTTAATTCTAGCAGTCGTAAATCTTCGTATATCCAAGTTGAAGTACTAGGTAAGTTGCAGAAGCACAAGACGATTAGTACATTATCCACTATCCAAAATGACGAAAGCCCTGGTTTTCAGAGGTGACGATTATATTTGGCAAAGGTCGATATTGATTTCTTTCATGGTTGTTCTTTAAAAGCACTATGGTAAAGCGAGAACAAAAGTTCTGGAAAGGTTTTCACTGCGTATGATTTCATACGGAACACTTTTCTAATGATAGATTCTAAACTCTATTTTGGAATGGTCATTCAAAACGTTCCATGGTTATAAAACTGTTTCTTTGCTCCGTTGGAACAGTGCAAGCGGGACCTGTTAAGGGATGATTTCGTTTGGTGCAATTTTGTCATTTGCAAACTATCAAACAGGCAAATCGATAACCTACACCTAGAATATGTTCTCTCGATATTCCCCTTGGAATTCTCATGGTTACAATTAAGTGGTTCTGAGCTCACGTATGCGCCTTCCGCCGATCAATAGCTAATCATTCATAGGATTACTGCTTCCTTGCTCGGATACATTTCCCACTAACCTGGTTGGTGATTGTCAACATTAGACTTGGTTACAGTCAAAAGCTTCGTCAAGGACGATCGGAACTTTGAACTGACGAAAGGCAAGTTATTGTTCGCATCCGGTGCACATGTAAATCCAGACAAATGTTCTTTGGGTTGACACTCAGGCCTTCTCTTGGTCCTACCTATGTAGGTGTCACAGCAACTACAGGCGAGCGTAAGTACAATGGATAGCTTTGGCGTTCGACTCGACAACAGAGGGATTAGCCTTCCGCCTGACTCGAACTCGTGTTGCGTAGCCCAATATGTTCACTACACGGTCACAGGTAATTTAATTCTAACAGCAGTAACCTATCCTCACCGCCACACGGAAGTTGAATAAAAGCCGGCGTTTTTGGGTGGCTATCTGCGGAGCCCAACTATCACACGAATTCTCAGCAAAAAACGTCCAAGTAATTACTCATCCGTAATATATGTTGAGTTGCTAAGCTTCCATGTCAGGTGTGTCAGGTGTGTCATCAAAAACTGATCTTGTCTCAGTTTATATAACCATCAAATGCATTCAGTAATAAGATCCGTTTGCTCAACAGGTTTCCGGTAGAAGACCGGTCTCAAAGATATTCCTCGATTTGGGACAGTACTATATAATAACACACTCGACTATTCCAAACAAAAGCGTACAATTAGATATCAGAAATCGTTGGTCATAAATTTTGGAAATCACAGCATGAAACGTCAGTCATAATGAAATATCACAATCTGAAATGAAAAACACTGTAATGACAGCTGATAAAAGCGGGAACCCTGTTCATTTACAGAATTTTACACAGAAAACGGATCGCCCTGTTTGTGACACATATACCAATCACAGCAGACACGTAAATGCCACACTCCCACCTACATTCTGGGAAGTGACTTGCCTCTTACAAGTCAACGGTGGTTAATTGGGACGACATTTCACTTGTCTCTTCTGTTCAGTATGGTATTTTTCTAAATACAAGCTCTACTTTGATGCTGAGATGGCGTTAGTCTTTGGGCAGTTAAATAGGGACAAGAAATTAGGATTTATTTATTTGTCACTGCCTGTTCGTAAAATACAACACCTGCTAGATACTAAGTGAAAAATGAACTCTCAAAATACATTTGTTTGCAGACTAATTTTGTTTTATCGGAGAATCAGCTGAATCGCACTTGAATCGCCCGTTTATGACATTTTCTCTGACTGCTGCCTTTTGATGAGTCCCATGAAATGAAACAGCGCTGGTCGTAGGCTGTCAAAGAGTCTTCAGCAACCTTATAATCCATCTAGACAATGAGCTGTGACATCTCGAACATCGTCCCAACGGAAAACTGGGGTGGTGTTTGCTCAAATGGAGAATACTGTAAACCAGAGATTAAGTCGAGATTTGGTTCAGTCTCCCATTGAAACCAAATTGGTTTTGAAGTGAGTATATTTTTGCAGACTGCAAAAAATAAAGGTTCAGGCAGAACAGAAGCTTGACAGAAACTTGCGACTGAGCCTACCTGATTAGCCCCAAGAGGAACGAGGACGCTTTTGGGCAACCGATGAGATTCCAGCCACCCTGCCAGCAGTGTTTCATCAGGAGAAAAACAAATCTTCATTTGAGAAGTGAGCTGAACAGAACCCGAAATCATTAGTTACTCAATCACCTGAGACCATGAAGTTCAATCAATGGTTGCCTGGTCGAACAGATAGTTACCTAAAAGTCATAATTGATTGTCACTCACCATGAAAATGAATCAGTCGCTGGTTAGGATGAAAGCGACTTCGTCTAAGTCAAAATTTGATTGAAATAACAATAAATATATCTGGACGAATTTGAGAGCAGAATCTTTACTAGCAAACCATAAAACATGAATATAATACTCAGGGATTAGATACTCAGTATACTCAATATATACTTTTACATTTATACCATCCCATTCAAACGGCTGGAAAAGTGAATGATGTCTCTATCAAGCATCGTTCTCTACAAAGACGCATTATATATATTTTTGTTCAATTCTACGCAAGCGTCGAGGTCAGTTCCACGTGACTTCTTATTCCTGTATTTGACGTCATGTGTTAGTAGCTGGTGACGCAAGGGGCTGAGTTTGGATAATAGTTTTCGGGCAGTCTGGTCAGTTCTTTCCATAAAACAAAAATACAAATCGGTCGTGCAAGTCTACTATTTGTGTACAAATTGTTGTTGTTTGAAACACTTATTCACATGCTAAAAATAACACAGTGTCATCGTAAATTTCGGTGTATGGCACGTCACTGAGTTCGAGCGCGGTGCACATCGCCTGGGAGCGCTAGCCAAAAAAGAACGTTTGCCAGCTCACACAGTCGAATCAGAGATACTTGTGGTACACTGGCGGAGTAGCACGGATGGCTCGCTTATCAGTTAGTTCGAATCTCGCGACGGCCAACACTGTGCACTGCTGATTAGGTAATCTTAAGTCAAGTGTTTCTCCGGTGTAGTTAAAAGGAACATTCGCGTCAGAGCAAGGTAACTGTTCGGGCGACAGGGATTTGGACAAGAAAACGAACATGTATTTAGCACAAGCGTCTCATATCCCGGTCAGAAGCGGCTGTCATAAATACTAGTTCTGCGCACAGCTCCTGAAATTTTGTCGTCTTATTAGCATATTACAGGATCGTGTACCAGCACGATATCTGGCCTCTACCCTGTCGTCTGAGGGTCGAACAGTTAGGCTGAATTACCAGCGAAGTCCTGGTGGTTAGGCAAGCCATTTACAATACCTTGGACTCTTTTATCCTAGGTCCTGAGGGTTTGTTTTCTTGACTGGGAAATGAAATGAAACCTGCCTTGCCAACAAGAGGGCTTCTCCCTGGGAATGGAACGATGCACCATCACTTAAGGTAGACCAGGGTAGACTTACATATGCACGGTGGGATACTCCCATTATTGTGTTAGAATCCAACATTCTCAAGGGCAAGTTTACACATTGGTTATACGATCTCTGAGACCGACTACATTTATGACTCACTTGTGAATTTCGTCCACCAAAGTAAAGACAGCCTATGATAAATAATCGAGCAGCGCCGAACATTCGTAAAATAATAGTCGCATTACAAACTTCGACACTGCATACAGAAGGTAGCTGGTGCATATTACATCGTTTTATCCTCTCGGGCATATATCACACATCACATGATGCAGAACAAGAAATTCTAGCATTAGGATGCTGAGATCCAGTCAATCACGAAGGAAGAACCAAAAGTATGACCGATCCTTTCAGTTCGCACACTACGTCAAACAAACTGTAGCACCCAATGTTTCGTTATCGTGTACACGAGGTGGGACCTCGCTACTGGTTAGACACAGTGCTCAGTCTCAAGTAGATAACGAGCTGTCAATCGTTCGATCAAATATGAATTTTGGTTTGGTGGAGAATCCGAATCACATACATGCAGGCATTCTGATAGCTAAATCTACTCACAAGTCAGAAGGTGTGCGCGTTGAAATCGAGTTTACTCATAGGAGGATTTCAGATAATTGTGAAATAGGCTCAGCTAAAAATCCATGAATTTTTGGGCTAGCAGCTTGGTAAACTGGCCAGATTTCCGTGTGGCGAATGACCGGCGGCATAGCAGACAAGGTGTTTTATAGGACTTTGTTTCTAGACTTTCTGTGTGCTGGGACCTGCGATGCAAGATTGCCTTTCGTCATAAAGCTTAAAAACAAAATAGCTCGGGGAAAAGTAGTTGCTTTTCACACAGTTGTAACACGAGGTGCGTTATCTCCATTGCACAGACGACAGTCGCATCCACGAAGGCACCAGACAGGACCCTGCACCTTCGGCTACAATGCGCAAATATCCACGCAGTTATGTGCAACAAATACATGGACTCATCTGAAGGAGAGGACAATCAGCTTTGTAATTCGTCCACGATATACCTGTGCCCAGCTGAACCGAACTGTGATATAACGGTATGAAATTTTTTGGAGTCAACTAACTTGATGTGCACACCTTGTTTTAACTATACAAAACTATATTATCTCACGCTTGCACGTATACTATTCTGGTAACCAACAACAAACCAACACAATAGCTCCGATTGTTTTTCCTAACTTGAGATTTCAACTCTGACTGTAGTCCTCTCACTGTTTTCTAATATGTTTTGGGCAGGGATGCTCCTGGCTGTGAGGTACTTGGGTTCTGAAATGCCCAAATGTTTCAAAGCTGGCGAAAACTGGACAGTTGTTACACGAGATTTGCAATCAAGAGTAAATGCCAATGTCACAAAGATTTGCTTTTTTTTTTCTTGCCTTACCTGTGGCTTGTTGATGACTGGCTATTAAGACGAACAGTTCAGCACACGCGCACAGACAAGTGGCGTTTTACAAGCAATGGGTTATTTTTTGTCAGAGGAGAATGAAAGTGAATTCCGATCACTACTTCACTGAGTCAGTCAAGCCTCTGGGTGGCTTAAGTATAGAGTATGACAGATTTAAACCATCTTCTGCATATTATACAGGTGCTGAGGAAAATGACATAAAAGTTTGGAAAATTTGGTCAACAAACATTTTGCCAAAAGAAGCCCTTCCTCTTGTTCATTCTAAGAGTTTGAAATGCAAATCGAGGAGAGGCTGTCCATTTCGGTGCACTACGTATTCTTCCTAAACGGTTGGTATTCGACGCTGGCTTGAAGAAAGAGTGTTTTTGGGTAGTTAGACATATGAGACAGTTTGTACTGTGAGGAGATTTGAGAACATTTAATGCAGATTTTGTGCTGCAAGTGAAGCTAATCCAGTAAAATACACTCATTTGCAAAACAATTCGGTTTTGACGAGAGACTCACCTGGAATCCAGCTGAATCTCTCATTTGTGATGTTTTTAAGCAACTGAATGTGCTGCACCAGGCCGCCCCATTTTTCAGTTGGCACGAAATTCGAAACAAGGACAAGCCAAGGACAAGTTCACCCCAGCATCGACCAGAGTACGATGACAGGGGATGAGGCGCATCGGTGAATGAGGACACAGGACAGCGGAGCGACCAATGGAAGCGCCCGACCGAACAACTAATCGCGATCAAAGGTCAGCCCCGGCTAGCAGCACGTATATTAACACACACGCAACACTACTCAACGCACAACCACCAAACCATCTCTACGCACCACTACGCTCCTCAATAACGCACTGATAAGGTCACCTCGATTGGTGATGAAACGTTTGCAATCAAATTGCCCAGCTCAGCGAACAAGCCAACGACCAATTCGAGATATCGCGATATATTGTGTAGAAGCAAAACACTACTTATTTGGGTTGAATTAGAACAGAAGTTTGATGGAAACTCGGAGACTGCGCCTACACAATGAGCCCCAAGAAGGGCAAAACCGGTAGTGGGTTGTCGGAGAGATTTCAGCAACCTTAGGAGTAGTGCATTACGTATATATGAAGTTAGTGTTGAGAAACCGAGAGGCGCCGTAGAGCTGTTTCATCCCTATTTGGAATCACCAGCAGTGCGAACGTGACGAAACCTCACGGAGTCTCAAACCTTCTAGAAGTGCGAGTTAATCCCACTGTTGTGATTAGCCGCTCCTGGCCGAGCGGTTAGGCGTTCAGTCACTGACCGGAATGTTGTGGGTTCAAGACTCTGAGTTTCTTGAGATGCGCATTGTTGATGGTTCTCAATAAGAATGAAACAGCTCTACAGAGCTTCTCGGCTCTCAGGCATGAAGTGGCTTCATTTACCACGAGAAAACGTCCTCTAAAAACATGAGGCAGTATTATCTAGACATGACGCGCTACTCATAAGATTACTGAAAACTCTTCGACGGACCTCAGTGGGACTCACCAGGTAGGCGCAGTTCTCGAGTTTCCCTCAACCTTATTTTCTAGTTGAAACATTATTAATTGTAAAGTGTGGATTAATGAATAGGTCAGTCGAGTGACAAATGCGCACACGGGTAATTGATGATGTGAGAAATCAAACGTAATTGCTAAGTGTGACTCCGAAACTGATGTAATATGCATGGATCCCTCAACGATTGCTGGTGACAGGAGCGGCACGTAATACTTCGTCGAGTGACTGCGCGAAACGGCCATTCTCGCGAACGGGTGTCAATCATCCACATGCAACGCGTAAGTGCTGCTACACCATACTTTCACCAAGCTTCCGAGTTACAAATTAAATTACAAAAATTGGGTCATTCAGTTTCTTGTCGTTTTGTCGCTATTGGCGATTTCCCTAGTGCCGATTAGAAACCGTTCATTTAGCAATGGGCGCTTAATACATCATTGCACCTATGACAGTTGATTAAAGTTGCCGGTAGATCCATGCATTCCACATACCTGCATGGTCGGCTGTTTTAGTCCGGCTCCGGCATAGATTTTCCCTCATCTCACTTCTAGTTGGACTTATACTTTCAAGAAATTGGCCGCCGCAGAATTACCTTCGATTCCGCACCACTTTTTTGTACTCGCATATTTTTAGGATCAAAGCACCATTCCAGAAAACTCTGATTCCTCAAACTATCTTGCATTTTCGCCTTTTGATGCCGGAATTTAATCACAACCCCCGGAAGCCGTTACAGAAGAGGCCAAGTTTGACCGTAATGGGAATAAAAGGATGCACTCAATTAGATGGAAAACGGCTACTTAACTCCTAAATATTGCGAAATTTTGACCAGTTGCATTGATTTTGCCTCAGGGAGGCGAGAGTATTTTGGAGAAGATAACTGAGACCTACAGGTCACTAATCACATGGGGTTGAGAGCTTAATTGGAAAGATAAAACTGATGAATAGAACATACGTTAAAGTAATACTTGTCATTGGGAACTACATTGCTTTGTAAGAGATGTGGCACCGTTTCAAAACCACCATCACAGTCCACTGGCAGTGGAAACATCTGCGCTGAATTTTTACCCCAACTCATGCACTCATTTCGGTACCTAACCGTTAGCACATTCAACGGTCTGCACGCCGGCGAATCGGCCCTTAGCATCCAAACTACTGAAGAAATGATCCGAAGCGCTCACTGGACTGGACATAACATTACTTATACAGTGTCTCCGTTTTGGAAAGGTGGTAGAGAAGGGGGGTTACAAAGACAACACGGGTAGCAACCCACAGCCTCAACCACCTCCCGAAAACGGCTAGGGTTGCACGCATTGGATGAGCGTTTGTGTGGTCCATTCAGAGCGGATGACTTCGAAACTTGTAATAGGTCTATCGGTAAGCACCTTGTCATAAGGATGAAGGAGCTTCCCCATTGGTACAACTGCTTTAAACCACATGACAAGCCACTGAACATCAGACAACCTAGCACCGACAGTCCCTCCATAATGGTGTTGCTTGGAAACAGTAGTTAACGTGGATTTCAAAGGCACTACAGAGTGGAACGACTTGCGCCTAGAAAATTGAACCAAATACGAAAATCCACCTCATTTTATAGTGGTAAACCCCCGCGGATTGTTGATCCATACGCAGGGACAGTGCTTCCCTGGAAAGTTAATTATCTTTCCGGATCTACGACAATGGCTCTCAAAGCATAGGGAGCAGTAAACCATTGAGTAAACCAAATTTATTGGCTTTTAGAAAAAAATTTTCAAAGCAGGTGAGTAATGTTTGTCAGCATACGGTCCTTAGTAGCCGGTTTTTCTTTCGAATCCATTTCGTGGAACCGGAAACTAGCCCACATGACGGTGTGGTTTATCTGCCTGCATATGTGACTGCTCTATCGAATGAACCCCCAAAAGTATAAACTTCTCTTGAAGAAGCAGTGTTGTTGGCAAGAAATGATTTCCATGCCAATAACTCCTTGAGAAAACAAACTCACAAGAGCCACGGAGGTGGCATTGATCCAAATGGATGATTTATTCTTCAAAAGGAGACAACACAATGGAAATCAACTGGATTGATAGATTTACAACCACTCAGAAAAGCGCAGTGTGTTTGGTCCTGAAAAACTATGTGCCAAACTATTCGCCGTGAATTGGATTCATCACTTGTACATAACAAGATCAGTCAGGTCTGGCCTTGGTTAAGTTTCCTCACTTACTTCAGGGTTACCTGGCTAGTTATCCTGCTTCAAACACCAAAGTTTATAAGCACAGGTAATACACTAATCCACCACACCGGTAAACCATTTTTGAAGGGATTCGAGCCGGCTAAGCCGACGGTTTATCTTCCCTCAAAAACAACAGTATGGGAACTTTTCTGTGAATGATAACATATTATGCCCATACTAGGCAAAGATAAACACCTGGATGTAAAATGATATTATTATCCCACAAAAGAGGGACAATCGTTTAGGAATTATGTCAATTTTCCTGTTCTGTGTCAGGTTATAGACTGTCCGTACAAGTCAGTTCTGATTACCAAGTTGTCCAAATTTCAGGTCACATTTGGGCTTCATTTAGGAGTATTTTCATGGTACTCATCGGCATGTTCGTTTCAGGCATGGCAAGACGTTCTGCTGCGAATAGTATTCAAGTACCGTAATGTACATGAAGACCTGCCTGGTTTGGAAATTCTTCGAAAACAGTAAGTGAATGTTTTGTATTCGCCTATTTTTTTACAAAGTGCATTATTTTGGATACTACCTTTCCAGTGCTGAAACTGGCGTGTTTTCTTAGAAACTTGAATTGCACGAATCCTCCTCCTAATACGTAGTGCAACCTATCATTGAGTTGTATGTGTTAACAGACAGTGAGAATTTATATTTTTACATCCGTTGAAGCAGAAACAACTTGGATACACAATTTTCGAGATAGGGAATAGCAGCCAGCTGGAATTCACGCGTCACTGGGTTCAAACCCTTGTCGTCAGAACAGAAGTTTGCGATGTTAACCGCCAGGCCCAGTGAATCCTTGAATTCGTAAATAGAAGAATGCTTCAAGTTCCTGTGCGCTTCAATTTTTCGGAAGTATGAATAACCCCAAAAAACACTGGTTAGAAAGCAGCACATCAACTCTTCACTTCGGTTGAAAAATTTAAATGCGTTTCGACAGTGTCAGTAGATGTCTCATGGTAAACTATTTCGAAATTCATGGGAATTATATTAACTGAACGAAACCTCTTTCACTCTGTGACCACCGAAAAAGATTCACAAATGACGCGTAACTGGAATTGAAACAGTAGTGTTCAGGTCATTCGATACACACAGTTGCGCTTCTTTACAGATGGAAAACAGACAGAGGCGCAAATGAACACGACTCACACTTACTGCATCCTGGCAGCTGTAACGGCAATCTTGGCACTTCAAGCCACGACGAAATAATGGGGCTAAAAGTATATCCAAGACACCCTCGTGTCTCGATACGTTGATGCCGTATACTCCGTGCATAAGCTGCAAGCTGCGAACTAAACGTTCATTCTGACAAAAGCTCAGTAACGGTATACGTATTTGGTTTTTCCGCAGATGAGTAACCCCATCGTCTGAAGGGCGTGACAGGCGCGCCCACTCGTCATCCGGTTCACACAGAACTTGTCTAAATTTACCATGTATGGACAAGCGAACATGGTCACGACTTATTAATTTCTGTGATTTGCTCGATAGCTGGGATGTGCAGACCTGTAACACCCGTGGGATCCGCAGGCTAGATTGCATAATGAATATTTGGACTCTGTCAAAAGGGGTTTTGCTCGGTTGATTGAACGTTACCTTCCAAATGATAATCGCTAGAACAGGCTCCATTCTGTCATGAGGCGGTGATTCTGGGCCAAAAATATAGTAATTCCGCCAGCAGTTTAAGTTCCCAAGATGTTACCAGGATTTGAATGACAGCTAACGCCCAAAAAGAAATGCTGAAATCTGTAAACAAATGTGGGGGAACGTTTAATTACGCTTTGCTGTAAGGCCTTATTCAGTATTAGGATTAGAATTGATTAATCCACGCTGTACCGAGTAAATCTAATACCCCAGATAGCGGCAAAATAGTCTAAACTCGAGGTATTTTTCACTGAATTTCGGTGTGCTGTCGTCGGAAATCTTTTTGGAACCAGCCTTCGCAGTGGCTATGTAGATCTACCAGCCCTTGGAGATCAGCAGAATAGCCGAATCGTATGGTACCCGGCTTCCAACCAAAAATAGTGGATTCATTTCCTCCCAAAATTTCCTGATTTGTGTATTGTAGGTAGTTATCAACAAGGATGAAACAACTTCATTGCTTTCTTGACGGGACGCTACTCAGGTGTTCACCCCGTACGAATTCCTGGGAATTACTTCCCGATTTTGATAGGAACATTTAGTTATCCAGCAAAATCTTAGCTCTCCAAATCGCCCCTAGGTCTATCTAACGCCTTTGGGATGGACAATTTTCGAACCAGGCGTCTCTGTAGGACCTAAACGAATGTCAGACAATTGCTCCAGAACTGAGAACCTTTGAATCTGAATTTGACGACAATGATGGTGAAACTAGCTATCCTATTAAAGCCCCACCCCTGAATAATAAAATGCTGAAAATGATGAAGTAGCAACATTCATCCGTGGAGTCAAGCTCACAACTCCAAAAGAGTTCAGGATGCAGTTATCTAGGAATCAAATAATCCTTATCAAACAGGGCCTCAAGAAAATCTGTTGGTTACAAATCCACCTCTGAATCTTCCACACTTAAAGATGGTGTTGCGCAAACTTGCCTTCCTGTAGAACATCTGGAACGTTTGGCGGTGATGACATCGAGCTTCTAGCGTCAGAGAGAACAAAGCACTAGTTATAAAGGGCATTCCAAAATTTGCAACCACGGGAATGTTAATTTCAAAGTTTCCTCGGAGTGGCCAACCCGTTCCATAAAATATTTTGGACAAAGAACGTCGCAGCCAAAGCTTAAACACTGCTTTCTTGGGCTTTTACTGAAAGTCAGAACCAACCAGTGCATTTACAGCGTTATAAAACTTGAAGTTGGGCGGCGGTACTATCAGTGTGCTATACTGGCATTCTGGAGAAGCATGAAACTCTGCAGCCTCCAAATATGTTCGAATGTTTCAAGTTCTTGCGCTCGGTTCTCCGGGCGATGCTAAAAATGACCAGATTTTGTCCCTATTCTCTGGGGCGACCAAAGTCCCATGGAAGTATGGAATGGCGAAAACTGAGAACTGTAAGAAGAAGGAAGAATGCACCAGTGAAATCAATGAAGTTGAAGGTGTGGGAGACGATGAAGATGGAGATGACGACGATGGTGAGGATGACGATGGGGAAAATGAGGGCACTGGGACAGAAGATGAGGGGATAGAGGATGTCAACGATTAGGAGATACCGGTGGGTAACCCATGTAATAAAGTAACTCCGCTGTGTCAAAAAAAAATTTGGAAGCCAGGACAGAAGATATCATGCCTCAAACTGGAACGGGTTGGAGCTTTCCCTCTCAAGAGTACAGAGGAATCGGTGGGAGAGTTCGTGGTTGCCCCAATCGTGTAGGTTCACGATAGCGGTTTAGGGCATCATAATGGAAGCCAAGCTCGAAATGGAGGGCCAAATTCGGGAAGTGCCAGTATGGACTCCGACTGGTAAGTTTAAGAGCAATATACGTCGCATCTACCTGCTGGAAGCAGTAGAAGATGACTAGTTGCTTACCCACCCTAGGCGCATGCTCCCGATTTAGAAAGAGTTTGTAGCTAGAGCAATCGCACCGTTCCCGTTTATCCCATTTCTTGCATGCGACTGATTGAGTTGGTAGATCAGGGAAAACCATGATGCCTTTGAAGGGAGGTGATGGGCCTTTTCTTTCCACCTTATTGTGATACCCTTTTTGTTGTTTCCGTTTCGCGCCTAAACCATCCTTCTTGTTTTGACCTGAATGTACACCACTCTTTCACCTTGTTATCGCACGTCTAGTTTAAATCAACCAAGTGGGTTTCGCCGTCTTGTGTCCACCTTGCTTTAATTCGGTGTGGAAGTTGGGTAGGCGTAATACTTCCTACCTACTTATTTGTACGGGATCCCACTTGGGAATAGCGGTTCCAAAACCGCTGTATAGAAGCCTGCGTAAACCCACGATCCAGAGTTTGTACAGTTTTATTATTTTGTTATTGTAATCATGGTAACGCATTTGTTGATAAACCTAGAGTTGAACGATTTGACTTTTTGGGTTTTGCTGTAAATCAACATGGCCCAACTGATTGCTGGAAACACTCAATAGTCCGGTCGTTTAGGATGTACAAGAACGCATTTTATCATTCCAGTGCTACCGACCATGCAGTCTGAGGACTGAAGCGAAGTCCCCCGTCGGTATTTGTCTAACACATTTGCCTCTATCTAGGAGAAAGAGATCGCCTTGGTCAACTTTTGTATCAGTGATAATTTCAACAACGATGCTTGCAGTGAGTATGGTGCCTGCGGAGATGGTTTCTCAACATCTTTTTAAAGAGACTAAATTGTTTATTTTACGTCCTGTTAAAATATACATGAAGACATGGTCCGAGAATAACCAGCCGGCAATGGGTTATGTAGACCATATCTGACGGTGTGCGTATGAGCGTCTTAAAATCTGGATGTTCCTGAGGTTCATTCGATTCAGTCATTTGATTCGTTCCTCCAAGTATACCATTAGGACAGGGTGTACCCCTGAAGCCCGCGAACATTACAGGCTCCTTGCATTCGCAGAAGTTTGTTCATGTGGCGGTGAACGAGGAGTTCTGCAGGTGATTTTCTAAAAGCCGTTATGCCCGACTAAGATATCCACTTTAGCTACCGCTTTACTTTTTGGTTGAAGAGCTCATGAGTTGGAATGTGATGAGGTTCCGAAACATCGCAGTTCGCCCCTCTTCCACGGGGACCCTCATTCAACGTGATGAGGCAAAGGACGATTTTCTTGTTTTTGGATTCAAGGAGAGGCCATGGGAAATTGTGCCTAACTGCCATGCCAACGGAAGGAGGCACGAAGGCCGGGTTATTGCCAGGTTGCCCAAGCCTAGAGAGGGGAAGTCGAGATGCAGAGGTCGGGTTTGAATCATGGACCTTCCACTCATAAATTCGTGCTCTAACTGCTGAGAAGAGTTTTTTTAATCCACGTGTTTGACGGTCAGTCGCGAATTGCATGGCGCCCGTAACAATTCACCACTCAAACAATCGGCAGCTCAAGCAAACCCTGGCTGGTTTGGTAACCTGGTGACTACTGGTCCCATTCCTAACATACAGTGTATTCTGCTGTATCGTCTTACTCCCCCATACACTGGCCTGCGGTCAGCATCTTTAGGGGTAAATTTTATTTAGAATTTCACAGTTTAACCCCAATTTATTCAACTAGTATTTCGCCTGTTTTAAATTAAATGCTAGTTGTTCAGCTGTAACATTCTTTCAATGATTAGACACCAGATCAGCGGAAGGAAACACGAGAACTGAGACCCTGTGGGGTTGCCCAAGACTGAACAGGAGCAGTCGAGATGCATAGGTTGAGTACGAACCACGACCCTTACCCCCGGTCAGCAAGTTCGCGCCTCAACCACGAAGCTGTCTCGAGCTCTAGCCTGTTAGTCCCCGCTTGGTATAGCCTTCTTATTAATTCTGAAGAGTTTTTTACTTTGAGGTCTTCATAGCAAGTGCCACTCAGTTTACAGCTAAAGTGCTTGTAGCACGCCTGCAACATTAGTGCAAAAAGCTCCTGAAAAATTAATAAAGCGACCCTTTTAAATGCTTGAACTCCTCAAATAGTTGTGAGATTGCCTAGTTTGTTGCCAGAATCAATTAGGTAGTTATCCGTTCACTTAGCTGCAATCAGAGTAGACTACGATTGTTTTGGATGGCCTGTCCCGTCGTATATATACTGCACTTATTGGCATGTGCCTGACTCAAATTTGTGGTCTTTATGAACTATGTCCCAAAATGCCCTTTAAATAAGATGATCCATTCCCTAAAGAGTAACTCTACGTTTGACAAGAACATGATTTCTTACAGCTTTAACTACTAAAGTAACTCCAACAGGCAGATGAACGCCCTAGCTGTTAAAATGATCGCAACCTGAAAAATGAACTTTTCGGAGCTTTTGACTGTTGCGCCTGCTGGATCGGGTCCATTCCCCAAAGCAATTTCACGCATAGTTGCATCTATCCTGGTCCATGTGACCAAACTTCATGGTCATGATTTGCAATTCGCAACCCCTCTCACTAATTATCAGTGTGACACAGGCCGTAATTAAGAAGAACTTGAAAATGTCATCATCTCCCCAAAACTGCCTTCTTTTACCATCACTATTCTGTCTGTTGAAAGGGAAGACCAGAAATTGCGACAGCTTCAGCTGGATTTCGTTATTAATTCACACTACTGTCAAGTAATACAGTAGGCTGAATGACGTGCTATTTTAGAAGCCCAACCCTAGCTCCGCTGTTTGATTTTTTATTCTAGATGGACGTACCTGACATTACTGTATAACATGACTTTCCCGAAGAAAATTCCAAGGCATCAGAATGAAACTGACTCCAGAAAGATCAAACAGGCTATCATTCCTGCATGTTGTATTGCAATGGCACTTGGTTCATCTCAGACACATTCGGAAGTGAGTATCAAAACACTGTTTATCTGCGTCACACATATTTTCATTCGCTGAATGCTTAATCCTCTGCACCAAACTCGTTTTATCCCGCCCCACACAGCTACCATCTGTACAGCTGAAAGACTTCAGTTTCGATCTCTTCTTCAACCTGTTTCTCCAGAGCTGGCCCCGAGAGGAGATTGCTGACTTGTTTACCATGTAGTAAGTTATTTGATTGAGCACACGCAAAAAGTACCTATAAACCAAGTAGACAATTTCAGATCAGTACTTTGGGATGCACTCGGGGTTGTGAAATTATTGCTTAGTCACGCCAGCCCTAACTTCTCCCTGCCGTTAAAGTGGTTCATACCGATATTGGAGCCTAGGTGGCTCGTAACCAATTCAGCACCACGCCGTACAGGTATTGCTTATCCGTGATTTCATTTAACCCACAAGGTTTCGAGTTTGAACTTCATCCGGTGTGAAACCGTTCAGTGGGACTTGATGATCAACTAGAAGTATCCCTAATTTGCAAACGCCTTGGTTAAGGTATAGTGAGCTTCGCTGCTTGGCCTCTGGGCAAACGGCGGTGAAGTTCTTTAGGAAGCAAATAGCCAGACATGAAACAAAACTAGAGGAAGAAGCCACAGTGGAAGCTTCCGTCACGAATATTTTACAAGGCGTCATACGAGTGGTCAGGGCAAGATGTTGGCGCCTGTTGTTTGAGTCAGTTCATCAAGCGTCCAGTTAGTCTGATCGGACAGCTGATATGAGCAAACCATCATTTTGTTTGACGCAGGCACGTTCGATGGCAAACGCTGGAGCCAGTGGACAGTACCGTTCTGCAGGCACTTAAAATTCCCCTTTCAACTGACTGAACTTGGTCAAACAAGACCATGTGATTCTTAAAACAATTACACCTCATTTTCTCCTCATCGGAAAGCTCTCCTCGAATTCTGATTTGACTTAACTGGTTAGACTGGTAGGGTTGCTACTAGTCTTTGCGTTTGTTACAGCTATTATATGTATTAACAATTATATATGCATATATATATATATATATACAATATATGACATTCTTCATGTTCATGCCGTTCTGA
This sequence comes from Opisthorchis felineus, assembly GCA_004794785.1. Taxonomy (NCBI): domain Eukaryota; kingdom Metazoa; phylum Platyhelminthes; class Trematoda; order Opisthorchiida; family Opisthorchiidae; genus Opisthorchis; species Opisthorchis felineus. Next base: position 72,448 of record SJOL01004701.1, on the reverse strand, counting down.
TGCTTGCACACAGTGAATGGGCTGTACTCAAGCCTCTTCATTCACAATTCACGTATGACCTTGAACCTGCTTGACGGCCGACCATTGAGCACCACTCATTTGCAATCACAGGTGATATTTACTGAGAAATCTGGGCAAAACATATCGGTTCCCATAGCATTTCTGTCTTTGACCAATTGCTCCAAATCCTTCTTACTGACAATGGAATCTGTTCGCAACTTTTCTGTAGCAGAACGCCCGGCGAATAGTTCTTTGTTTCACAGGCCTCACAGTTCCCTCCCATACAGTTCCTCTTGGACTGAGGGTCAATGTGGATCACACTTACCATCGTCCAGCTCTCTCAAATATCCGTGCTGAAGCCAGTCATGTTGTCTGTGACAGATATATCCAGTATTTTAGGATGAGGATAGAGGAGGATAGATTGAAGTGTTTTTTAACAACAATTTCGCTTGGTTTTATCTAGTTACCAAAGCCAAGTTAAACGAAATTTCGAATTGGTCCATGTGATTTCGGAGGAATGGGTAGGATGCGGAGATAAGTATTTTACAAGTAAAGCAAGTTGATCGTTCCAGCAATGAACTATTCCATTCGTCCAAATTTCATTGCTTTCATTCTGTTTTTCTTTAGCTCTGACAACTTCAGCCTCATGAACCAGAGTGGCCTCGTTAATTTTTTACAATCAGTAAGTTTTCATTGTGTGTGACTGTGACTCCGGATAGAAAACGAAACACTTTTGTTCCAGTCGGGCAATTTATTGACTCAGTATACCTGATCATATGATCCACTGTTATGGCGCTTGTCCAGGGTTTATATTTTTGCGGAAGGAACAAACGCTGCAACCTAAAGGATGTGATCAACGCGACCATGGCCTACTTTTTTTCAAGACGAGTCACCGATTATCCGTGAATTGCGTTGTCCTATTTCAATCAAATCAACCTTATTGTATATTCCACCCGAGACGTCGGCGGTTCTGGAATTTACCAAGTGCTCGAAACAGTAGATAATGACGATACCCCTGGTTACGCGGCCGATTATTTTTACGAGCTTGGCTGTCTCACTGCAATCGTTTCACTACCAACCGAAATGACATCTCCGGTCCATTACTGTATATTCAAAATGCACAACGCACAGGCCCTGTCACTTTGTATGGTATTGATCGGGCGCTTTACTATCATGTAAAGTGAAAATTTGCATTTGGGTTTAATGCTTGTGAAAATGTGCATAATCGCAACAATTGTCTTCATGCATCCACTTTTGGGTCGCTTGTAAACTCATCCGCAAATGATCCTGTGCCTGGCGCCTGTGAGTTGATCGTCAAATCAGTTCCAAACTTCGAGGGCTTGTTTCACACCTAAGATGTCGTGAAGCCTAAATCCTAAGTAAAGGTTCAGAGACGGTCTCGGTTAGTTCCAAAAGGAAACTGCACTCACAAAAAAATAACGCAGCCAGATGAACTCAAATTAAAACTGGAATAAGAATGCAATTACTTAAAGTGCAGAGGACTGGCAAACGTACTCTGGTGGGACTAAAACCCGTAATCTCTCGGTTACAGTGTAGTCCCCCAACTAAGATGGCGGCTGGAGGTTCAACTCCCGTCCAAAGCCCTACCTGTTTTCGCTTGCATTGTGTGGATTTGACCTACTAACCAAGATTACAACAGGCTGCACTTCCTGTACATCATTTAATCAGACTTCAAGCATAACCTATTCTATTTACAGACTGTCTCAGTGTCCTCATTTCAAAAACCGCCGGAATCAAGTACCACCAGACAAAGTCGAGTCACCAGACCACGGAAAATCAAGCATGTAAATTTGATGCACTGGGAGGCAAGACATTTCTATCGAACAAAAAGTCAAAGGAACATCAATCAGCCAACTCAGCGTCCCAACCTGATACCATCCTCCAACAAAAATTTGGACACGAATCGTTCTCGAAGTGAACAGCGACAATCTCGGTCACATCCTGTAACTACCGCTGGCGTTCATTCCCCAAGACCACTAACTCATGTAAATAGCCAGCGACAGAAACAGACAGTTTTCCCGGCCATAAAACTTAGCCAATCCGAGTTTCGAACAATTGTTCAAAGATATGAGACGGATCCGGTGGTCAGACATCAAGGTGAGTCTCGTTTGAAACAGGGAGTGAAATCGGGAGAAAAATCAATATAGGATAACTCCCGTTTCTTTGTCAATGTGCCGAAGTATTGGTAGCTCGGCTGAGATCATTGGTGGTTGATTAGATGGCCGCGTTTGGCATTTGGTTTGCAAACGTTTCGCCCCACTCGTGGAGCTGAGTGATACTTCCTCCTTACCTAGGTGCTCTTATACAGTTTTTCAAGAGTACCTAATATCCTCTCATGTGATTGGCTAATTGTTATGCACCTTCCCTGTAAGGTTATCCCCCCGTTTGAGATATGCACTGCGTTGTGGGCTGTATGTCTGATATTCCATTGGTTGGTTGGATAGCCTCTTTGAAGTGCATTAAGTCACTTTTCTGATTCCCTTTACTGGTTAACCAGAAAGTGGAACCACTGATAAAAATTCCATTACCGATTTGCCTGCTGTGCGGACTTCCAAGTGGCCACCGTAAATCATGGTACCTGACCAATTTTTACGAGGCAATTTAATGAATCTAAGCTAGAGCATACAGATATGACCAAATAGCAAAAAAGCTGCTGAAATCACTTTTGTCCGGCAGATGAAAAATTTACTCGAGAAAACGTCTTCTTTTGTTGCTTGAGCTGGTCGGATTAATTCAGTAGTATTTATGGATTGCTGAAGCAGTCGTTGTCTGGTTATACCAATCATTGTCCACAAATTTTCTCAACCGATTTGTCTTGTTTTTTTTTCTCGTGTCCTTTTCACTTGTTCTTTGTACCGGATCATTGGCGTCAAAGTTTTTCATTTGAGCAGTGAGTTGGGTTAGTGGCGATGAGCAAATTTCTAGATTCGAAGTATATTTATTGTCCGTAATTTTCCAAAAGTAAGTGGACAGAACGCGGTTATTGTCTGAGTGTAGTATCACACCCAACTAATATATATCCCGTTCGATGTACTGCTTAGAAACCGTTAGGCCTCGTACTCTCATGCCAGTGATTTGGTGCAACGTTTTTAGCAATCAACCAAATAGACAAACCGTACGATTCCCAGAACCTGTGCTGGGATGCGGTCACTCAAGATTTCACTTACTCCAGGCAAATGCGAAATAACAATGTAACGTCATCAGGGTTTAAAAAGTATTTTGAGCATTTCCGCTCAAAAACTGCTGCTTTTCGCACGATTGATTTAAACTCGTAGATTGAAAGCTTCGATTTTCACGCTCTTAGTTTGCATGGTTGGTTTTGAGGACATCCAAAAGTATGCTAAATTTCATTTTTCTGATCCTCAGTTAAAAATCACTTTTAGGTGTTTCCTCCTATTGATTGTTTCCAGTGATCAGTTTGCTCAAGTTGAGTTACGCTCAAAACCTCAAAATTCGTTTCGCACATGCGGCACTATGAATATAGAGTAACATAATGATCAAATGGCGCAAACCTTAGATCGTGTGGTGAATCCGGCTTCTCTACTTGTGGTCATGTGATGTTGATTCCAGATGGTATCCTGCACAAACAAAGTGGGTGGGAACAGTACGCTCAGCCAAAGTTCACACAGAGTCAAAATAAAGTCGTCACAAGATGAAGCCCATGTGGCTGTAGTAAACTAGGCGTGGGATGACAAGATCTAAAAGCAATTTACATTCAAGGGAAAAACAAGGAAAGGAGGAACGTGCACTAAAGGGAGACAACAAAACATGGAATCTCGTTGTACACAATGAGAACGGAATGAAAGAATGAACAACTTCTCGGCAATTACTTCCCTGTGGTGATTTTCAATATAATCCTATCTGTGTGGTCATTTGTGCAATAAATTTTTCCCAAGGTAGTGAACTTGACTGAACCAACCTAACTTGGTCCACTCCTAGTGATGAAATGAACGTTACAGAGAGACAGGTCGTTACAGAGGGTCGTCCTTCCTAATTATTTCGTTGTAATTACCCAGACTCTGGTTTTAATGCCCATGAAAGCGCTACTCAGCTGCCGGGCGTAACACTTGTGACGAGCAGTATCTAAGTCAACCCCCTTTATGAAAATCACATTTATTTGGTAAAATTTTGCCTCCATCCAACCAGGACGACTATCTGCTCAGGGATTCTACCGTTTCCTTTTGTCACGAGACTATTTGACCCTTACCCGGGTGCGGAAATTTGGTGAAGCACTAGACCAAATGCAGACCATGAGATTTCCCTTCTCCCACTACTACCTCCAATGTGCGCAAGTCATTGTTCAACCGGCACCCGCTCCTTTTGAATTCAACTCGCAGAATGGTGTGAGCGGCCCAATCGTCTTGAGGAATAGGATCAATTATATCAGGGCACTTCGTCAACTTTTGCTGTTGGGAACCCGGTAAGTACAAATTCCAAAATGGTACTTTAGTCTCACAGCTCGAATTCAAGGATGACTGAAATTCATTAAGAGCTGGCGAGTCTCACTCGTATTACACAACCATTAGGTAATGCATGACCAATCAAAGTTCACAGTAGTTTGAGTATTTCACGCCGTTTTGGGTTTCCTAACTTTCTTGAAGCATCGCGTTGAGTATCAGCTAAATTTTTTGTCAAGCAAGCAACTGATATGAGGACATCAGTAGTTAGTTGGCAGCGGAAAACTGGAAACGGGTTATTCGTCCAGAAGCAAAACGGTTTATTACACAGTAACTGATGGATTGATGCTGATTTTCTGGAATCTGGAAACGGATTTCAGAAAGATTGCCAAACATTATTAACTTACAACGTTGAGAGCTGAAAAGACATAATTGCTCGTTTCATTGCATTAGGCTTCCTGATATCAGGATGAAGTGGACTACGTCGTATACGTTGCACTTCTCAGTTAGGCGATTGGAAAACACTTCCATGACGGTGTTCCTTGTGAACAACTGAAATTTCATTTGTTCTTCTGGGAGGTTTTCAGCTGTTTGCATGAGATTCGGATACAATGGCTTAGTTGTTCAGCACTCACATATCCGCGATGCACACTTACCACGGTAACATATTAAGACTGTATAATGGTTATCCAGTTTACTAGAACCTAGTGGTGTTTCGAGATAAATTAAATTGAGTATTTACAGCTGTTTTGATATGACGGAGACGTCTTCCTACTTATCAAAGGCAAAAGTGGTGATTATTGAGAAATCTACGTGTCAGCTACCGTGATCTACTTCTGGTTCGAATGGGTTTCGCAAACTGTGAGAAATATGACTGGGAGCATATTCCCAAGAATCGCACCGCACACAACATGCCCCAATCAGCCCGATAGGTCAAACCACGTGACACAGCCTACCTAGTCATTAATATCCACGGGGCCAGCCCGACCCAATCTATCACGTGGCATAAGACCATTCCAAAGTCCTCCGACAAAAGTCACCTTTAGCTCTCCAAGCAGTCAGATTCCGAATGCGATAACCGACATTGTCACAACCGTGTCACGTGGGAGATTCGATCTTCCCAAGGCTTGATGATGAACCCCAAGTGACTCTCAACGTTGTGGAACAACTCTACTGACCAAAGTTACTGTGAAGTTATGCTGCTATTTCCCTCTTTGTCATAATCCCTATGATGATGATAGGGACAACTGAAATTATGTATTCTTAAACTTAGGTGTACCGAGTTATCGTGCATCATTTCACTCCATTCTTCAGCCATATTACATTCAATCGGTAGTTAAGTTGTTAGTTGTTTCAGCAAACAATGCCGCACGTTTATTCGAGGCGAGGTTTACGGTCAAAAATGGGGCAACTGTGAGTCGATTTCGTGTATCAGCTCCACTAAACCAGTCACCATCCGCTGTGGAAGTGAACTGATAAATAAATTCTGGTGGCACAAGACTGTCCGATTGTATTATCTCTCTTGGAGGACAAACAGCTGAGTGAATGGTTCCCTCGGGAGAGACTATAATGGAAAAATCATTTGCTTTTCTTGGAAGCTCTTCCTATGGGTGTATTTTTCGACGATGACTGATCTACTGGAAGGTTTGTGTTACAAATAAGTGAAAAGGCAGAAATGCCCAACATTTATATGACCCTGGCTAGTGGGTTGTATAGTCAGTATTTGTCCAAAACGTGATGGACACTATGTTATTAGTATCTGAACCAGAAAACATCTATTTCAACTAACAAAGTTGATGCTTTCATGGCTCTTGACTATGTCGACTAATGTTATCAGAGAATGTTGAATAAAGATATTTCCTTCCGAAAAAGTGATATGCAACGGCCAGACGTGTGTCCAACGGATGAACAATTCACAATTGGCAGTGGATTTTTGCCGCTGACCGTGAGACAGTAGAATCCCCCCACATATTCCTGATGGTTCCTAGCCAAGGTGGAGTGCGTAATGAATTGAAAAGTTAGAACCGAACACCGTTACTGCTGGGCTACGCTAGGGAAAAATCACTGGGAATAAATCGTAATCCAAAAGACCTCGACTGATGTCTAACTAAATAGGACGGAGGAATTGGGTGATTCTGTGATTACGGCTCAGCTTATTTCCTCGGAAAAGCGTCTGATTAACTAGGAATAAAATTGAATGTGTTAGGCGGCTTGTCAGACAAAAGTTTGAGGTGATATGAGAGGGCAGCCTGCACTTACAATCCATGTCCACATCTGGATCTTATGTATGGCAGTTTGCACTGAGCCCCTTCATTGGGACAACCTGATGATTTCCAGCCGATGCGCAAAAATTACTGGGTTCTCCGGGAACTCTTAGTAATATCACAATGCGCTTGAAGGAGCAACCCTTCGGTATTTTGAATATCGACCCAAATCATCCGTGAGGCAAATATGTGTCGTGTATTCAGTTGATGGACGAGAGATTCATTTGAATGTTGTTTGATTCTTCAGTTCATGTGTGAATGCGAAAGTTGTGGTCCAAGGTAGATAAGAACACTCATTGGGATTAAGGAAACCACACCTAGGTAATTTTACCTTCTTACCTATTCAGAGTACATGATTAAGTCACTATGGGCGACCTACATCAGGGGAAGAGCGGTCGAGATTAGTTGGACTATTAAACACCAGGTAATCCGGCGAGGCACCTCTGAGGTCAATATTAATTGTCGTCATGTGATTGACTGGACCGTTATAAGCGATGAGTATCGAGCTAAGAATGGTAAAAAATCGCACAAGTCACAACTGAACATTCGTCACCCGAGAAGCCAGCTTAGTCCACACCCAAGTGGATCACAACGCTTGTCAGTCATTCCCAGCTGAACGGTATAATGTCCAACTAAAAATAGGAAGGTCGTTGATTCAATCCTCCGTACAGCCCCGTGATACGCGTGCTACCCAAGAAGCAGGTGTACTGTTATTTGCTTTTTCGTGCAGACTCCCTTGGCTGGCAGGCTAGAAATTCAAAAATTTTCACTACCTACAATTTGTAAGCAAGCGTTTGGTGGGCTGCATAGCAAAACCATGTGCCTACCAGTGACTAAACGTCTGTCATGTTTTAACCCTTGTAAGTCGTGGATTATGAGATAGATTACAAGCAGCTGTTGAGTCACTCATCATCAAGTATTCACGGTAACTCGCGCACCACAAGTTGATAAAATAACTTCCTAATACAACTGTGCAATCAATAAGGAAGCAAGTGAGCGTAACACCACGTCACAAACAATAGACGCCATCCGTTTTCAGTGGTGAGAGCAACTTTGAAGGATCTGGTAACAAAACCAGCATGCCTCGTTCAAAATAGTACTCTTCCTGAAGAAAACTACTAACAACGTTTCTGAAAAAATTTTGACAGCCCACGACCGGTTTCGCCCGTCTTGAGGTTCACAAAGTAGGCGGGCTCCTCTGGTTTACGTAGACGCTATGTTGTGCTTGAACCCAAGTTACGTTTCCCCTTTCCTTGATGTTTCCTCCATTTACCAGAGCGAAAAACAAAGTTAGAGAGTCAGTTTCGCTGTAGCCTCCCCAAATCCTGGATTCACACCATCATCGTTTTTTAACTGTCCCCTACATTTTTGGTTATGCCAAAAGCATAAAAGGGAGAAATAGACTCGATTTCCGCTCTTATGAGAGTTTACAAGCTATAAATATCCTTGGTCACGCCGGGATCTTAGCCCCAGAATTCTGTTTGAGTCGACTGTGTTACCGCTATTCCACCATCGCAGTATGGGTTCACTTGAGGTTTAAGAAATTTAAGTACTTTCAAAATTTTAGGAATCAATTAAAAAGTATTCGACTGATTAGTTAATCAAGAAAACTAAGAATTCAGGAAATTTAAGAGCTCGAGATGGCTCAGTGGTTAAGGTGTGAACTTTCTGACCGGACAGTCCGTGGTTTGAACCCGACCTCTGCATCTCAACTGCTCCTGTCTAGGCTTGAGCAACATGGCAGTATCTCGGCCCTGGTGCTTCCATCGGGTGGCGCGGCAGCTAGGCACCGAAAGAATGCTACAGCTGAACCATACCATGTATGAACAGACTAACCTGTTCAAACTTCAGCCATGTAAACACTTTGCCCGTTAGATCCACTCATCTATTTTTCAGTAGATTTCAAACGTATGTGGAGCTACCTGACTAGGAAGTCTTGTAAAGTGGATCGACCGGACAACATGACAGTTGTTCGAGGTGTTGTGCAAAACCAGTTACATCACCTAAGCAGTAACACGTTAGCTTGTTGAGGTGTGGTCATTTGAATATGTTCGGTGTGCGCTGGTGGAGTGGTCGTATACTAGTTGTGCTCATCTCGCACGTCATACGACATGGATTAGAACCCAGCACGGCCAAGTATATGCACTGCTGAGGAGCTCTAATAGGAACAAAACTCGGCTACTGTCGTTCCTCTGTTTGATGTGGAGTAGCCGGAATAAATACACCCGAACAGGCGAAGGGCTTTTCAAACAACGTGGCGTAAATACGTGTCTGCTATCTCAGAAACCATCTAGAAGCAATCTTGCAACCAGCTTCTCCCCTACATGACTGGGTCACCTTTTGCTCTATGTGATAATTTCAGCTCACTGCTGAAAGTTGCACAACTAACCATACGCCCATACATTGCAACGATACATGAATTGTGGTTAGGTGACATTGTTAGCCCCATTTTTCAGTGGCCAAAGGTATAAGAAGAATGTTTACGGGCACTGTGACAAATTGGCAAAAATTCGCGTATATTTGTTCCAACGTAGCTGGAAGTTAAAAGACCATTGAGCGAACATTCACTCAAGGATACTAACCGGCCAGAAAGGTTGCATTGCTGGTTGTTCGCAAATAGATCTTCATTGTAAAGCCGATGCAAAATACTAAATTTATATTCGTCGAGGGATTTGCGGTTATTTGGATGTTTCGTTTGCGATACCTTGTTGAATACCATAGTTCACCTTCGATTTCTGAGTATTGTAGACTGTGAGAACTGTTTGGTTAACACTCCTCAAGAAAGGTCGCACATTCTGGGTTCCCCAGTTGTAAGATCCTCATCAACAAATGCATTTATTAGTCGTTACATTGATTAGGCGGCTTTTCTAAATAATACGACACTGGAAATGAGATAACATTTCATGGTTCGTTATCACCAAGGACGTTAAATCAGAACCCAGTAACACGTGGTCTTTTTCAGATACCTGCTTCATGTTCGCCCCATGTAGGATTGTGTTTTGTGTGTTTGCTTACTTGCTCAAAAGTGGTCACAGCATATGAACGCGGACTCGGCGTTTGACTAGATTTTGACTAGTGCCAGACGTGACAGTAATCCATCAGAGCTGTCCGCATGTGAGAGAACACTCTGCCTCCCGGAGCACTTCCCACCCGACCCTGTGCTGAGTGGAAGTGACCGAGAGGTGGATAGTGTGTAACAAGGCAACGAAATGTGAAAACAGTAACCAGTCGGGTAGACTACTTTGAGCTCCGGCTGGGAAAGTATACGCAGTGGTTTACTAACTTTTGAATTTTCTGGAGGTGAAAACATTCCGCTCCTTAGTTTTATGCCATGTGTTTGGATAAGCTTTTCCCAAACTAAGAACACCGTCAGTTACATCCAGCCGGAGCTTCAACGGCATTGGTACTCCCTTTCTTACCACATTTTTACGCAACCATCCACGAAGTTAACGAGACGAGTTTTTATGAATTAGAACGGCTATTAGTGTTCAGATAGACTTCTTGTCCTGTGCACGACAAATCTCTATTTCAAGCATTTCCCTTTCTAGATGTTTGCTTTTAGAATGTTTCGGCAAACCATCCGCGCAACCGGTGGTTCCAGGACCGGGAAGAGGTCGGCAGGCCGAACCGGAATTGTTCATTTTCCCCTCTTTGATGACGGACCCAAGCAAAGAACAAAACATACTGCAAGAGACTAGTATGCGAGAGGCATACGCCATTCCAATCGAAGTACGTAAATGAGTGAGGTGCCTCGTTGTTCGAAGATCGATACACAGATGCATCTAAGTTTTCACTCAATTAATTACCATGCTCATTTAGTCATTTGTCACCGACTATTCAACGGGTTGTATTGGCGATTTCTCGCTTTTTTTGTAGCAGTCACGTTATATAAACTCACTGACAACCAACAGCAGTTAGATCCGATAAAGGCGCTGGATCACCGACAAACCATCGATTTTTCCACTTGTCTTCATGTACAACGCTTAGAAGCACAATAATAAGATTTGGAGTACCTGGAAATTGGTCAACCGTTTCGCACCAGTGTAGTTCTTTAAGTACAACTTATTCCCTATTTTAGCTAAGGTCACGATTATCGGATCACACTAGCACACTACTTATGAAACGTAGGTTATTCTATTTTATCGGTCATCATTTTGAACAGATAGACTCAATAGAATAGTAGATGTAGATTCAATTATGCTTGTTCTGTCGGACTTAAGAAATGTGAAACTTTGTAGGACAGTTAAGCTAGTGAGTCACTCTAATGTTTTGTGAAGGAAACGTAATATTTCCTGAATGTGACTATTTCGGATCGATCACAACAAGGAGAATTAATCCCACCCGAAAATTTCCGCTTCGTTATAGACCACTGAAATATTGCGTTTGAATGCAAACCTCGTTCTATTCACTACGATGAAATTATGGTCTAGCCTAGTCATAATCATCCATATTCCATCCCAAACTCCTCTGACATCTAGGTGTTTCGATAAATTGAAGGGATGTTCTATTTTTGGTGCTAACTTACGTGGTCGTTGGTTCGTTCACTGAAGTGGACAATTCGTTTGTATACGATTCGTCACCAACCGAATGCGTCTTTCTCCAGTGAAATGGAGCGTTGTAGTAGGTCTATGTTGATCGGTGGTTTACATATCTTGTGTTTGGTTTTATGCGCTTGGGAATGACCTTCACGCAAGGTTACTTAGTTGATTGGACAGTTCAGGCCATGGAAACGTTAGCCTACGTTCTGATTGGTCGACATCCACACAAACGTTGAACTCGGCTAACTTGGAACACATTCATTGGTTAGCTTTCATATAGGCCGTGGACATGACTGCTTCTTGTTCTTCGCTGAGCGCCCTAAACCGCAGTACTCTGTCTCTTAGCTGTTTGGTCCGATATTCGCTAAAATGTGACTAAATTGCTGGTGCTTTGCTGGTACCCGGAACGAAGCAGTGTGTCTATCTCGATTTGCCGGTTGACCGAAGTAGGCTTGTTACAAAAATTCTCCCAGATATCCTGTGCCTCAAAAATTTAACCTTCATCTAGGATGTATTTTCTCTTCGTTTATTAGGGGAAAGAATCCTGATTACCACGTTATACTATTTCCTCCGCGTCCCTATTTTTTCCATCTCGGTCATTATAGAATTTCTCATCGTCGGTATTCTTCCATTCGCATTTTCCTCAACGTTCTTCACTTGTCATCCTCTTTCACTGACGGTCAGAAAACGCTATCAAATACACATAACATAAGCCTGGTATTTACTAGGTATGCTCAGCCTGTGACAACTTGTGATATATATATATATATATATATATATTCATTTTTCCCTCTCCAACTATCTCAGATTGTCCTGGACGTGATCAACAAGGCTGCCTTTCTTATCACTCCATACCCGCTGGTACTGGTTTTACGCGTTCAGCAACTGAGGTAACTGACTTTTGTGTGCCTGCCCCCTAACACGGTTGAATGATACTCAATTCCACTTAAAAGTTTAATCGAGACAATTAAGTGAGGTTTCTGTTGGTAGTCAATTTATACCGAAATGTCGAAAAACACTACACATCTTCATCGTCATCGGTAGTCATCAACAATGCACTTCTCCCCGCAAATCTCCATGGCGATTCAAACTCGTAACCTCTCGGTTAGCGGTGCAAGACTAAACCGGCGGCCACGAGTGGCTGATTATTTGTATGATTGATTCTACCTAAGGGCAAAGTTTCTTCCGAACGTATTGCTTGTGATTTCTGCAGTATGTTCGCATATATACGGTGTACCCCCACAGCGATATGAACCTGAATAAAGAACGACCCATACTTATGGACACCTTCTGAATTCCTGTTTGGAGTAAAATTGAAGTTGTAGGTGGTTGCAGGATCTCTGGAGTTCATGCTCAATTCACTCTCGTTTGAACAGTCGTCCTCTTGTCCCGGCGCAGTTTTCCTAGTGAGTCCACACCAAAAGCTGCTCACCAAGCTTCAGGAGTCTGTGGCGTTACCTGACTGGGAAGCCCTGACAGGCGAGCAAGTCAATCAACACAAGTAGGACGGCTCTTGGTTTGTCGTTCCAGTGGTCGGGCCAACCAATCACATCACTCAAGCGTGATCGCATTCCCCTGTTCGGATGTGAAAATTCGGGTGCGTCCAGTGTTCACTGGTGGAGCAGTGGTAACACGCTCGACTCGCGTGTCAGATGTGCCGGGTTCAAGACCCTACTCGACCAAGGATATGCACTGCTGATGAGCTCTACAACCGAAGAGTCAGGGACATCTAACTAATCGGAATAAAAGACGGGAAACATGGTCTCATGAAGCCACAGTACCTTTCAAGACTGAGTGCAATAACTGCAAATGGTGGAATTCGGTCGTTAGTTATGCCTCATGGATGAGTTTGAAGAAAAAACTACGGAAATTTTCTTCTTCTCAACAGACCACGTGAAAACAGGTGAAGGTTAATACTTCAAAGTGGTTTAAACCGATACACTACATCCCAGAATGAGTTGCGACACCGGAGTATGTCGGCCAGTGAGTGAGCATCAGTGTGGATGTGTGAGAGTTTTAACACGGGAGATAAATGAGCGCTCATTTCGGGCCCTTACTTGTCAGTTCCATTTAACCCGTGTGGGCGGGAATGCACCCAACGCAATTAGTTGCCTTCTGTAGTTATCGCATACTTGTACGGCATCTGTTGTTTAAATCCAATTCATTTGGTGTTTGCACCTACCTGAATTTCAAAATAGTATACAAGTCCCTGGTGTGAAGCACGAGGGAGCTTGAAGATTCCGCGTGAATCCCATGCTATGATTTCTGAGCCATGGTTTCCATAGTCCAAGAATTATGTGGAAATGAAGTAGAGTCCAATCTGTGGGGACTATATAGTGATGAAGATAACCTATCGAATACGGCGCAACTAGGTAGCCTGGAAATGTTTGCATAAGTGAAATGTTTTCACAAGTGGATTACGGACGGTCATCTGGGCGAAGAATTCTTCACGATATATCTTCAACCGGCTTTCCATGAAGGTTATAATGTTAAAGCATTCGAAATTTAAAGAAAAACGATGGCCTAAGACAAAACGGTTAAAATATGATATTGAAAGTATTGTGCGGTCCAGCTAACAGCCCCTACGAACTTACTGTTCACAGTAGTCAGCTTATTATCTGGGCGTTGTTCACATGTTCCGCGTGTGTTAGTCTGGTGCTGCTAGGGTGGATGACGGTGAGCATTGTACCTCCGTTCACTCGGTGTCTTGTGATGCATTAAGACCTAGCAGTTACTAGTCCGTGTAAACAGTTTTGCTAGTCAAGAGGGACTACCTTCCGACACCCGCTTAGACAACGTCTTCGTCGTTTTGCCGAGATGGCCTGCCACTCAGGAACAACTAGGTCTGGGTACGCAAGTGGATGTGTTTAGAAGAAACAAATTTCGCTTTGACAGTCGACGTCAGTGAATCGTCCGTCCGTAATATCTGCTTCTGGTTGTTTCAGCATTTATTATTTGCAAGTTAAGGTTTGTGGAAAGAATTATTCACCCCATTACTGTTCATACTTGTAGAGACGAACGTTAAAAATAACAATATTATAGCAACTAATAATGAAACTAAAAAATAACAGTAGTAACGATAAATAATACGACAAATAAAACAATAACGAAACATGCATAGACGTGATACACTACTCATCAGGTTGCTGAAAATTCTTCGACAGTCCACCACCGGTCTCGCGCTTCTTGGGACTCATAATGTAGGCACACTCCCCGAGTTCCCGTCAACCTTACGTTCTACTTGAAACCAAATTCGACTGTTTTCAAGAAATACACTCATTTGCAAATAAATTTGGTTTTTTGGTGAGACTCACCAGGATCCCAGCTGACGTGTCTAAGCAACTGGAAAAAAACACATCATAAACGAGAGATTCAGATGGGTTTCTGGTGAGTCTACCACAAAACCCTTTTTTTGCAAATGAGTGAATTTCGCTAATAACGAAACATCCTTGGTAAGCTTCCTTTTTTATCAAGTAGACTTGGTACCGAATCAAACTTGAAATCATGATAATTCCCCCATCCATTTGCTTACTCCGTCTATGTCCTTTTAATCTCCACTTGTTTTGCTCATCTATGCCTGTCACTCACATTGCCTCAAAGGCCGTCACGTCCCACACCGGTGTATTCGCATGCGTGTTCGTGTGTGAACGTGCGCGCCTAACCGACTTACCCGCGCGCGTTCGTGTTCTGTTTGCTAAACCTGCCTTGACTCGTGTCCCGTGCGTTTCGTGTGACCGCCAATCAGAATCACGAGTGTTGTCGGAAGAGCCTATCGCAACCCAGACTTCTGACCCAACATTCCGCCCAACGTTGCTTGGTGTGCGGTCGTTGACACTGCACTGTGCCGGTCAGTGACAGACTTGTTGACGCACTTGTTGACGCTACGAACGTGGACAATAGAGGTTTATTGTATAAATTTGCTTACCCTTGTGTAATTAGTAACATAGAATGTCGAACCCAATTGTTCCTTTTGATACTCGGGATTGCAGAACATACGCGTCAGTCGGAGTTCCGTCTCGGGAACCTCAACACTTGCATACTTGGATATACAAGTATCCAGTAAATCTGTGGAGCAGAAACCCTCATACTGAGTATTGTCGTTTTACTAGACCTTCAGTTTTTCTCTCCAAAAGTGCATGGATTGCTAAGCCATGCTCGAGACGAAAAGCACAAAGTATTTTTCATGATTATTCTTTACCTCAGAGTAATTTTGCCTATCTTTGTAAGTAAAATTATCAACCACGTTTGATGCTCTCTTTGTGTAGACTGGAAACTCTTCGACAGCCAACGATCGATTTTGCCCTTATTGGGGCTCATCAGGAGGACGCGGTCCGACAACCTTATGTGCTACGTTATCTCACATTATGCAAGAGTCAACAGTTTGCATACCAGCTTGGTTTTCACTGGAGACTCACCAGAATCGCTGCTGAATCTCTCATTTGTGATATTCTTCAACCGAATGTGCTGCACGAGGTTGCCTCATGTTTCATTTGATTCAAGTGGAACAAGAGGTTGGCGGAAAATCGGGGACCGCGCCTACCTGATGAGTCCCAGGAAGGGAGAAACCGGTCTGGTATTGTCGAAGGGTTTGAGCACCCTTATGAGTAGTGTATTATGTCTTCACATCGAATATTGCACAAAACTGAAACATGAGGTGACTTAGTGCATCACATTCATTCGAAGAAGTATATCAATAATAAGAGATTCAGTGTCGATTCGTGTGAGTTTCCCCGTGAAGTCCAAATCGGTACGCAAATGAGGGTACTTGTCAAATTTAGTGCACTTTTATTTCGGAAAACCAGATTTCCGTTGACTTCCTTCAAAGCGCCAATACCTGAGCAACCGCTGGACCAACTACTTCCGTTCACACAGGCGCTATCAGCTTGTGATAAGCAAAAGGTCGCCACAGTTGTGTGGTTTCTGAGTGTTTCCTTTTTTCTTTAACTCGGACCTGTCAGACCACAAAAATCGATCAGACCCAGGCGTTGGTTGGCAAGGTTATGTGGGGTGCTCACTTTAAATGGAACGAAAAACTAGTTCTTTTCATGCCGCTTTTCCACACGTAGAGGGGGCGGGATAACCAACGCTTTACTTTGTCTTTGTTGCGTCGATCAGTGCGCAAGATCAGTGTCATCTTGGAGGACTATTACAGGAACACTTTGGTGAACGACTGCTATGTCCTCCACTGCCCAAATTCGAACTGGATGATGCCCAAGCAAACACGATCATGGAGCGTTATTACGGCAACAGCCACGTAAGTGAATAATGTTTTTTAAATCACTCTTCCCTAATCCCAGAAACGAGGGCGCCATGGAATACAGGGCAAGTTGGTCTTCCTGGCAAATGACCTCTCATCGGACGCAAGATTTTGTACGAAACGATGAGTGAAGGAAAGTCAATTGCGACTGCTCCTTTTAAGTAGTAGACACTATTCCGTGGCGTTGCTTCTGGTTGGATCACTAGATTTCAGTTCGTTTTGACCAAAACGTTTGCTTTTACCGTCTCAGTAGTTTTCATGGCTCCGTCAACCCTGAACCGTCTTGAAGTTTCAGGTGGTTGTACTGTGATTCAAATACACTGATCACTTGAAACTTTGTGGCATCTCTCAGCACGAGGTCAATCAATTACACCCAAATTGCTATTCATGTGCAGGACTGACTTTCGCATGTTTCGGAGACACCGCCTAATTGATTGGCCTCAAGTCGATTAAGATCTTTGGTAGGCGATTTGTTTATTTCGAGCAGTTATCCTATACTACTTAAGGCAACATTTCAGCTGTTATTTCCATGAAATTACCTCGTACCTTTAAGCAAAACTCTTCTCTACGCATGTTCACTAACCCAAACTTTTCAGACCACGAAAAGTGTGGCATTAGAAGGTCGATATTTTTGTTACACTTTTTTATCAAGTTGAATCTACTCTCTCGAACTTTTCAGCAACCTATGCCATCCCCCGAATGTATGAAGAATAAAATTCTGCTGAACTTGACGCGCGCCGAGAAAACGTTTGAAAAACAAGGCAAGTGCTGCTGCTTCGGTGTGTATGCTTAAAAGGATATTTGCACTCATGTCCACAAAGAAAAGGCTATATCACAAAGATGGATGGTCAATCCAACCAAAAGGATTTAAGAGTCATTAAACAAATAACACATCAGTGTGGAGGCGCAAACTATCTAACTTTCCCCTCAGCAACTTACTTTTGTATTCACTAGCCACTTTGTAAGACCACACAGGCTGTTGTGCAGCTAGTCGAGTTATTGATCGGGTACCATTTTGCCGCTAAAATGATAGGGACGCTACGATCAGACGACAACAGGGGCGGTTGCAATGCACGTTTAGGATCAAAACTCCTAACTATAGAAAGCAGTTCGGCTGTTTGACCTAAAAGAAATTCCAAGGCTTCATGTGACTGCTTGCGAAAAGAACAAGCGTCAAAAAATACCTTCGCTTATCCGAGACAGTCTGGCGTCTTTGACCCAATCAATGTACTTTATACAGAAAAACCCTAGTCACAGCTACAGTACATGTTCGCCTTTGCTTCCGAAAATGCACTGTTTTCGAGCATATTTCATCCCACATTGCTTAGCTGACTGAGCAGAATGCTTACCGATATTTCGCCTGTAGTGCAGCTGTTGTCCGCTCTCACCTCCTTGGCTCACTCATGAGGTTGTGGTATTCTCGAACTCTTGGGAGACACATGCGGTGTCCCGGAATTTGCAGATCAAACGAAAAAA